>WAAE01026053.1:33399-531908 GCA_013400495.1 Nicator chloris
TATATATATATATATACACACAGAGAGCTATAGCTACATGTGGGCATAAACCTGTCCCAGTGGAGGAGCAGTCACCTGACAGATGGTGAGAAGGAGCCTAGGCCACCCAGCCTGACACCTGCCCCGCATGGGATTGCTGTGAACAGGGATGACAGCAGCCATGGCCTGGCAAGTGGTGACCCACAGCTTGTCCCCTCTGCTTTGCTGCCTCTCCAAACTCTTGTCCTCTGCTCTGACTTCCATGGAGGAAAATGTAGGTTGTGCTCTGTTGTGCTTTCTGTCACTAAAACATTCCGTCTGTCCTTGACTGTCCCCCTAGAAGTTCTCTGTTTTGGAAGATGCCTTTCACAGCTGTTGTTCAGTGTTGCATTTGTTGTGCCTAAAGAGGAATATTTCAACTGAAGTAACAGAAACGCCTCCAGGACAGGCCACAGGTATTCCCATGTTTTGGAACTTGCACAGCACCTGTGTTCTGCTGGCTGTGCCTGGAAATGCTATCAGGAGCATGGGAAAGCTGAGGGGGGCTGGAGTTTTTTGAGTGTTAAAAGCATTAGAAATCATCATGTAGACAGACAGAGACTATTCCCTAGGCTTCAATTTGCTATAAGGAATTTAAAATACTCTTCAAAATCTAAATGCTAGTTAAATTATACGTGTCAGGAACTTTGGAATTTACAGGGATAGTCTAATTTCTAGTGTTTTTCCAAGCTTTTTTATTGGTCACCATATGCATCCTAAAATTGTAACTTGCTCCAGTCATTTCACTTTTCTTGTGGAGTCTGGATCAAAAAGCCAAAGAGCAGAGAGGAAGTGAAATGCTGCACTTCTAATATTTCCTCTTCATTTTTATGGCATCAGACATATGTACATGCTCTTAATTGTAAGATGTACTTTTTTAGTAGGATAAAGAAGCATTAGAGATAATTACAGTAAGTATAGTGCTTTAGTATATCTGGGAATTAGAGGCATTATTTATTATAGGAAAATGGTTATGGCAATGTCTTATGATATACTTGGAGTTACATTTAATAGGGAAGTAATTTTATTTCCATTTCGTATATAATTTATGTGAATTCTGTGTACTAAGAAAGGCAGTTTGGAAAATTAGAATATTGAGGGTTGATACCACTCCAGACTTTGCTCTTTTCCCTGTCCCACTCCACTGCTGCTCCTCCGCCTGTCTGACCTCATGGCACACTTGACCCTCAGGACTTGGCTGCAAGGTTAACATTGCTTTTCCCTGCTTTTCCTAAGATTTTGGACACCTTCCTCCCAGCCATTCCCTCTGCTGAGTGCAGGACAGCCATGGATACAGCTGTGGTGGTGGGTAAGGGAGGGGGATTGCTGCCAGTTTCCATTCCCTCATGCAGTCCCTCCTGCTGGGATGTGTAGTGCTTTTGTGTCTGGGATTGTGGAGGAATAACAGGCTGGAGCAGGCCCAGGGAAACTGAGCAGGGAAAAAGAATACAGGTGATATCCAGACAAAAAAAAAATTCTGGATTCAAATTATTCCAACTCTACAGAATATTACATTCAATGGTGTAAAGCAGTGGGATCTGAATTCTTCTGAAATGGTGAAATTATACTTGCAAAAGGTAGTTCTGAGAGATGATATAAGCTGCGACAGGGTCCTGTTGGTGTGCTGTGTGTACTTGGGAGTAGGTAGGGAGTTAGAATTGAGAACTTCAGAACTGGTGGTAGGAACTTTCCTGTAAAATCATAGACTTGATTCTTGTCTCCCCCATTTTGTATGAAGTTCCTAAAGCAGGGACAATACTGGCAGTACAGCCTAGGACAGTGTGAAACTGGACAAGAGCTCACTGCTGTGTAAGAGTGAATTTATTTTGACTTTTACAGGTTCTGTCAACTTCATGATGTTGTCCAAAAATTTGAGTTTTTAATTTAAATACTGAATTTTCATAGAGATGTGATCTCTCACAGTGTAACTAATCTGTTGCTTTTCATATATCTGAGGATTATGTAATTTTTAAGTGCAAGACTGTACCCGCCTTGCAGCTTCTGGGGCTTCAGTAGTTCTGGGCAGTTAAGAATTTATACATCAGTGGTTCTGACCACGCACGGGGGTTCTGAGTTCCTTAAGCAGTGTTTTACCCATGAAAGCCGAGGCCACGCGGAGTTCTGTGCAGTAAATAGCCACGGCCCATTACATCCGCGGTGTCAGGGAGGGCTTGCGAGCATTAAAGGGCCTGCAGCGGTTTCTAAGGAAAAGCTCTTTGGCTGCTGCTTGTGCCCGGGGGCACAGGTCTGTGTCTCCATTCTCCCGGCAAGTCCTGTGCTGGCCGATAACGTGATTTAGGTACTAAAACCTGGCTTTTCCATTCTGCACGAAGAGAGAGGCTCTGTTACCGACATTAGCATATCACAACATTGCACATGCAAAAAAATGTGCCTTTTCTTGTCTGAGTGTGTGAGTTACAGCTCCTGGAGAAGCAGCAGACAGTGGCTCGAGGCTTCGAAGGCTGCTGGCAATATTAGTATTTTCCATGGAGCTCTAACTCCTTAGAAGCTTGCTTTTAAACATGGTTGTAAACTCTACCGAGATAATCATCTCTCTGCGATAGACGCGCTGCTGGGAGGTCTCGTCCTGCAAATTGGCCAGGGAAGGGTGTGAAGTATTCAGTGCTTAACGTGCAGTAGAATGTTTATGTTTGCACTTTTAAAGATCTGCCGACTAGTCCTGTAAAATTGAAATGACAGAACTCAGACAATTAACGAATTCTTACTCCTTGAAAAAGTTGTTTTACCATCTGTTTTCACTCTACGTCTTCTGGCTGAGTAAGATTTAGAATCTGGTACAGGCATACCAGAAATAGTGCTACTCCTGGTAGTTTTAGCACCCAAAAGCCGTGAGTAAGGACAGCAGATATTTCTGAGGTTTGTCTGTCCTTCAGGTGACTAATTCAGGCTGCGCTCTACTATGAGAGATAATTAGACTTACTTTATTAAACTCTAAAATCTCTGCAGTTCGATACTGAGTGTACAGTTTTTGTTTTGGCATAAAATCTGCTGTGTATTGCTAAAACTGCAATAGTTGAAGTCAGTACAATGGAGGAATTGCACTTGAGTGTGACAGAGAGAGGTTCTGGGGAGTTGTTTCAAGTTGTTTCAGTTATGTAAATTGATTTTACACCTTTAATGATTCACTTTGTTTCTTGATTGTCGGCATCTGTGGTTAAGTTTTAAAGGATTTCTCAGCAGTGGTGGCAAAGAATGATCGTGCATTCCTCACCCCTGTACTTGCATACTGAATGCTTACAAACAAATGGCTTTGCTTTTATGCTTTTGTGTTTGCTTCTTTTTTTTTATTTTATTTTTTTTTTAAATTCAAAGGCTGCGTCTTCAGCAAATAAAGATTAAAGCTGCTTGGGTGATATAAGTAGTAGTTGAATTAGTTTAATGAAACATGCTACTTTGAAAATGAAAGCTGTTGAAGATATGTTTTGGATAAATGTTTGTATTTCCTTGTTCTGACCATGTTGATATTTTGTGTTTTTGTAGTGGTGGAAGAAGGATTCTGGGAGAATGGACTTTCCTATGAGTGTAGGACCCTGCTCTTCAAAGCGATTCATAATCTTCTGGAAAGGTAAGAAAAACTCTAGTGCTCTGAAATATTTCATTTTGATACTTAAAATCATACAGGATACCTATAGAGCAATTATATTATTATGGATCTTAAACTACATTTTTTTAGAGTTAGGCCTTGAATCCAAGAGAACAGGATCGAGATGGATCTCTTAAGTCATTGACTCTGNTTTTTTTATATATATATGTTTTTATATATATATATATATATATATATATACACACATATGAGTTGACTGCAGAGTAATTCTGTGATTAGTTAATACATTTACACCTTTTTCTTCTTAATCCAACTATCAACTTTCAAGATTACTGAAAATTATCTCGTTCTTATGCCCGTTGAGTGGGTCGTAGCATTTTGGGCTATATAATTTTATTCTTTCTGTTTCTGCAGTTCTTCAGGTCATCATCACCTTCCTGCATTACATCCTAGTTCTTACAAATTTGGATATCTTCTTAGAATTAANGCGTCTTCAGCAAATAAAGATTAAAGCTGCTTGGGTGATATAAGTAGTAGTTGAATTAGTTTAATGAAACATGCTACTTTGAAAATGAAAGCTGTTGAAGATATGTTTTGGATAAATGTTTGTATTTCCTTGTTCTGACCATGTTGATATTTTGTGTTTTTGTAGTGGTGGAAGAAGGATTCTGGGAGAATGGACTTTCCTATGAGTGTAGGACCCTGCTCTTCAAAGCGATTCATAATCTTCTGGAAAGGTAAGAAAAACTCTAGTGCTCTGAAATATTTCATTTTGATACTTAAAATCATACAGGATACCTATAGAGCAATTATATTATTATGGATCTTAAACTACATTTTTTTAGAGTTAGGCCTTGAATCCAAGAGAACAGGATCGAGATGGATCTCTTAAGTCATTGACTCTGGTAATTTATCATAAAATGTTGTGCAAACTAATTAAACTCTCATACAAACAAAAATGTTGATACACATTTCTGCTCGGAATTTTGCTAGGGAGCTGTTTTAAAAGCCAAAAAAAGGGAAGTTTTCACCTTCTGGAAGTGCTTAGAGGATGTAATTGTATCTGACCTTCAGTGCCTTGATAAGGTTAATGATACATATCTTAAAAGCTCTTAATTCTCTTCTCTCAATTATCCTAGTTACCTGCACGTTAAAATTTGACCACATTTGTGCACAATATTGAGGGTGAAGAATAACAGTTCCTGGCTCTGATGAGCCATATGTTTTTTATATATNCATCATCACCTTCCTGCATTACATCCTAGTTCTTACAAATTTGGATATCTTCTTAGAATTAAATGTCATTAGACTATTCCCACTTTCTCTGAGGTTATAATATTAATAATAATAATAAAAACAACAACATCAACAAAATTTGTGTTGCAGTAATTTTGTAGAATGCAGCCTTGGATATTTTTTCTTTCTGAGAACAAGCAAATGGAAAACACTTTCATCTTGTCTCATTTAGTGTCCTGTTTGCTTTGATGTAGATTTACTGGTAATGAGGTTTGCATTATGTTCCTGAGGCTGTGATTCCATGGGGTGACTGTGTTACGAGTTACCTGTGTGCATATCTGCAGGTACAAGGATTAGTTGTTGTATTCCCTGTTTTCTATCCCATCAGTCTCTTTAGGGGATTTTTATAAAAGTTGTAGGCTACTTAGAATGAACAAAAGTATAAAAATTAAATTCCAATTCTAGAATGTTCATTAGTTCTTCTGTAGCTTTATGGCATAAAAGGGAAAATTAATTTGATATGTGTTTATTAATCTGTGGTACCCAGCCAGCTGACTTTTAAGTCTAAAGTGGCTGATTTTATTCTTTGGATTTCTTTAAACTTGTGAAATAATTTTTTTAAATATAACTTAATTGAAATCAGTTGGCAGAGTCAGCAGAACTGTTCTGTCCAGCTGTGACTGGAAAGTATTTTTCTTCCAGCAGTAGTTGGTGAACACACCTCAGGTGTTTGCTGAGAGCCTCGATTCATGTCCTGATAAACTGAAACAAGTAATGTCATGATAAGCTGATATGACTAATGTTGTGATAAGCTGATATGACTAATGTTGTGATAAGCTGATATGATTTATGTCATGATAAGCTGATATGATTCATGTCATGATAAGCTGATACACCTCCTGCTGCAGTCTCAGCCTTGGACATGAGCGTCTTCTCGCTGCTCTGCTTACGACAATTTTTACAATTTCATAGTTGAATTTACTTCAAGTTATTCACTTTTTATCTCCTTCTTTTTTTTCTCCTGCCATACCAAATCTGAACGTAACATCATAATTACTTCATTTAAAGTAATAGCAACATGTGTGCAGGCTTTATTAAATAGCAGTTTAAACTTTAAAGCCCTATTTTACCCGGTGTTTAGGAAAAGCCCCATTAATAAGGCAGAAGGCTCGAATCCATTTCTGGCCCATCAGTGCCGGGGCTGGTGCCGGCGGTTGCGGTTTTTGTGGGGTTTGGGGTTTATTTCGTGTTTATTTTGCTGGAGGCTGAGGGGGATCGGCCGCGGCGGGAAGGAAGTGGCGGGAGGAGGAGCCGTGAGGGGGGAGCGGCCCCTCATGGAGGAGCCCGAGGGACTGTGGGGGCAGGAAGGGAGCAGTAGGCAAAGGCAAGGAAAAGGGCCTTTACACAACTGATTCTGGGTTTGTTTTTTGTTTTTTTTTCTGTTTTTCCACCCCTCTGTACCCACACTAATGCTCAGTTTATGTTAATTGGGAGTATAGAAAACATTGCAAGATTTGAGCGATGAGTACTCAAAATATTACAATGTCGTTTCGTAACGGTTGTTGTGCCCTTGGCAGGTCATTTTTTCCTGGAAAAATCAGAAATACAGGAGGTCGGGTGCCAGTGAAGTGCTGGAAAAGCTGCGCTGCTGAGGGAGGGATTGCCCAGCCCTGATGAGGGAGGGAAGTCAGGGCCTGCGGGGCGTTTCATGTCCTTATATAATTAAATAACTGCTTTTTATGACCATATATTGTTGTGGTTTTTTACACAAGTCCATTGCTACAGCTCACTGTGAAAGACTAGTTACCTTTAGTGCTTATACAGCAAAAATAACCATACTATGATTAGCTGCCCACCTGGCTGCATCTGAGATCTGCTCTGCTGCAGGCATGGCTCTGATTTTATATGGGATTGTTCCTTAAATAACCCGTGATTTAGTGTAGCATGGAGGGTTGACTGATTTTTAAGGACAAATCTTCCCATGAAGACTTTTTATCTAGGAAAGCAGCATTAGTTTGAGGCAGTTAAACCTGCTGTGGTGAGACACAGTGATGTGGCATTGAAGTGTGTATGATAGGAAGAGTTTATTACATTTTTTTGCTGCTACATATTATTTTCTTTAGGGATCTGTGTAAACTTCACAGACTTCCTTTTGTTTGTATAAAACATGCTGGCACTGACAGACTCTCTGATAGCAAATATTTCCTAGGGAAATAGTTGCTTAAGCTTTTTTTCCCCCCCTCTACCAATGTCTTTAGATCTCTGCTGCCTTAGCTTTCATATTCAGTTTAAGATATTGGTTATTCAACTGAAATGGATTATTTTTGCTTTAATTGAGAAAGTGCTGGTAGAATTTTCTTCAGCTTTAACTTTGGAAAATCCTACCAAGTTTATACAGAAAAATTAGGAGCATATTAGTATTTATGCCGTCAGTTGTCCATTTCCTATCTGTGTTTTCTAGGTATGCTTTTGAAGTGTAGATCACACAGCTTTTTTGAATCTTGCAGAATGTACTTGCCCAGAAAGTTTCATGTGATTTTTAATTTTTTTTTCCCTTTGTTATGGCTAATCTTTAGCAGCTGCTATAGAAATAAACTCTTGGAAAACTTAGAAGAGTGGAAAAATCCTGTTCTTTCATCTAAATAAAAAATACTGAAAAGATGTGAAATACATGGGCAAGGCTTGCGTATTACTTGTAATGGTGTATAAACCACAAGCAACAAATAACCAGTTTTACAGAATTTTAGAAGCATATTATTTACCTTACTGAAAAATATGCCTTAATTATGAATTTGTGTGTGTGGTCCCTTGGGCAGCATGTTCAAGTAAATGTTTAATGTATGAGACATACTCAGGGTTGGCAAACTGTTCCTGTGATTCATCTGCACAGGTGGACCTGGAAAGGCACCAGGCACTCCCTAACTTGTCCATTTAAATTGAGTATTGATGACTTTGAGTCCTCATGGTTGGTTTTTCTTTAAAGAGGGATATGCAGTTTCTAAAAAGAAACTGTGGACTTTCAGAGGGACCACAGGAAATGGAACTTATTGCTCTAATTTTGATGATGTGGAAGTAGATTTGATGGAGTGAGGTTTTCTAACAGAGGAAGCAGTAATTATGGGAGTTTCAGCACCTGAAATTATTCTGGGGACCATGTGAAGAGAAAATTGAATCATTGTTAATATTTCCTTAACACAATTTTCTGTCATTCCTATACTATACCATTTACATGCCAAAAATAAGGGAATGCATATTCTTTATCATCTGAAATCTGAAAGACTGGATAGAAAAGAATCAGTACTAGTGAATGGCCTTTGTTCAGGAAGAGGACTGTGTAAAATAGAACAGGGGATCAGTCAGCAAAGAGAGTAGCACAGAGTGGAAAGGATTGTGGCAAAGGTGAGGGGAAAATGCACGTGTGAAGTTCAGCATCAGTGACAACGTCATGAGATGGGACAGGGATTTTCTATGACTGATGTGGGGAAAAAAAAAGTGGAACCCAAAACCTTCAAACTTTTATTTCAATCTGATTGAAATTCAGCTGCCTAATCCCTCATAGTCACTATCTTCAAAGACTCCTTTTACACTTTAAGATGTAACTAGTAATTGTTGCTGTAATTGTTTTTTAGATGCCTGATGGATAAAAACTTTGTAAGAATTGGGAAATGGTTCATACGGCCCTATGACAAGGATGAGAAGCCTGTTAATAAAAGGTAAGGAGATCTCTACATTGTCCTGCTCCTGTCAGTGTTGTGGATTGTGTGACAGTAATTGGATGCTGCATTTTGGTGGTAGTTCTCCCACTTTTTTTGCCATGTAACAAGTAAAAACACAGACACCGTGTTCACATCAGTAATACATAGAAAGCAATTAAGTAAGTTTTCAGGCCTTGTTATGATAATTTAAGATAAGAAGGCGAGGTTGATATTCATCCATTAGCTCCACAGAAATGTCACATTTATTAGTATCTTCTGAGCAGCATCTGCCTTTTCCTCTCGTTATACAACAGAACTGCAGGCAGTTATAACGAATTATTTTAATTTCTGGACATTAAACCCCAACCTGACATTTTAAGCAGTAAAATAAATAGTCTATAGATTTCCTGATTTATTTTCTTTAAGGATGCCACCCTTGATACACAGCTTTCCCTGCTCAGGCAGGCTGACAAATCAGACCTATAGGAGTGATTAATGTGCTTCTCCCACAGCAACACAGCCATGGCACAGGGGTAGATGGCTCCACTGCTCGCTATTTCCTCTCCGAGCTCTAAAGGTTACAATGTTCTCAGATCTTCTGGTACTTGGATTTATAGTCATCCGCTAAACAAGTTCTGTCAAAAATAATCTGAGTTAAGCTGAAACACAGATTTTCTAACGGGAATCATTTTGACAGAACTGGGTTAGGAAGTGACTAAACACGCAGTTATGCTGGGAGATTTGAAGGTAATGAGCAGTGGAGATGAAGTGGGGTGGCAACTTCATCCATCCAGTGTAGCTGCAGTCACACAGCGTCTGATGGCAGGGTGAGGACAGGTGGAAATCATCCTGCACATCAGACCTGTCTTCTCCCTCTCATCGTGATCTCACTGCAAGGTTTAGCTGCAGAAATGTTACAGTGCAATGCTACAAACCATTAGCTTCCTTCTGTAGCAAACTTGGTGCAAACCAGCTGCTTACAAACAGAATTTGGTTTTGAGAGAATGCAGGAATTAACCATGGATTTGTCTCCTTTCTAAAACCCGAAAGTGTTAACGTAGCTTGAAGTTACCTATTTTGTTACTGTTTACTTTGTGGCTGACACCGTGTGTGTAACCTTTGATTTCACATCAATCTAATGGCAAGGAGCCATGGAAAGGTCCAGGTTTTTCCGTACCTTCCCCTGTCCTGGCTGTGCGTAAGCACCTTTTTCCCTCGTGTTTTCTCCGCTGCTTTTCTGATCATACCAACATAAGCTTAATTTTCTGGAAGATTAATTCCCTTAAGTGACGTAAGTAGGGGTCAATTCCAGTTTCTGGAAAAGAGAGGCAGCTCCTTTCAGCAAAAGCTGTTTGTTTTATCCACGTCACTGCAGCCTGAGTGCTCAGATTAAATGTGCTTGTGAGTCTCCTGCCTGTTCCTGGTGTGTATCAATTTAATAAATTAAGCATCTGATACAGTAGATGATGTCTGTCAGAAACAGCAGCAGCACTGGCGTGGGAGGTAATACCACCTTAGAATTCTGACAGATTAGTAAGTCCTGTGTCTGATTTACATGTGTGTGACACCAAATCAACCTGCACAGTGAGGGTTCTGTAGGGGATAATTGCATTTTTAAACAGAAGTGCAGTCTGCACGTAAAGAAATCTGGCCTGGAAGATGTCAGAAAACCTGAGTTCACGTTGAACTCTGTTTGTGTTTAAAGTACTCCATACATAAATCTGACACTGAGAATTTTAGGGTTGGAGGGTGCACTCTTCATTTGAAGAAGATAATGTTTGTTGTTCTTGTGGGGGGGGTGTTGGTTTCTCTGTTTATTTTTATAAAGTTCTTATCACTATAGATCCTTTGGATATGCAGCATTTCAAAAGTGTTTATTTAGCAATAATAATTATGCCTAATTAGAAATAGGTTTTGTTTCAGGTTGTTAATTTTTTTTGCTATAAATATTACATTAAATTAACTAATCTTCCTAAAAGATTGCAGTAGAGACTGCAAAAGTGGACAGTAGAGTCAATTGTGGACAGTAGCAACAAGTAGAAGGAGGCTTTAAGGACTAATCTGTCTGGACACCTTTTATTTAATCTTTTAAGCTTTCTTTCTCAGCCTAGCACAAAAAGCTATCTTCACAAATTGATTCACGTTAATTCCAGATAAATTCTTTGTGGAGCTCTTGCTCTAAGCAGCAGCTTATTCTAGATAAAGGAATAAAGAATAGTTGTAGGAAGAAGAGGCCAACTGAAGGTATTTAGGTATTTTAATGTAACATCTTCATAACTAAAAAAATGGCATTTTATAAAATATTACTTAAAGCTCTGTTATTATATAAAGTGATAGAAATAAGTTGCTTGTGTGTACAGTGATCAGATTGGAGTCTGGGACAGGCAATCCCTGTTGAAAGCACCTGCTCTGTTCTCTTTGAGTGTGGAAAGAGATCTGTATGGATATATCCCCCCTTGAATGGTGGGAACCAGCAGGTGTCTTTCTGCTAAAGAAATAGAACCGTCTCTAAAGTCTGCTTTTGTACTGTTTTGCTTGTGCCAGAGTTGCTCATCTCAAGTTTCCAATGTCCAGAGTTACTAATGCCATTTCAGGAATACACTGAGAAGTCCTGGGCTGGGTGTAAATGAACAGGGAAGGAGTTGAAAGTCACGGGCTGGCTTTCAAGGAGTAAAGTCCTTCAGGGCCTGTGGTTTTTGTGAATGGCATTAAAGGAGAAGGATGGGAGGGCTGTGATTTCAGAATGAAGTCAAAGATAAAGTGGAGCATGGCAGTGGCCTTGACCTACTTATGCTGAGATGTGAGAGGGAGGCCTAAGAACAACAGAGGGCCTGGCCTGCCTTCCCAGGCAGTGCTGGGAACTGAGTGCAGGATGAGCTTTCCCGCTGTTCCAGGAGGACTGAGGGAACAGCAGAGGGAGTTCCAGACAGATCCTTGTATGCTTGTGTTTTGTTTTGCTTTCAGTGCAGACCAGATGCTTTTGACAGGAAATTAAGTGCAGAACTTGTGGGTTTCCTTTCCCAAGTATCTTCAGTATTATGTGTCACTTCCTAAATAATTCTACACATTTTATTGTCATCCTACAGCAGTGTGTCTAAAATAGGTTTCACGCTACTGATGGGAAGTGGCAAACTTGGTTATTTTTTCACACAGCTTTCTAAAGCAGATCTGTAGGTTTGGAGTTCACAGAACTTGTCTGATCTGAGGCATTGGTAGTGCCTTTCACTGTATGAGGAAAATTCATTCTCACAGTCTATAATGGGGTTTCTTTTGGTTTCAAAAAGCACCACAATGAAGTGTTAAACAACTTACTGGAAAAAAAAATGATGATCATCTTATGTCAGAATGTTTGCTGATTTAGTGATTGTTTTCTTAGTGTGTAGGAAACTGGGGGGGAAATCAGTTTGTTTTGAACTGTATGAGCAGCTTGTTAAGCTTAATTAATTAAATTCAATGTAAAGAACACATGAAAAAATAATTGTTGCTTTTTGTAGCTTAAATAATTTATGGGTCATCCCCTCTTCCAAAATGTGCTGGGTATTCTTAGCCTTAAGAAGAAAACTACTCCATCAGTAGAATATTTAGAATTAGGGCTTGTTCCTCTCCTTGTTACTCTGTGAGAGGGCCGACAGGTAGGAATGGGGTTTAGGCAGCCTCTGTGAACCAGCATGGATGGGGCAGTGGGATTGCAGTCAGGCTGCAGGGACATGCAGCTGTTGGATTGCAGTTCCCAAACAGGTTTCTGGCTGTCACTGTCCCGTACTTGACAATCTCATGTGATGTGCTGGAACACAGAAATCTCTGAGTTACGAGTGCATGGGTACCTTAATAAATATCCAGAGCATTCCATGTCAGCTTTCCTCCTGCAGACCTAATCCAGGAACTTTTCCCTCTGTAACAGCTCAGTCACTGCATCCACAGCCAGTTTTGGTCAATAGCTGTATTCACTTCATTGTGAGCATGAAAACTGGGCAATAATCAGTGCCATCAGCACCTGAAGACTGCAGACACTTAAAGCACTGCTGCCTCTCTCAGATCCTTGAAATCATCATTGCCTTCAATTTCCTGGGCGTAGCCATAGGACTCATCCAAGGAATACCTAAATCAGTGATACCAGAGTAGACACTGAGCTTTGTTGCAAGCTGCATTTGCTTTGTGCCGTGCCAGGAACTCCTGCCGGTCAGGTCAGTGTCTTCACATGAAGACATGAGGTTTGGGGAGCCCTGGAGAGGAACTGCTGTGCCAGGAGCCGTTGGGAGCCTGTGGAAGCACCAGAGCACGGTGGCTGAATCGCACGCAGAGCTTTGCTCCTGGCACAGATAATGTCTTCTGGCAAATGGCACTCAGGTGTTTCATTACATGGTGACATACTGCAGTAAAAGCACAGTAAAGTAAGTTAAAGTGCTCTATTTAAATTTTTATGGAGATTTGAATTCCTCAGCTGAGAAAAAGTAACTGATTGTGCATGTACAGTTTGTGGAGATGCAGTGAAGAGGGTTTTATTTCCTTGGCTTTGAGAAAAAGAAGTCTTATAAATTATTTTAATTCTGCACATTTGTGTACTTGTATTTTAGCCATCTTAAAAATTCAGTAATGTGATCATATATGTGTCTTGAAAATGGTGTCTAGTGATGCTATAGTAATATATATGTACACTATTGCCAACACCATTATAAATGAGGAAAGACTAGGCAGGAAAATAATAAAAATCAATCTGACTTAATTTTAAATAATGTGTTCCTATTCCTGACTTGTCAAAATAAATGTGATAGAAATACGGAGTAATAAGAAATACTGTGTATTTTCCAATAATTCTTCGTACCTCTGCAAAAAATAAGCTTTTCTCTTTCAGTTTAAGAGGCTTAGTTCCCAGAGAAATATTTTCATATTTTCGAGGTTTAAGTTCTGAAATGTTATGTCCATCTTTGCTGAGTTTCTTCTGAGGATTACTTATGGTTTCACTAAAACCATACACCAAGTTGGTGTGTTATATCTGTGGCTGGTGTTACTTTAATTGGTAATCTTGTGTGTGCTAAAGCTGAATTAACTCTTACTTACTCTGAAATATTGTTTACTGTACCCAGTGTGATATAGTCTGCATTTGTATTTTAGCAGAAGGAATAGTCCTAAAATAGAGATTTTAAAGTAAGTGTTTTCACACTCATTTTTCAGACAAAAGCTGCAAATATATCAAGGTGATATCAAGGTGTTCTTGATATCACATGCTTATGTTTATAGACCTTTCCAAGCAACTTAATATCATTTTATTCAAGTGTATTAATCTAAAACCACTAATAAATATAACATATTTTAATGTTTTATAGGCAAAACAGCAAAACATTATTAGCAGCTTAGGGGGTTACTTAAGGATACTATTAAGATGGTTTGGGTAAATGCTATTCAAATAATACCTTTTTAAAAACTATTATCTATTCTTATATATGCTATTGGTAGTCTTGGATTATTTTGTGTGTTTGTATTTCTGGAAACTTGTATGTAAAATTCGTGATGGAAAATGTTAGCACACTGTGCAGGAAAAACCATTTTGGACTGAATGTCTCAATGTTCATGTGCTTTATCACCAAAGTAATCTTCTAGATAAGCTATAAATTAAGGGATATTCAGTATTCAGTTGTCTTTTTATTGGTTTTTTATTTAATAATGCAAATGATAAGCCAGAGTTTTCTGAAAGCTGGCGAGAACGGTGCTCGAGCGTGCTGTAAAATTTCCATTGCCTGTTTGAAATGTGTGACCCAGTTTGCAGTGGCTGTGCCCAGCTGTGCATCGGGGCGTGGGGCCGGGCTTTGTGTGGTGTCCTTCAGGAATGGAAGCGAGCAGCTGGAGCCCAGGGCTGCTGGCCCCAGCCTCAGGGCCTGGCCTTTTCATCTCCTTTCCTGGCTAAAACCATTAAAAACACAGCAGCAAAGCAACCCCAGGCACCGATTCTTCAGATTCCTTGCCCCTTGCCAATCAGGATAACGTCCTGGGAACAATAGAAGGGCTCCCTGCATGGGGTCATTGGTGAGATGTCACTGGAGCTGTGCTTCCAGTTTGCTGCACGTCCCCACTTCAGCCAATTCAGGTGATGCTGTGCAGTGTCTTACCCTGCTGTTTGCTGAGGGCATGAGCCTGAGCCAGCCACCTGAGATAAAGCAGCAGGGATGTTGGTAGGTGTGCTGGGGGCTGTTCAGTCATGTCACAGCTTGTATTTTGGTGATAGAAGTGAGGTAGAAATTGTTTCTTCACAAGTGCACCCTTGTCTTGGTAAGAGAGGTGCTGTGACTGGAGTGACCTCCTTGTCTGGATGCAGCATTATCTCAGTGCTGCTGCTGCAGCTGATGGGGCACTTGCCCGGTGTGTTGGGAGTGCCTGTGTGTCTCTGGCAGCCAGCAGGCAGATCGGGGTCCCTCCTGTCACACAGCAATTCCCAGCCTGAGGCAGCAGGGTTGGTATTCACAGAATAATCTGGTGTGGCAGAGTCTTGTAAAAGGATCTATGTAAACTCCAGATTTTCGGCTCCTCATGAGCTTCCAGCACCGGAGACAGATACTCCTGACCAACATCCACCAGTCTGAAATGAAATGGTAACAGAATTCTCATCCCTTTCTGTCCTGAGAAAGAAGAATTCTATCGTGCCCTCTGCTTCTAAAGGCACTCTGTATTCCTGGGCTGTGTTGAGCCAGGATAGACTTTCAGGGTGCTGTCACAGCATGTCACAGTCTGATTTTTGTGAGGTGCCTGAGACTTTGGATTGCCTTCTCCCCTCTGAAATACTCAGATTCCATCAATTCTCAGAGTATGTTTGTAACTTCCACCTCATTGTAGGATTTTGAGGAAGCTGAGCTATCCAGGATATGTGTGTTAGGGTATATGTTTCCATGTGTTTCCTCTTTTACCATCTGGGGGGGATGTACTGGCACATACTTTAGTGGATTCCAGTTTATGAGGCAGAAGAGTTGCCTCTGCAGTTTTGAAGTTAAGGATCTTCTTTACTGATTTAATTAATGTAAATGAACAAATATATAAAGCTGATCTAGTAATCTTTAATTTCTGGATGCTGTAAAACCTTCTCTTGTACTTAATTTTTCTGGGCAATGTTATTTATATATATAAATATTTATATATATATATATATATATAAGGTTAATGGAATGCCTGTATATATTCTAAATATTTGCATTATTTATTGTAATTGAGATATTATCTTCACACTTTTATAACTTTAAAAATACAGTTATTCAAACGATTGAAATATTTTGCACAAGGAGTATACAAAAGGCAGGTAGTTCAAGTAAATAAGTTACTTATTTTTCTGTTTCTTTCCTTTTTCATGCCTTAATTTTATTTATGTAGTTTAGAAGTGACTGAGTATCTTCATTAAGTGTTTTTGGATACATTTGTGTCAGATACTTGAACTTCACTAATTACATATGAAGCCTGGCTTAATCAGGACTTGGTGACCAATTAGTGCAGTCCCACTAAAGTTTAAGCTCCTTTTCTCATTATACACTCAGTACTGGCACTGTGTGTAAAGGATCAACTAAGTGCCCCTGATGTGCTGTTAATGAGATTTGTCAGGGCTCCCAGTTGCACTGTCTGCCAAACACAAGTGTTGTCACTTACTGTATCAGTAATGAATTGACTTAAGGGCTTCTGTAGATATTTAGGGGGCCTTAGTTTGGAATATTTAAATCTGTTGCAACTCTAATTGTAGATGCAGCTTTGCTCCCTATGTTGCAGGAACCTCCAGGAACAGGGGAGAATGGCTTGCCTGGGTTTCCGAAAATCAGACTGTGTTTGGGCCTCAGACTGATTTAAAATCCTCGTTTATGGTCTTGTGAGTTCTGCAAAAACAGTACCACTACAGGGTTTGTTTTCAGTCCAATTCAGAAGTAAATAGACTTTCTTATATTCGCAAATAAAACTGGTGTCCAAAGCAAAAAAAAATCTTCAATCTCTCTCCAAAAACAGGACAGAAAACTTCAATTGAAAGCAATTCCATTGAATTATTTCTGTCATCAATAATACCTTTTTCATTTTTTTCTGACACTTTTATATCTCTTTAAATAACTTAATCTTGAAGTAAAGCTTTGTTTTATAACAGTTATGCAGGTTATTTATTCTCAAAGTCTGTTTTCTGAGACTTACTTTCCCGTCAAATTTTTGCAAACCTTTATTTTCTGAAGACACAGACTAAAATGGTGGTGTCAGGGGAATGATTTTAAACTGAAAGAAGGTAGGTTTAAATGAAATGTTAGGAAGAAATTCTCCTCTTTAAGAGTGGGGAGGCCCTGGCACAGGGTGCCCAGAGAAGCTGTGGCTGCCCCTGGATCCCTGGAAATGTCCAAGGCCAGGCTGGACAGGGCTTGGAGCAACCTGGGGTTGTGGAAGGTGTCCCTGCCCATGGGAGAGAGTGGAACAAGTCCTTTAAATACTGCAAAATAATGTGACTTTTGTGCAATACCACATGATCCATTAGACCTGTGCAACCAGGTCTCTTGTTTAAGAAATCCTCAAATGATAGGAATATGAATGAACTATTTCGTGACTGCTATGCAGCAACAAATGTTATGGAAATGCTTATTTTTAAACACTAATTGTCTGGAACCATTTATAAAGTTGAGCAAAAGTTGCATTAGTCTTCTGAATGCCTGTAGTGTTTGAACTTACTAAATGGTCAGATTCAGGATAATGCCACAGCTTTAAAGTAGCTTTGGTAGAAATTTACTGCTGGTTTAGAAGAGAGCGAACTTGAATGAACACTTGGTATATCCTATATAATCAAAATAAGGCTGTATAAACCAGTTCCTCCCGGTGGGCCTGTAACACAAACAGACCCATATCTGAACAATGAATAGGGAGCTGTAGGCCAGCCTTCCCAAGGCTGAAGTGAACATTGCAGAGGACCAATCTGCTGATACAAACAATTACACAGCAGCTTCATCTTAAAATACATCACCATTCGTGAACTCAATTGGCAACTGAGAAAGCAAAATTCTGAATTATGGCTCCAGTCTGTTGGTGAGAGGACAGAAGTAATGCTCACTGCTTCTCTCTCCTGTTTGCTTCCAATGGCTTGTTGTCTTCTCCTGCATAATCACTCTAACCAGACTCTGTCCTGAGCTCAGCAATATTTATTATTAAACCTGTCTAGAACCAAAGGAGCTGCAGTTGGAGCAGTGATGTTTGGTGGGACAAACTGGGTAAAATTGGATTAATAAAGTGCATTAAGGAGCCACTGGTGGTTATTCTTGGATGCTCTGTCTGGGTTGTTGCAAGAAGTACTGACTGGTAACAGGGCTTTTACTTTTCCTCTTTGAGAAATCTCATATGGTTAAAAATACCTTTTTCATTGAAAAGAGTGGGACAGGATGGGGAGGAAGGGATTGGTTCTCGCAATGGATGTGTGATCTGTTACCTCCATACCTCCTCAAACTGGGATTTTGGGGTGAACTGTTGAAGAATTTTGCCCTTTGAAGGGCAAATCCTCAGGAAAAAGCCGCTTCTCCTCCTGCTTCGAATTGCAGGGCAGACCTTGTTCCTTCAGTGTGAACTCTGCACAAGTTTCATGTGGCCTGAGCCGGAGGCAGGGTGAGGAGCACGTGTGGAGCAGGTCCTTTCTCAATCCCAAATGTTGGGCAACTCCCAAGTGCTCTCACTTGGGCAGAGAAGTGACTTTTTATGTTCTGAGTGTCTGCACTTTGGAAGTTGAGAATTCCTGGACAAGTGACTGGATAACATTTTGGAAACAGGAATTGGATTTGTTAGCAGCGTGTGGGTCTGGGCTGTCTGGATTTCCTCAAGGTAGGATAGACCCACTTGTCTACACCCACATGTGGGCATCCCTCTGCTTCACAGTCATGGCACACAGTGTATTTATGTAAAGTTTTCTTTCTGAAAAATCAATAAGCATAAAATGTTGTTGTAATAAATCAGACTACATTTAATCTGTCAACTCTACCCTGTTAATAAAGAGTGGGTAATTCCTAAGGAGCAGACATTTTTTCCAGGTGCCCAGCAAAATACTCTTCCCGCATTGCCAGACTAATCTTTGCCAATACTGTGCTTGATGCTGCCATCTACTGCCATCAGGTCTGGTGATGCAGCAGGGATCAACCCATGGCTTTTCTCTCTGGCAACACGTGTGGTCCTTTTCTGTAATGACACGTCTGCAGATTTGCTGTTACAGGGCTTGGATGTGGGTACTGTTCTTCAGGATGGGAAGTACAACTGCTGGAGTAGCTGATGTGAGTTACACAGAGTTTGCATTACACAGGGAAAAGGCTGTGCAGAGTTGCCTCAGTGAGTATTTTGGTCAGGGCTCACCTGCCCAGGGAATTGCAGGTGAAGTATCCTGTGATCCCTGGCCACTCCTGTGGCAGTGCCTTTAAATCCTTGGTGATCTTTAAGGAAAAACCCAGCAGGAATTCCTCATGCATCACTGGATTTAGCAATGCCTGTGTGAGACTTGCTAGATATTTTCTTCCCGCAGGAGTAGACTTCCCCCTTTTCCCTCCACCCTTACTTCTTGCCTTGTTGTTCAAGTTTTATCTGGATTTCTGAGAACCAGTCCAGATTTGGACTGAAAAACAGTTTTCTTACTGTGCATTGTGTAATGATGGCCATCTTTAAGTGCAGCAATGCACTGCTAGACACTGGAATATTTGGGAAAGTTGAAACTTGCATGGAGGGCTGTTGCCTTCCCATGATTTCTGTCAGTCTGAATGTCATGGTGACAATTTTTGGAGTTTCCTCCCTGGAGGAGTGGGAGGGGGAAGGCATTCTGAGAGAAGTGGGAGCTGTGGGTACCTATGTGAAAGATCCAAAGACTTGCAAAATATGGTCCCATGATTGATGATATGACATGGCAGAGTGAGAGACTAATGCTGATGGCCGGGGTATCTGCAGGCACAGCAGGACTGTGGGGAGAAGAATCTGGAAGGACAAGGTGGTAATGCAGGGGTAGATTGAATTTCCCACCAGCCAAGGGGATTTTCTGTCTCCTGAGGAAAGCAAGATGCAAAAATTACTTTGAGGGATCTCATCTCTTTTTAATCTCTTCATGTTGCCAGCTGTTAAAACACGGGGAACTGCAAGTGTTTTTTGGATGATGATGTCAGTACCTCTAATTATATAATTTCCATCTGCTGACTAGAAAGCTGATGAAGAAGAGCTGAAGGAAGAACATTAAAATATCTTCCTTTTTTTCCTTGTTGAAGGATCCAACAGTCTAAAATATGGAACTAGATGTCTAATGTACAGAATTCTCTCTTTACTAGTTTTCAGATTATGTAGAAATGCGTATGTGTGCACACAGTGTTGCTGAAACCATGTTTAGATCTGACATTTTGGAGAGCAGTTCCCTAGGACAGACACATACAGAGAAATTATTTATTGCCCTGCCCAATTCCTAGAAGAAGATTTAATTTAGGAAGGAGTGGAAATGTTGCCTGAAGAGTATCAGATTCTGCCTAGTTTGGCCCTAGCCCTGAGACAGATGTAGCATTTGGCCAAGTCAGATAAAAATCAGTGTAATACAGTTACTCTGGGCATTTCAGGAAGCTGCCTACGATTATGTGCTTCTAATTTCTTAAAAAGGAATATACCTAGATCCTAAATAATCCCTTACCATAAAAATTGTCTCCAGCAGTGGTCAGAAGCGGGACAGCTCAGGGAAGAGCCTTCAGATCATGTCAAGAATTCAGTTATTTTTCTGTACACTTGGTCAGGTTCCTGCTGGGTTTGGCAATACAACTTGACATATTTTTATGTTTAACAACTGTTGATGATTTTTTCCTTTGTGCATTTAATTGAGTTTGAACCCACACAGAATTTCAGCCTGCATAAATACTTGTTGGTAATTAGTACCATAGCTCATCTATGCAATGAGTGAAAAAAAGGTTGGGATTTTTGGTTTAATTTTTTCATCCATTAATGTACTTTAGGGCTTCTACTTCCTGTGTGAAGGAGACAATGTAACTCTCTATATCCTTTTTTGTCTCAAGCCTTTTGACTTTAGTACACATCTGCTCTCTCTCTGTTCAGTTCATCTCCTTCACAATGAAAACTCCTTATGTTCTTTGTATGGAATCATTATTTTTGCCTCCTGTTCCTTTTCTTTATTTCTATTGAATTTAATTTTGGGGGTTTTTGGTGGAGGTTTTTTTCCCTGTTGTTTTTTTTTTTTTCTTTCCCCTCATCCAGTCTCTGACTTCTCTGAAGTTGTACTACAGTTCTTTCCCTTGAATTCTAGTTTTCATATTTTTCCATCATAATCACAGCAGAATTTGTGCTGAATTCTGTGCTGATTGCTGTCTTTTAATTCTCATTATTTACCCTTAATAATTGTGACATCTCTTTTAAATGCAAAGTTAAGTCAAGGACTGTGTCTCAAGGCTGGAAGAAATCAAAGAGGGCTAAGTGATCTCAGGAGAGGCACTTAAGTAGCTGTAGTGTTTGTATAAGTGAGAGAATTAAAAGAACTAATTAAAGTGAGCTGGAGCACTTTATGAACTGCCCACACAGACCTGTTTAATACAGTTCAGTCCAAACTTGTAGCACTTGTATTGATGGTAAAAATTACAGAGAAAAAATATCTCACTGATGGAAGTTAGCACAGAGACAGCTGTTCTAAGTGAATGAACTAAATATTGTAAACCAGTTGACTGAGAAATTCTACTGGCCAGTGAGTTTTAACTGTCCATTCCCCCACCCTGTGCAACACATGTTCATTTTATTTAGAGGAGCTGACACTGTCAGTGGCACCAAATCTCTTCTTCTGTTATGGTGGCTGTTCTTTGTAATAAAGGGTGCAGTGTAGCAGGATTTGCTGTTGTACTTCATTATTCTTAAGGCCACTCTTCTCACAAATCTGTGATTGTTCCCATTTGTGTCACACACACACACACTGGTAATTTCAACTGCATTTCCATTTCCCTTTATGTAGCATTTATGATCTTTGAAGATTCATTTTGGATGTAAATTACCAGTTCAAGAGTATAAAAAGAGAAATCTATTTAATGTTCCAATTCTGAATGACAGTTTTGCATGAGTGGAGATGATTTACTTTGAGTTAAAAAATAAACCAGTCAATCCTTTTACAATACACTGTCACAATAGAGATCTTGAAATAAGAGTGTTGATTTGGTTTGGTTTGCTCAAGTTGCAAACTGCAAACCACTGTTTTGGGACTGGACTGACTTCGGTTTATTGCATGTTTTCCTGAAAATTCTTTTGATTATATATTTATGTTTAAGGACATCTTCATGTACTGCAGCTTTGTCATTTGTTTGGTATTACAGAAAAATCGAAGTCTCCTGGAGAACAGATGGACCAATAAAGTCTCCACTAAACCTCCATATTTATTTTAGAATCTATTTCTGGTAGAGTGCAATCATCAGCAACAAAGAACTAAAAATAGCAGTGCTTTATTTTAGGCTGTCCTGATGCCTCTGCTTTTCTGGCAGTGTGCTTTGTGTCACTGACGTGCTTGTGTGACCTGTCTGCTACTTGGAGGTGGATTTTTGCAGTTGGCTCCCTATTTTGTTCTGAACTGCTCTAATAAAGCTGAGCACACAATTTCCTTGCTGTAAAACTCCAGAGATTAAACAAGGAAGACTTGACTTCCACCACCTCTGGAGCCAGGGGATGTTGTTCTGTCCTCACTGTGCTGGGTTACAAGAGCTTTGGGGATACAGTTGGTTCACACTTCAAGAGTTTCTGAGATCTTTTGAGAAGTTTCAGCAATATTCTTTCAATAAAGACACTGATTATTTGAAGAAATAATTTGAACCAAAGTCTTAAAAATAACGATATTTTCTGTAAATGTTAATAAACACTGAGAATCACAACTGAAGTCAAGTACTTACACAGTTGGCAATGTTGCAGTAATTTCACCTGTCTTTACTCTTTGCAGATGCATCCTGCACTGGAATTCCACTGCTTTGTTTGAAAAAGTAGTGAGCTGACTTTATTGATGTGATTTTATTGCTAAGCTTTTAAATATTATTACTTTTTCTAAAAGTCTCTATAAGAGCCAGTCAAGTGAATTTTTACTTACTGTGTTGGTAGCATGTTAAACCAAATAAATAATTTAAAGCAGATTATAGTAAAAAGCACACTGGAAATGTAAACATGTATTAAGCAAGACAAAGATGTGGTTAGTTACACACACAAACCAACAGGAGTTCACAGAGAAGCAGCCCTCTTTATTAAACAGTCGGATGGCACTGCAGAACAATATCAGAGTCGTTCTGCCAAAAGCAGCAGATTTCCACCTGGGCTGAGTGAAAGAATCATTCCTCTGCTACTGTTCCAAAATCTGTAAGAGATTTTTATGTTGTAGTCAAAAATCTTGGGTTTGGAGACAGTTAAGAGCATCTCTGTGATTTAATGTGCAGGTAGCTGCTTGTAGGATTTGCTGGCACCATTAGGTACCTACTTCATGTTTCTGTCAGTGGGAATTTGGCATTATTTGTTTCTTCAAGATCCTGCTTGGTGTCTTTTTCCATCTAACAGCAACCAATTGCTTTTAAAATCTAGCTCGGAATTTGGTTTGTGATGTAAGTCCTGTGTTCAGTGAGTAAAGGATATTAAATCCAACTGAGGATTTGTGAGATTTAGTATTTTAAATGCTTGAGTGGGAGTTTTTGACCAGTTAAAACTTTAACTTTTTTTGAAAGTTCAGTATGAAAGCTTTAATTTTGTCACTCCTGTTTACTTTCATTTGTAGCTTCTCAAGTAATTCCTGTTATAAGAATGAGGCTTATCCACCTGTTTCTGAGTGTGGCAATAGAAATACATATTTGTTGAAATGTTTCATTGTGGATAGAATTATTTAACTCTGCATTCATGGGGCTGTTTGTGTGCATGTGCACATAATCCCAAGCACAATTTTTATGCACACAGTTTCTGCCAGCATGTTAGAGAATATGGTTTGTGGGCAAAACCCCTGAGCTGACACACTGCTCTTCCTGGCTTTCTTGTTTTGAAACAATTCTGAAGCATCTGTCAGTGTTTCACACAATTTCCTGTAAAGCTGCCTGTGGCAGTTGCACTCATTCTTTATTACCCAAGGGCTTTGCAAGCTATAAAATAATATATCTGACTACCTAATAGCCTAATATTCAGCCTTCCCAGGAGAAGGGGGAGTGGAAGGCTGGTTTTACTTTCTTTTTTGCTGACCATGCAAACCTGACCGTCCATGAGCTTTTATCTGTGTTGTCAGTGAAGTCAAAGGATTTCCTGTGATAATGGCTTTTCTAGCTGGGAGATGGCTCCTTCCATGCTCCAAAGAATGGCTCTGATCAAGTGAGATTCAAGTTCTGCCTTAATACAAATGGCATATCTGCATGTGATTTTCTTTGTAACAACCCCTTGGTTTTTTGCTTTGTTTATTAGTTCAGAGGCCCTTTATACTGAACTACAGTGTAAAAGCAGTCCAAAAATGCGATGCCTACGGATACTGGACTGTGCCTGTAGTTCCTTGCTGCATATGGACACACATTACATCATCTGAGCATAGCTATAGATAGATATGTGTTGCTGGTCTTGTTTTTAACTAGAT
Organism: Nicator chloris; assembly: GCA_013400495.1. Lineage (NCBI taxonomy): Eukaryota > Metazoa > Chordata > Aves > Passeriformes > Pycnonotidae > Nicator > Nicator chloris. The sequence continues at coordinate 57,479 of WAAE01026053.1, forward strand.
TTTTTGTTAAGGAGAATAATTTTCAGATCTTTTTAGTTGAAAACCTAAATACTTATACAGAGCGACTTTTCTGTTTTGTAGTTGAATCAATGAATATTTTTTCTGTAGGATTTTTTCTGTAAGAACCGAAATAACAGCAATTAGAATTAATTTAAATTTCCTAAGCCTAATGGAACCACTTTAAGATCAATATGTGGTGAACACTTCACTTCTAGTTCATTTAGCATGACAACAGTTCCATTGGGATTACTTATAAAACCTTATTTAGGTATATTTGAAAAATTAAATTATGCTTGTGTGGATTGGGGCTGGAAAAGCCCAACCACAGACCTACTGTACTGGTACACCCTAAAACTTGGTATTTTTAACTACAAACAAACCCCAAACACAACAGAAGGCCTGTCCTAAAATATTAAAAATTAAAATTAGAGCAAAGGAATACTTAACCTCTGTTTAGGTTTTTGTCTTTCAAGTGAGTTTCTTGGAAATATGAAAATGTTGCTGCAGGTTTGAGGGAAACCTTGTGAATAATGACAAGGGAAGTGAACTGGTGAGGGCAGTGCTCAGGCAGGGTTTGGGGGTGCTGCTCCCTCCCTTCCAGGGAGCAGCAGCAACACCCACCAGTGCAGGGACTTCTGGCCTGGGGGAGGGCAGGAGCTGGGAAGTGCAGTTTGAGTGGCTCAGCTGCACCATCACGTACAGATTGTGTGTGGTGCCTGCTGGTTTAATAGTGCTCTGCCTCCTTCCCTGCGGTTGGATTCCTTCAGGTTCTTATTTAAAAAACACTTGAGCTGCACATAATTTCAGACTATCACATTCCAGCGAAGCCGTTGTAACCACATGATTATTTAAAGCTATGTCCTGCCTTCCCTGTCTGGCTGAATTAGGGTACAGTCTTCATTTGTACATTCCAAACTCATGAGCAGCTTCAAAGAGATTCTTTTCCTGGCCCGCTCTGCTGCCAGGGATCCTCCAGCTTTCTGAGCTGAATGTGGAATCATGGCTCTGTTTAAAATTGGGCAATTTTTGGCCTGCATCCTCAGGGAGGATGTTAGCTGTGTTTGGGATAAAAGATTGTGTGATGGGGGACTTAACCAGCATTTAAGCTGCCTAATTCACTGCTGGACTTTCTACTTGCAAAGGACTTCAGCAGTCCTGAATGGGTATTAACAAAACCCCTCCTGCTGTACGAACACATTTAGAAACAGGAACTGTGTATTCCTGTCCTTCTGTCTTGTGCTAAATGCCTATTTTCACATGTTTTGGGGGTTAATTTATCTGATGCCAGCCATGCACCTCTGCAAACTTGAAACTTCCCACCGTGCCATGAGGTTCCAAAGTACACGGTGTGTTTGGCTGGGTTTCCTCACAGGATGAAGGGAGTTTGCTGCTTCCTCCCTACTCCCCCGGTGACCTTTAGATTTTGTCCTGGTGATTATTGGAGCTTGCTGAGAAATGGCTGTGTATGTAGCTCTGGATGTGTATTTAGAAATGCCATGGTCTCCTCACAGTTGTGTTATTTCTTTTTTCTAATTGATTCCATGGGATTACTTTGCTGGCAGGGTGCACACAATACAGCTTGCATTTCAAGGAACACTTCAAATACTTAGTTGTATTTTTAGGAACTTAATTCTATGTGTCAATTTTATGGCCAGGTAACATAGCTTTAAGTCAATATTTAGATTTTTCTTGTCTGCTACTTGCTCTGACCTAGTCTTCTTAACAGATAGTAGCATCTGAAGAATCACAATAGATTTTATTAAAATTTTGTCTTTCAACAGGAGCATTAGGAAAACATTCACTAATTGTTGAAAAATGTGAGCTGAGCTGTTCCACCCTGGCCATTTTAATACTGGGAGAGTGTTTGTTGTTGAAAGTAAGAAAGGAACTACCTAGTCTGATTCTTTTCCAAAGAAATAAATTACCCCAGTGCAGAGTTCTTATTTAATATCTGCCTCTCCACAGTCAGGTGTACTGAAGTGTTGTGTGGAGCAGTGACACGGGATTGGCCTCCAGGCAGTCACAGAAACCTCCCCTGAGGAAAACACAGGCACGGTTCTGCTCCAGTGCAGGGAACAGACACTTTCTCTGGGACTGGAGTGAGCTTTGCACCCACCCAGGTGCCTGGAGCCAGGAATGGTGCATCTTGCAGGACATCTTGGGGTGCAGGAATTACTGAAGTTTATATTCTTTCATCAAGTGCTGTCAGTGAAACAGCCAAGCCCTAGGAGGTGGTTGAATTCAACTTTTTTAAAATGTATGTCTGGTTTTACTCAAACTTTTCCTTTATTCTGCTGAGAATCTACTTTAAATACTGAGATTTAAGGTGGGCTCTAATAAAAGAATTATTCTTTTCTGAGTTTTACTTTTTTTTAAACTACAGGTTTCAAAAAGAAAATGAACAACATTGCCTCAAACTACAGCATGAGGGACAATTCTAAATTTTTTTTCTGGTTATGCTTTAATGTTGTTATACTTTTTTAACCACTTCATTCCATGTGGGAAGGGATGACACTCGTTTGTGTGTTACAGATGGAGTAGGGCAGGGTTGGCTTACACAGGCCAGCAGAATGAAACATAAACCTCTTCTTCATCCTGCCCTCTGGAAGGGAAGGGTCAAATCCTGTAAGTGTTTAATCCAGGGAAGTGCTACTGCAGAGTGGGAGCTTTTCCTGGGAGTCTAGAACTCACACCCAGGTTTCTATCTGCCTCCGTGCTGCCAAATTTGGCTGCTTCACTTGCAGTCTGTGCTTCTGGAAAGAAAGAAATCAGAGAGAAATCTGTTTCTTCAAGTGACCTAAATAATTCTCCTGCTTCCTCTGCTCAGCTCTGTGTTACTCTGTTGCCTGCAACATTAATAGGATCAGATAATATCAGAGACTTGCGGGTGTTTTTTCATAATTATCTGTTTAACCTTGTGATTGAGGGTAATGCATCTCCTCCATCTGTTACTAATTCAGCTGAAGTAAAACTAGTTTGTCTGTTTGGAGGCTGTTGGAGCAAATGCTGATGGATAATGGTGAGGAGCCATTAATAATGTCATTAACTGGCTTGGTACCATCTTTAAAGATAGAAATGGTTATTGATGCAGACCACCAGTCTGAATTCTAGGTCAAAAAATCTCAAAGCTCTGCTGATTCTGATAGATGTTTTGCAATCATTGTGTGAAGGAATTTTGTAGGTGCTGTTTCAACTTCCATATTCTAAACCTCGTCACCGCACTTCACACTAATGAGCAGGCTGGGGAAAGAAGCCAAGAAATTAATGGACCATAGAAACTAAATTACCCTTTCAACCCTGAAGGAAGTCTTCCCTCATGCTCAGTTCATGAATTGATCCCAGCGCAAGGAAAACAGAACCTGCTAAAGCCATTTGCTGGCAATGTCTTACCTTGGTATTAAATCTATGCAGTTTTATACAAAAACATACTGTGTCTTCTTTCTAAATAATTTTCCTAGATTTAGATTTCATACAAACTTCCACGTGTGATAAAATTTGGCATCTATCTGAAATGATTTCCCCCCCTTCCTGCTCCTCTGAATTCCCACGGCTGCTGGAAAATTGAAATCCTTTCCGCTTTATGGAGAGAGGTTTAGAAATGGAAATTTCAGGGCTAGCTTAGGTTGCTATTGCACTACTTATCATCAGCCTTCATGTTATAAAAGGAAAGATTGTGAGGAAAAACACAGTTAACTGCAAAGTTCTCATGAGAGACATGTTTTTAGATACTTTGAGAATCTTGGTATTGTTTGGTTAAGAAAAAATGAAGCTGTATGGAATCCAGTTTTCTCACTTGGCTGACCTTATCCTTGCAGTTCACCTGTACTCTGTGGTGTATGTATATTTTTACAGACAAGGTGTTTAAAACCCTAAGAGAGATGTCTTGTTTTCAGCAGGACTTTACCCTTCCCACCTCAGATGGTGACTGGAGTGACCCAACAAATAGGACTACTGAAAAATCTCTCTCTACTTAGAATTTATGAAGAAGAGAAAAACACCAAACCTGTCTGATGCCGGTGTAGCTTAAATTTGCCAAAAATATTGTATTTTAACAGTTTAAAGCAAGTCTTGAGAAGCTGTATTAACAGAAGAAGGGAACTCCTGGATTATACAGATTCATTTCCAGTGGGGCTTTTGTCAGCATCATTTGTGTCTGTGAGGAGAAGATGGGTTGGAGGTCTGCTCTGTACATCAGCAAATGTTCTCAAGGGTTGGCTGTGCTTTGTTAGGATTTTTACACCTGAAAAGCCTCTCTAAGTTTCCCATGCTCATCTCAGCATAAGCTGGATCATTGTATTTGTTCTTTTGATGTTTTGGTGGGGCTTTTTTCCCCAAGAAGAAATCAATGAAATGAGTCAGAAGTGACAAGAAGTCTGGAATGAGAGGAGTTGCTTGTGAATCTCTTAAGTCACTCTGGATATTATTAGGAGTCCCAGAAAGAACAGCTTCCCTGGAAGCTTGGTGCAGGACTGGTTGTGTGATTGAAATAAGAATATCATGTTCCATCACTATGCACTCAAACTTCCTTGTAGAAGGATCCATAGCACATTTAGCTGACAATTTCCAACCATTTCAGAACTTATGCCCTGCTCCTGGTGGGGTAAAACAACAGGACACTCCTGCTGGAATTTGGATGTAGATCACCCTTTGAAGCTGACTGTGTGACAAAAGTAATTCTTGCATATGAACATGTCATGTATTTTCACAAACACATAGTTTCATTTCTATCAGGGAACTGTGTCTTCCTCTAGCAGATACCTGTTGAAAGTTCCATTTATGGAAAATACAAAAGTGTTTTTATTTATACAAAAGTAGCTTTTTGTGTGATGTTAGCAATTGCTGTGTGATTCAGACACACTGACAGAAACAAATGGTCTCATTGCTGATACTTGCTGCAAATTGCTGGCTGGCTAAATAGAAGATGTTCAAAACTTCTGTCACTTAGGGATTATTGGCCAGTGTGACAAAACCTCTCACTTGATGGGTTTTAATGTTAATGAATGATAACTTTACACCTGATTTTTAGATAAGGACTGTGTTCTTTGGTACTCTCAGGGAATTTCTTTTCCTCTGAAAGCCTGTCTTAAAAATGTTTTAAGGAACAGTGTGTGAAAGAGGAAATATGTAGTTCACAGAATGCATAAGAAATGTAGGTACTTGGATCTGTAGGCCACTGGAGTATCAAAAGGGTGTGAAACCTCTCTTGCCTCTGTTTAGTGTAGCTGGGGAGTTGTGTTGGGCATGGGGGCCTGTCTTTCTTTTCGAAGTTTGAGTGATTCCTGTCGAATTCTGGTGCTGATGATTGAAGCACAGTAACATTGAATAACTTCAAGCTGCTGCACTGCTGCTTCTGGTGGTTTGTGCTTGGGACATGGTATGTGATCTTTTGCTTCCTCCAGATCATAATGGTAACAGTCATAGCTGTAACACACACTGGAGTTTGAATGTTCAGAAATTTTGGCAGCCTGTCAAGTGACCAGGTTGAGGGAGGAAGAATCTGAATTGGGAAGTGGTTATTTGCTTTTCCTTCACCCTATAATTTAGTCAAAAATTAACAGTATTTAATTGAAAGCCTGAAGAGAATGTTTCTGACCTCGAGGAAAATCCTGCCACATCTCAGTGACCTGCTAGAAACATTGATGTTTTAGGGGTTGTCAGAGAAGTTTTGTGGACTTGTACAGTTTGAACACTGTGGAGTCCATGTAAGCATGGCTGCTTTACCTTTTAACAGCTGAATTCATGGAGCTCAGCTTTCCTTTGTGGGTACCTTCCCTTCCAGTGCTGGGTCTGCTGAGAAGAGGTCTAGTTGGAAGATCAGGGCAAGCTGCATCTCTTTTTCCCTGCATGCTGTCTATATGTGGGTTTGCACTGTGCACTGATGCTCAGCATTACACATGTGGAGAGGGAAGAAGACGTGGCAGAGCAGTGTCATTTCTGCCTGGTCATTAATTAATAGGCTAATCCAGCTTTTAGAGCAATTCCTTTAATTTTATTTCCATGTTTGGGTTGAAGCCATTCTGAACAGCAAACAAACCTGTGCCACCACCACAGGCAGCACCACGGAAGAAGCCTGGAAGTTTGAAGCTGTTGGTTTCTGTCCGTGGGTGAGAATTCAGCAAAAAGTGACGGCTGCAGCACTTTCCTGCCTCAGGAGTTGTTTGGCCTGGCAGAGATCCTGAGTCAGCACTGGCAACACAGACCAGGGCACAGGCACTGGGCCTGCAGGGGCTGAGCCCACTGAGGCCTTGCACAAAGCTTCCACAGGTCTCAAAGTGGAGAAACCAGGACCTGCTGGAGTTGGAGGATGGGTAAAGATCCTGGTTTCCCTTTCTCTGGGGGTCACTCTGTGTCAGTGTCCTGCAGTGGGTGGGTGCTGGTCACCAGAGCTCTGTCTGGTTCACTCACTTGGGTGGAGTTTCAATCCTGCCAAGACACAGAATTGGTATTTCAGGCATTTCTATAAAATACTTCTCACTGCAGAAATGTTTTTCTGCAGTAGTGGAGTTGGGGTTTTTTCTTTTCATTTTCTGACAGAAACTTGTTCTTCATTCCAAAGGAAAATGAGGGATAAAATAATTTATATTATAAAATTACTTGGTGGAACTGAAAACACGAAAATCTTGCATTTGATACGAGAATAATTATTTTTCCTTCTCATGACTTTTGTTGAATTTTTTTCTTGGAACATACTTTCCTTAGGTGTCAGAGCATTTGTTTATCATGTGTATATGTAAATATTTAAAATGCAATGAGCCTTGGACTGTTGTACAAAAATAATACTTTTCTTTCATTTCTACTTGAGCCTGATGTGGTTTCAGGAGCTGTTTTTAGCTTATTTGAAATAATTTTTCTTTTCAAGCTTTTTTCTTGGTTGAGCACCTTATAGAAGGGGTGAAGTCCTTGGCTCATTTTCAGATTTCCTTTATTGTTTAAATAGAGAAATCCTACCTTCATTCTGGTACCTTTTAAGGTGTTATTTTGTGGGAAAATAAAGTGTCTTGCCCCATTCCAGTACTGGTGAGATTGTGAGTGGTTTTAATAGGCAAAAAACCTCAATATGTTGGGATTTTTCCCTCCTCTTAGGATTGTGGTGCTGGAGGTTACTGGTTTGATGTCCAGTACCTCTATTCCCCACGTGAGGAGTGATTTCCTTTGTGACAAATCCACCTCTCCCAACTCTGACACTGAATTATTTCCATGTGCCTTGTAAAAAGAAGAGAGGAACAGTAGGTAGGTGAGGAGTAGAAAGTAACAAAAACTAAAATAATAATGTGTGACCTGCAATTGTCAGTTAACCCCCCCCAAACATTCAGGACATGATTGGGAGCTGGAGTAGTGGAGATCAGGGAGTGATCATGGTTGACTGAATTGTGCATCTTAAACGCTTCGTATCCCTGCTAGTGCAGTTCTTTCTCCATTCCTGAATGTGATTTGTGTGCCACCTGTTTCAACTGCAGTCGCTCTCCAGGGACATCAAATGGGAGGCAGCACGTAGCAGCTAAATTATTTGGAGAGGATTCAGTGATTGACTTAAATGTAAAGGGATTAATTGGTCTCTAAACTAGTCAATTAAACCATACTCTGAAAGTGGAAAGATCACAAATGCATGGCAATGAATAAATTAATGCATTTTTCATGGTTTTAGAGTTTTCTACATGTTGCTTAATTTGTTTTGAATCATAAAATTTATTCCATTAATTGTGATCATGCTGTATAATGGACGCATGCAAAATAATTTTGTGCAGCCATCCTCCTAAAGGACAGCTGGCAGCAGGCTTACAGCACGAATTTCAGTGTGTTAGGAGGTGTTTACAGCCTTTGCAGGCTCTTTTACACACCATACAGCAAAGGAGATCAAATTTTCTCTGAGACCATGCTGTAAAATGAGGTTTAGATCTCTTAAAACTGTCTCCATTCTGTGTAGTTCATTAAACCTTGAGCTCTTCAACACAACTGTGAAGGGCATTTTATGCTTAGTCCTTGGTGCTTGAGCAAGGTGTGCTGTATGAGGAAATGTGGAGAGATTTAGGCACTTGGCTTTGCTTTGTCATTTGAGGGGGGGGTGTTGGTTTTTTGTTTAATTTTATCAAGGTATAGTTGAGCATTATTTCCTTCCATTTTGCAGTAGTGCTGTTGTCCTGTCACATTTAAGAGTTCAGCTGTGAGTCCTGGGAATGTTAAAGCTCTTCATCAGGATTCGTCTCTCTTCATGTTCTGTAATTGAAAATACTGAGTTGTTATTATTATAGATTTATAATCATGTAAAGATATCAGAAGATTTGGTTTGTGGGGAGAAATGAATTTAGAGGGGGATCAAGTCTTGCAGCACTTACAAATCCTGTTTCCAGTTGCCACTTCCAAATGGGTGTGAGATGGTCAGGAGGTCCCCAGCTCCCACATTCTGAGAGCAGGGCTGCTTCCTCACTGGAGAGCTCCCAGGACTGGTGTTCACCTGCCAGAAAATGTAAACTTTGCTCACACTGGAGAGTGGGTACAGGAGTTTAATGCCTGGAGAGTCTGAAATTCTTTTTAAGATTGTGTGGGTCTGCAACATAAAACTCACAGTATAATGTTTTACTTCTCCTTTTCCTTTGGGGAGCCCACAGTAAGCAGCACAAATCAAAATTGCTTTAATATTTTTGAGATGTTGAGAACAATATTATTATTATTATTATTATTATTATTATTATTAATAATAATAATAATAATAATAATAATTCTGTGTTGAACAACCTGGGTAACCACAGTTCCCCCTGTTGATATACCTGCTTTGTGAATGAAACTGATAAAGTTAATTTCATGTGGAGTGAAGGCAATGACAAGAAATGGATGTGTGGCCCTTCTTCCCCTTCGGTTTGCTGGGGTTTTTTTCCAGGAATCTCTTTTCTGAATGGCCTTAATCTAATATAATGCTACTTTGGATAATAGCTCAGCCTCCATAGGGTGAAGGGGAGAAGGGTGCATTAACCTACATTAGCAGGAAGGAAAAACAAGGCAGTGCTGGCCTTGCAGAGCAGAGGAGGAGCCTCTGATGGGCTGGGCTTTATTTTTATAGCTCAGACGTGGAAAGGACGCACCCTGGTTGTGCTCTGGCTGCTGACTGGTGACAGAGCCCGTGTGCATGTCTGGAGAGCATCCCTGTGATTGAGACTGCAGGAATTTAAACTGGGAGAGAGCAGATGAATCGTGGTGTCTGTTAACTTGTGAGTTACTGGGCACTGTGTTACCATGCCAATGCTGCTTAACTTACAAAGCAGGGAGAGAAACCTGGCTGCTTGTGAGAAAATTAGGGATTTGATTGTAAGAAACATGTGTCGTTTCTTCTATGGAATTTTAGTTTTCATTGTTTTTGAGCTTCATCTTTAGGATTTGTGTAGAACTATCTGATTAGCTTGAAAGAATTTGGATAAAATAATTTTAAAGCTTCACACAACCCCTCCCTCATTTAAACATGTGGAGCAAGCAGGAGTAAGTGGCAGTGGCTGCTTCACTTTCTTCCCCATGCTGGGAGCAGTCTGAGAATGATCTGATGTTCCCATATTATTTCCCCTGTACCTCATACCTGCTAGTCAGAGTTCTTGTAGAGCACTGACAGCTGGTTTTGTTCCCATATTTTTAATTTTTTAGGTCTCCCTAGCCTGGTTTGCACAGCACTGGGTGGTTGTTCCAGCTCGGTGTTCCCAGGTGAGGGAATGTTTGGTTACTGAAGAACTCAGAGCTGTTACTTGTAAGAACACCATGTGTGTTACATAAACAAATAGTGTGACCTTTCGGACTCTGCCTCCATAATAACAGAGTAGCCCTCTAAAACACACAGCAATGCTTATCCACATCAGTGTTCATTCAGGTTACAGGGGTTTTAGAGTAGTCATTCCTAACAAGTGGCTGTTGAGATGAAAGCCATTTCAAGCCAAAACAGACTATCAGATGCATTAAATTTCTAGCTTTCAGAGCTAATTGTGATATAAATCAAGACAGAATTTAGGTAATTCTTGATAATTTTTTGCAAATAGATTTCTGTGGTATCCCATGTTGATGCTCATCTTAAATGTGGAGTTTTGAATCCAATAGAGCACAGAGCAAATATTGGTGACAAACTCAGCTGTGGCTTTGAGTGAATCTGTGCTACAAGGACATATTAAATTAAGGAATTGTCGCAATTACTAAGGGATCACGAATTACTTATGGCTTTACTCCTAGAGCAGCATTCATTTGTGAAAATGAAGCTCCCAATGTAAATGGGGTTTGATACTCCCCCATACCGGAGTGTTAAATACTCTTTCTGTTTCTCTGCTGAACATGATTTCATCACTGACTTCACACACAGCTCCTGCAATTCAGATGTGAGACTGAAAACTGGGCTGACTTAACTTGGATAAGTTAACTGCTCACCGATGGCCAGTGTGCAGCACAAATCTTATTAGAAAGGATAATATTTTTACCCCTTTATGAGGGGTAGAGGGAAATCTTTTTCCAAAGCTTCAGCTCTGTTTGGGTCTGTGACCCACAGACAAATCATTTTGACTGTGCCACTCAACCATCCAGCTGGAGCTGTGAGCCAGAGTAACTGATAGCTGTGTTCTCTGTGATAAAACTGCCACAGAAAGCTTCAATTTTAAGGAACCCAGCATTTAAACTTTGCAGGGCCGAGCTGTTAAGGAAAGGTCAGTTTATGCCTTAGGCTGTAAAAAAATGGCAATAGTTGGTTGGCGAACCTCCATCGCCGCTCGTCAGGCTCCTGCTGGAGTTTGGGGTTATTAATATTCAAAAGGATTTTTTTCAGTCCTGATCTCCAGAGCACAACTGCTCATGACAGTTCTGAGGCCTGGATGGTATTTAAGAAATGCTGAGACTAACAGCACAAAAAGAGGGCTTTTGGGGAGATTCCACATGTAGCTAACATGTAACTTATTCATGTGCCATGAATAACTTATGGGGCACATTGAATATTTGAGCTTATCTGCCTGCATTCTTGTTGGAAAGGGTATCAGATCTTTCATGAAAATGAATTTTCCAAAGGACCCATTTCAGACCCTGTGTGGAAACACAGTGCTTCAGACAGAAAGAGAGATGGCAGGAGGGTGATAACAGCAGGGATTTTAAAAGATTTATATGAAATTTTTCCTGATGTGTTGGTATTTTGAGTATACTAAAGCAAGAAATATTGTATCCAGTCTGACAATCTTCTAGTTAATTATATAATTATGATTTTGTAGTTTTCACCAGCTGGTAGTATTGTTTTTAGAATACCTGGTAATGCTAGTACAGATATAAGCAAGTTCCTGATTCCTAAAGACATATATCTTAAAAGGCTCAGAATTTCCAGTGAAAAATATGGGTTTGTTTTGGCATTAACCTGAAAATAACTTTAATAACCTCCATGTTTCTTTTTTGGTATGCATTTATATAGTATTTTAAAGTCTATATCCTGTAGTACAGTAGAAATATGGTCACAGCAACTTACGTGTTTTCTAAATAGGGCAGAATCCAGTGTCTCATCACAATGAATTTTAATTCATAATGAATATAATAAACTTGCAGAATCACTTTTTGGTACTGACATCATAATTCAAAATAGTTGTAGTTCTAAATCAGCACTGCTCTGAAGTGTGGCACAAATGTAACAAATCATGGGCTCAGTAATCCTCAGTGCCTTGAGCTACATGATGTGGTACAGTCCTGACTGCATCACTCGCCATCCCTCTGCCAAGGGAGGAATGTTCACTGGGATTTCACTGCAGGAATTTTATTTCAGAGATCCACAAGACCCTTTGGGTTTGGCCAGTTTTATCTGGTATTGACTGCATTAGGAAAAATCAGATTTTATTAAAAAATGATAATTTAGCACGTAAAGTTGTAAGTGATCTGAATTTCTGATACGGGGAAACTGCTTATGTTGATCTGCCCTGTTTATCTGCCCTACAACCTCTGCTTATCTACTGCAGACAAGATTTTTCTAACCTGACATGCCTTCAATGTTCCTAACTTTGGAGTGTTGGTGGGAGGATGCACAAGCTCCTCACCTGTTGAGCAGCCCTGTTGGATTGCTGTGGTTTGATCTGCCAGTTACAATCCCACTGGAGATGGATCCCAGCCCATTTCCAGGGCAGGAATCTTCTCCAGTTCTTTCAAGCAGGTCGAGCTTTCAGCATGAAAACCAAAATCCTGCATAGCCATGCTCTGAGTTTGTGTTTATTTTCATATTGGCAGATGTATTGACCAACCTTTTGTGCCATCTGTCATTGTGCCATATTTCTGAATATATGGGATAAAGATAAATGCTATCCTTGATCCAGGGACTTGCCTTCCTTTTTGCTTCAGGTTGTCTTTGGTATTAACTGATACCAAGAGCAGAGTTTGTAGAGAATGTAGAGAAATATAGACAAAAGAAATACATTGCAGTGGTTTTGGCAGCCCTGCTGCCTGATTTAGTTATTCAGGGTATTATTTTGAATAATTTCTTTAGTAACCATCAATGGTCTGAGAATTAATTCAGTTAATCTTAAAAATTGTGGGAAAAAAATTTAGACCAGCATATTTTGAAAAGTCACATTTTATGCACACAGGCAGCTAATAATAAATCAATAGACTTCGACATTCAGCATGCAAAACTTACTTGATATAGAAAAACAAGGGTTTATTGTGAATATTTAGGGACATTTTCACCTATTATGCTGTAGTACTTCATTGAGGATCACAGGAATAAAAGTACTCCACTTGCACATGGAAGAGAATCTCTCAATGCCAGCACACTGGAGGAGCTCCTTATACATTTAAATTATCCATCAGTAAAGATGGAACCAAATATTGAACACTGTTTCAATACAGTGTAAAAATATGCTTATTTCTGTGTGTAGTTTCCAAGGCAAACGTGGGATGGCTGTTGCTGCAGAAGCTGTTCCTCCCTGCAGGAGCTGTGGAGCGAAGCTCTGCTTCCTTAAGTTCCCTGACAGTGCTCTCCTCAGCGGGAGCATTGTCACAGTGTTGTTTACTCACAGCCAAGCCTGTTCTCTGTTCTGTAAGCAGTCCAGTCCATCTCCAAAAAACCCAAACCTGGAGCTCTCCCGGCCTGAGACATCAGGACAAGCCAGGGCAGGAAATGGGAGCCCTTAGTCCCATGTTCACACTGAAGGTTACGGACGCTGGACGTGACCTTGCCTCCAGCACAGACTTGATGTGGGTCTTGTTCCAAGTGATCCTACAGTGGAGTTACTGCTCAGAACGGGCCCGTGGGATGTGCAGCATTTCCCCTGGACTCGTGCAGGTACTGCTGCTCTTACCCTGTCACACTGCAGATTGATGGATCCCTTGGAAGGATAACCCCATGTCCCCCAGGCTGGCAGCTCATCCTGTGCATACACTGACACACAGGGGAGGGTGGGAGGTTGCTGGGGATGGGATCAGGGAGGGAATCCCGTTAGGGAGGTGTGTGTTGGCCTTGGCAAGGGCTTTGCTGGTGACAACTGAGGCAGTGTTGAGATAATAAGTCTGTAACACAGCAAGTGTTTAGATAAGGTTATCTAAATGCGTGGTGCATTGTGAAACTGTTATCTTAGTGCTTTACTTCACTACTGGAAAAACATTAAAGGCAATTAATATGTATACAAAGTTTCTGTCTCTGCATCTCATACATTTTTAAAAAATCCAACAGAATATGTGAGACAACACATGGACTTAGAGAAACCTTTATTAAAGATCTGGTAGTTCTGGGAACTGATGTTCTGTTCCCTGCTTTTCTTTTTATTTCTTTGAGTGGGGAAGAGAAAGAGATAACAAAATCACGAGAGAAGGAATCTTTGCAAAAGCAGTATGATTTAATCTGCAGCTTGGCCTCCTGTATTATTCTGTGCCATACAAAAACTAGTGACTTTGGGCAGAGATGTATAACCAGACATAAGCTTCCCTTGTTCATGAGCCAGCAGTGTGTTCACCTGAAGAAAACCTGTTTTAGGTGCTGTGATACAGTGAAATAATTGCCCCATCTGGTTTCAGCTGGGTATTCATTAGCCTTGGGACAAGCTCCAGCTGCCAGGCAGTGTCAGCCCTCAGCCCTGTTCTGGCTCCAGCATACAGAGAATGCTGGATCCAGTTTGGGAGGGAGTCCTTGCTTCCTAGGGATGGATGTGTGGAGTGACAGAGCCCCAAGCAGGCTCCAGGCTGGTGTTTCCATATTTCAGTGTGGCCTGGTGTCTGGGGCCACAGCGGAGAGAACCTCGCTGTGGGGATCCCATGCCTGGTGCAGAAATGGGGGCTGGGTGCTGTTGGGGGGCTGTGGTGTCCAGAAAACCCTGGAATTGTCTCATGGCTGGAAATGCTTTCCTTTTAGCTTTAGTTTTGAATGTTTACTTTTCCTTTTAGTTTTTATGGTTTTGAATGTACCATTTCCTCTAAGGGCCAGAAAATGGCCTGGCCTGTTTCTGTTTACTGCTCCAGGTGCTCCTCTGCTCTCTTGGTGTATGTGGGGAAGCTTTCTCTGCTAACACAGTGGCCTGGCAGGGCCCTGGAGCTCCCATCTGGACCATGGTGTGTCCTGGAGGGTCTGGGCACTCAGGGAAGGCATCCCTCCCCTCAGCTAAGGGGAGTGCCTTACCTGGGCGCTGGCACATTTAAGGCCACTCTGCTCTGGAACTGAGTCTCTGTCCTCTCTAAAATCAAAGCAGCCAGCCTTTCTTCTCTTCCTTTAGTGGGAGCTTGTTCAAGTTTAGGCTTCTCTGGGGATATTTGTTTCCAGAATATTAAAGAAGAGGTGATTTACGTACTGGACTGTTAATTCACTGTGGTGTTGGAGCGTTATTGACTGTAGGGGTGTCCAGGTGCTGCCATCTCCTGCCCAGACCACACTGTGACCTGCTCCTGTCCTGTTGCTTTAGCAACTTTAAAGGAAATTATTTTATTTTGTTCTCACTTACTCTTCTTATTCAAATTTGCCTTTCGATGCCCTCTTCTTTGTAGTCCACATCGAACAAGTGATTTGACTGCTTTCCTAATGCCTATGCCTTGCTGCTGCCTCTTTTCTGACATCAGACTTGATGAAGCTATTTTGGGGTCACTGTGACTTGAGGGCTTTCAGATCACAGTCTTAACTTTGAGGAGTATTAAAGCAGGCATACAATTTATTGGTCAGAAAATATAATTAATCATACACAGTCAGTGGCTTTGTAGAGAATTGCTTATGTAGTAAAGGAGAAACAAGAGGTTGCCTGCAGCCTGGAGGGCAGGACATGGGAGCTCAAGCTATAAGTGTTTAAAAAATGCTTAGCCCTGAAATTGTTCTAAAAATAGGATGGATATGTACAAATACAGGATTCTTAGATTTTCACTGTGTTTTTCTAAGGAACCTTTAGTGTCAGTCCTGGCATCTGGCTCCCAACTGCACTTTCCAGGTGTGTCAGGAGTTTGCAGTGTTTAGGACAAAGCAAGCCTAGACACTGTGCACTGCTTGGCAGCAAGGGGTTTTCAGGGTATGGTTTCAAGTCCTTAAAATAATAATGATAAAATTCATACCATAAAACTATTGTTTTAATATCCCTCCAGAAAGGAATAAATCAGTTGTGTTTAATTCATTTTTTTCACAGCATCTCCGTCCCCAAATCCCAAAGTAATTGTTACTGGCAGTTTGATTTCAACATTTGAGGTGTATTTTGAAATCTGTGGGGTGCAGTTTGACTTTATACAAGATATACATTAGTATATACATTCCAAACTCTGTTAGGGATTACAGTATCTCGGCATTTTTTTCATGTACAATTTGAATGCAGAACAGCACAGGTTCCACTGGGGATTTATCCATACCTCCCAAAAAATGGAAACAACACCTGACTCCATCTCTGCCAATGTTGTGGAGTTTAAATGTAGTCAGGTTTTCATAATCCTCATCTGTTTTTTATATGTAGGTAAATGTAATGTTTTCTTTAAGTCATTTAGAGTAACTGAGGAATTGGCCCTTATAAAGTTTATGAGAAGTCCTAAATATTACATTGCCAAGGTGTTCACCTACATTTTTAGGCATCTCAAAAGTTGTTTGAGGTAATTAAGATCCCAGAGGAAACACCTGAAAGACAGATAATGTCAGCTGCAGGTCATTAGGTGCCAAAATGAAGGCTTGATTTTTCTCTGTTATGGAGAAAAAGTACCTGCAATACTTAAAAGGACACAGATCTGTTGTTACAAAAGGTTATTTGACATTGCTGTTTCTTTGTATTTCTGTTAATAGATGCCTTTTATTTAAGCAGTTGTTTTAATTTTAGCACACAAGTCTCAGTGAGTGTAGTGGAAATTGTTGAAGGTGTGTGCCAAAGTGTTCTGCTGGCTGCAGACCAGTGCTCAACATTTTTCCCACCTCAGCCTTAGTGCAGCCAGAGTTGGAAATAACATATATTCTATGTATGTTCTATACATTCCATTGAGGGAGATGACATCCTAACCAAGGCAGCCATCAGGCACCGGGAAAGCAAAGAGAGGTTTCTGAAAAAGTACCTGTAAAAAAGAGTTCCTGCATAGTGTGCCCAGAGTACTGTCACAGATTTGCACTCTGTTGTGGTTTCACACTGGTTGCAATGCCAGGTACCCACAAAAACTGTTCACTCACTCTGCTGCAGCTGGGCAGAGCAGGGGGAAAAAAAAAAACAGGCTCATGAGTTAAGGACTGGGAGAAAACACTTGAAGGCCAAAACAGGCTCAAATTTTAAGATATATAGTAAATTTATTAACAGAGTCAGAGGAGGAGTAAAATTTTGCCTCTGACTGCCCTTTGTTCCAGGTGTAATTTGTTAGTGTGTGCAAAGTGAATGTATAGCACAGCTGTGCAGAGTTAGCAACACTTGTATTGTTGTCCTTGTCCTGAGCTGGCAGCTTGAGGTATTCCAACAGACTTTGGGGAGTAGGGAGATCATTTGGAAACTGTTTCATTTGCCTTCCTGGTGGTGTCTGATAGTTTTAGCATGTGATCAGAAAAGAGTACAGACATGAGGATGTTTAAAAACCTGCAGAGATAGTGGAATGGCTTCTCAAAAAGCCTGTCAGCTTCTGTTTTTGAACTGGGTTGAAATAAATGTAAATTACATTAAAAAATCAGTCTGAACATGGTGTTGAATGTTTTTAGGAACTCTGGTCTGATCTGCATTTTGTGTTCAGTTTTCTGTTGGTGCAAAGAGAAGTGGATCTGGTAGGAAAACTGGGTAATGTTGGAAGACTCTAGTGAGGACCTGAACAATTTGTGTGTTTTGGAACTTTGTGATGTGAATAGGTTGAATGTACAGTGGAGCTCACTGGTGGATCAGGTGAAGCCTTGTGCTGGGGCTCTGAAGGGCTGGCTGCTTGCACCTGGGTGAGGTTTCTCCACTTGGATTTTATTCCAAGATCTGGCTCACATTTGTAGCCAGAGTGATTTCTTCGGGCTGGTATTTCAGGAATGGTGTGAGCAGTACTGCGTGCAGGAATGTCAGGAGGCTGGGAGCAGTTGCCAGAGTGCTCAAATCAAATTCTTATTTCTTACTAGAGGAAACTTTCACCTGTGGTCTGCCAGGAGCTAATGGGGACTGCAGGAAGTCCCCAGGCCTTGATCTTTATTATTTTTGGTCTTGAAAGCTGAGCTTATGGCAGTGACTGGCACCAGAGGGAGCTTCACTTGTGTGTCAGTGCCCCTCCCCTGGCAAAGCTGTTGGGGAGTCAGGGAGGGCAGCAGGGCACAGGGTCTGGCTGGAGTTGGCACCTGCTGGGCAGACCACCAGCTCTGGTCTGAAGGAAAGCACTGCTGGACTGAGCCAGCTTTGTTGTTCTCTTCCTAGAGCTGGGCATGGTTTAATTTGGATCCAGTGCTAGAAATGATCCATCTTTCACTGATGAAGTCCTTATTGCTGGGCGTGAGCAGTAACATTCATTACTGTTATTCCTTAATCTGGCATTCAAGGAAGAGAAATGGGCTGATACTGTATTTGTACACCTCTTCCCCCCATAATCAGTTGTCTGTACTGTTAGTCTGAAGCAATCTAATTCTGTGATCTCAATTATTAATTCTGGTGTTAGATGATTCTCAGTTGAAAGTTAGTTATGCATTGCCTTCCCTCCAAAACCAAACAAATCTTTTGTCATTCAAGCTCTCTTTTGGTGTATTCCTTATCCTCACAGTGTTTATGGGTAGCTGTGAGTGTCGCATAAGATTCCACGTGATTTGTTCATGCCAAAACACTTTGTAAGATACTTGAGAGGGGCCCTGGATGGTCCCAATTTTTCCCCTTCAGTTCAACAGCAGCCAAGCAAGACCCACAGTCAAATCCTTTAGGAAGCTTGCAGAATCCAGAGTGTTTCTGTGGGTATCCTAAAGACAGGAGCTGAAAATAACAGCTTTGCTCTCTGCTTTGGAAATGCTGACCTGCTGCACGTGACCTCTCTGCAGACATGATCCCCACTTGATCTTACACCAGATTTCTCATGGGGAGTTTATTTATTAAAACTTTCTTTATACTAAGGCATTCACCATGTGCAAGGAAACTAATGGGCTTTGATTAAATAATTGGACTCTGCTGTAATTTTGTATTTCTTGTATGTGCAGAAATCCATTGTTCATGGGGTTTTATTGCATTAATTGATTTGCTTCTCTTCTTGGGGCAGGATAGAAATACCTGGAGTCTGACCCATTTTGTCCCATGTCCAGTTCCCTCCCTTCCCCCCATGTAACTTGATCAATTTGCCACTTCATCACCTAGGATAGAGAAATTTCTTTCCTTTGTGAAAATTGAAACATAATGAAACCTTTTATTTAGTGGAATTATTGTTACAAAGTACTTCAGAACTGTGGATGACAGCACCAGGGAAGTGTAGCTGTTACCTGTCATTTCAGTAACCTTTTCTCTCCGGATTTTTCTCAGCTCAACTTCTGGTCTCTTTTTGTGGTAGGCTTTGAGGCTCACAGAAGAGTAACTTGGACTACAGGATAACTTACTCTGCCCAATGTGTGGAATCATTCAGAGATTTAGTGAGATTAGAGTAGCTCCCAATTCTCGACCATCAGTGCCTTTGTTTAACAGGAGCTGGCAGCAGTAGCAGAGCAGTTGGTTGACTTAAGTGCTAAAGTGAACTGGTTGTAGTTCCCTCTGGTTTTTCTTCTTGGTGCAGGTAGTGAGAGCTGTGTGTAAAACATATATGTCCCCTTAGGGCTGGCCCTGTGCCAAAGCCAACACCCATAAAACTGCACTGCTCTTGAGTTGGACAGAAAAATCTCTGCACACTTACTGCAGCTCTGTACTTTTTTAGTTGATTAAAATGATGATTAAAAACATGAAATGTGTTTGTTTTCTATTTTTCTTGTGGCTTTGTAGCAAGGAACTATTTAAGCAAATAGTTTGCTGTGATGGGAGTCACTCTATGGGTAGAATGAAATGAAAACATTTTCAGTACCATTCATTTCAAGTTAAATTTGGTCAGCAGTGGCAAATCCATGGTTCACCTTAGTTTGTTGACAACTTTCTTTAATATTTACGTGCTTTTATATTTTTTAATCAAGAGTCTCATGAAATGTTAGGCAAACATCTTTCCCATTCCTTTGTTATCCCTTTTCAGCTGGACCTCACTATGGGGTGAACTTTGAAGAATTTCTAAAGACCCGTAATTTTACTGCATGAATTCTGGTTAAATCCCATTTATTTGTAATGAAACAGGTAGGAAAACACATCGATGAGACATCTGCCAACATTGTCAAGTATTTGACTGGTGACAGATCCCTGTGTCATGATTATCAGCCAGGCAGTGAGCCTCAGAACAGGACAGGAGGGTGTGTGCTTGGTCCTGGAGCCCATTACCACCGATGTTTCCTTTTGTCTCCTCTCTCCTGCAGCGAGCACTTGTCGTGTGCCTTCACGTTCTTCCTGCACGGGGAGAGCAATGTGTGCACGAGTGTGGAGATCGCCCAGCACCAGCCCATCTACCTGATCACCGAGGAGCACATCCAGATGGCCCAGTCCTCCCCCTCGCCCTTCCAAGGTACCGAGCTTCCCGGGACATCAGCCGTGTGGGGATCGTTCTCCAGAACTTTCTATCCACTCACATTGTTGGTAACCTGACGTGCCAAACAAATCAATCATGTCAGTTTCAAAAGACTTAGTATTTGAGAAAGTCAGTGCACTCATGATTTTCTGACATGGGCTTTCTGTGACTCCTATGTGGATGCAAATACTGAGCTTATCTCGTTCAGGACTGCTTTTCATTCATACATTGGCAACTATTTACTGTTTTATTTGAAAAACAAGGGATGGGTGGGTGTGAAAATGTAGCAGAAAAAATGAAAAATTTTAAGTATCTATGGCTATTTATTTGCTAGTGTAAGAAATATAAATTTCACAGAATTAAGTTGATGCCTTAGTACATTCATAGTGCAATTTTCATGTGGTGCTCAAAAAAAAAAGAAAAAGATTAAGAATTTTGAGTCATTGGATTATGCTGTCTTTACTACAGTCTGAAATTATAATTTCAAAGCAATTAAAGCAAGAAATCTTTGGTAAAGTTCAACATAGAGTAAAAAAACCACCCAGAGACACAAGAAATGATCGTTTATAGAGATGTTTATTTATAGAAGCTTTAATGAAAACATTGTGTGTCTACATATAAAGCATTGACAGGGGCTCAGACATTTCAGTCATACATTTCATTTCAGTGAGCTGAACTCATGACTCAAATCAAACACAACTCAAAGCAAAATTGAGTCAGAATGGAAATACCTGTTGTTAAGCAAGTAGTTTTCCTCATTTGTTGTGACTCTTTGTATATTATCTATCCTTTTTAATGCTGAGAAGTCTCAAATGTTCCTGTCCTCTCTTCTTTTCATGAGTGTTCATCCCTGAGTGCAGTTTCACTACACTGGGGGTTGCTGGAATTTCATTTTGCTGTGGAAATTATGAGCCCAAGCTGCCATGGGGTGCTGCTCAGGAGGACTCAGTGCTCTGTAGGTTTGGAGTCACACCTGTATTGGGTTTTGCAGTGGCTTTCCCTGGACCCTTCAGTCCTCAGGCGATGGAAGAGTGGCTCAGGCAGAGGCAGAGCTGCTGCTCCACAGCTGGAGCAGCCCTGCTGTGGGACTGCTGTTGGTTCTCCCACAGTGCTGCTGAGTCCTTCAGGGCTGCTGTTTGTTGTGTTGCAGTGCTGGTGAGTCCTTACGGCTTGAACGGGACCCTCACGGGCCAGTCCTACAAGATGTCAGACCCTGCCACTCGGAAGCTGATGGAGGAGTGGCAGTACTTCTACCCCATGGTGCTGAAGAAAAAGGAAGGCATGAAAGAGGAGGAAGAGCTGGGATATGACAACGATTTCCCTGTGGCAGTCGAAGTCATTGTGGGTAAGCTTCAATATTCTGCCTCAAGGATTATTTTCCTCCCCATGATTTGAAAAAAAAAGTCATCTAATTAATCAGAAAGAGCCATTATGATTTTCCTATATTCTCTTGACACCAGAACATCTGAGTAGTTCTGTCGCCTCAAGCTTTTGTACTCCCTGTATCCCA
The DNA here is from genome assembly GCA_013400495.1 of Nicator chloris. Classification (NCBI taxonomy): domain Eukaryota; kingdom Metazoa; phylum Chordata; class Aves; order Passeriformes; family Pycnonotidae; genus Nicator; species Nicator chloris. The sequence continues at coordinate 78,969 of WAAE01026053.1, forward strand.
CATGCCATTATTCACTGGATTGAGCTACTTGTTTTAGCTCTGTACTGGTTACAGAGGGCTGGATGTATGTTAGCATGGAAATTCCTTAGCTCTCTGTATTTCAGATAATAAGTTTTGTCAAATTGACATTGAAAACAAGTGGAAGTAGCTGTGGTTGCTGGATATTATCAGTTGTGTCTAAGATTGTGGTTTTCCATCTCTCTGCAGGGGGTGTGAGGATGGTGTATCCTTCAGCCTTTGTTCTCATCTCCCAGAGTGACATCCCAGTGTCACAGAGCGCTGCCAGTGCTGCAGGCCATATAAATGTGGGACAGCAGGGGCTTGGAAGCGTGAAGGATCCTGTCAGTACCTGTGGGATGCCCCTGACTCCCCCCACCTCTCCAGAGCAGGCTGTTATGGGTAAGCCGTGGGCTGGGGAGATGGAGTCAGACTCTGGGTTTTGCTTAGGGAGTGCACGTGTGAACAGGGGCAGGGTAAAGGCAGGCAGTGGAGGAGTGTTGGGGAGGACTCTGTAGGTGTATGGTAAAGGAAAGCCAGAGCTGTGAACATCCCTTTCCACAAAAAGGGGTGGATTTGGTTCAGCTCCTTTCCTGTAGGCACATCTGTGTGCAGTGCTGCAAAGCAGCACAGGAGCCTCTCGCCACTGGGCAACCCTCTGCTTGAACCTGGAGAATTTTTTAACCTGTTGGGCAGCACTTACTAAATTTCACAGAGTAATGGAAGTGTCAAAGACACAAAGGTCCTACAAGTTTCTGTGAGACTGTGCAGCCAGATGGGGCTAAAGAATCCTTGTTATACCCTCACTGAGGAGTTCCCAAGCTTAGCCTTTGTGGGATAGTCCTGTCACATCAACAGAGTTAGTCCTGCAAAAACAGTCATTGAGATTGGAAAAGACCTTGAAGGTCATAAAGTCCTACCTTTGAACCTTGATGCAAAACCTAAGAAAACATGTCTGGATTCAGTTGTCCATGGTTAGTGCCTGTAGATGAAGACAAAGTGTTTAGTATTTACTGCTAATAAGTCAGAATATGAGATGTAAATTCACTTGGAATGGTGTTTTTCAAGGGAACTGAGAGTTAAAATAAGCAAGAAGACAATGACTAACTGAAGCAAGACAATCACCATTTAAATAACAATCTATTCAAGTATTGAGGCATATTTTAATGTGCTACTGTATTTTTAAAATTTTCAGAACCCTGTTACACTTGTTCAGTATCACAAGGGGCATTCTATTTTTGAATATTTATAAACTATCATTTATATAAAAATGTTCATGTTGTCCAATCCGGCAGTCGCAGCTTCTGTTTGATCTCTGCTATTGTTTGAGGGCAGTATGAATTTGTATCAGAGGGGTGCCTCTCCTGCAAACAATGAAAGGATTCTTTTTTATTAAAAACCATTTTAAAAGACCTTGAAAAACTGGAGAAATGGTTTGGAAAAGCATGTCACGCAGTCCAGAATCACTAATGGGACCCATAAACTGGATTAGTGTGAGGCATGGGAATAATACTTCAGTTCTGCCCAGTACTATTTAAAATGTGGGTTTAGTGCCATGTCCAGTTTGGAGCACCTAAAGATGTGGACAAACTGACTGGAGTCCAAAAAAGTACGGTGAGACTGATCCTGGATTTTGCAAACAGGACCTCCAGGAAAAGATGGACAGAATTGAGGTGGTTTAGTCTAGAGAAGTGGAATTTCAAGGAGAAAAAGAATAGGCTTTTCTCTGCAACCAGAGAATCTAAACTGGAGCAAAGCTAAACTAGGTTAAACAGGAGGAAAAACTTGCTCTGAGGAAGGATAATGAAATGTTGGAATAAATTGGCTGTTGGGAAGCTACAGAAGTTCTATTAGCAGAGGGATGATGGGTTTTGGGAGGTTTGATGGGGGCATTTTGTAAGGTTGTTTTTAAGAAACAGATTAGTTAAATTTGTTGATCCAGCTTTGAAGCATGGACTGGACTAGATGGTCTCTTCCGTTCTCTTTTAATCATATTTTCCATGGTTGTGTCTAAAGTATGTAACAAAACAAATTGTTGCTGGAACTGGGGAGTGGCGTTTTTCACCCGTGGAACCAGTCTGGGCTGCAGGGGTTGTGCAGTGGCCTCTGGTGAGGGGCTGTGTCCTCCACTCACTGGACCATGACCTGCCACGGGTGTCTCTGTGTGTTCCAGGACTGTGTCAGGGATGTTCATGGATAAAAATTAGTGTCAGTGGGTGAGAACAAAGTGGTTTTGCCTGCTGTGCAATTCTGTCTCCTGTTATGCTGTGTATTGCTGTACTGTATAGTATGAAATATTGCATAATTACAGAAAGCAATAATTAATGCATTCCAACGGAACTTGAAAGCCCTGGTAGTTCCTCTGGTGCCTCCTGTCCTTCTTTTCCCATCAGTCTTTTCCTTGTTTTCCTCCTGCTGTTGACACGTGATGCCTCTGTGTGCATGTGATGTTTGTGTGTACACACACTCCTTCCCCCCTTCTCCAAAGGAGGGCACATTTACCAATTCTGGAGTTCTGACCTGTTTGTTTTTGATCATCTGTCAAGTCCTCACTTGTTGGAGAACATTTAAAAGCCAGTGAAATACATGGCTAGAGGCACAAGCCTCAGTGTGGCCAGGGATTTTGATGTTTCACTTTACAAAAAGATAACCAGGGAAGATCTAACTGGAGAAAGAAAAACATAATGTGAAGAATGAAAGAAGATGCAGGGTTAGGCAGCTTGTGCACCATTTCAGAAGTTGTGTTTTGCAAGTCACCTGGCGGCAAGCAGCAGGATTCCCTGTTAGCTGCAGTGATGTGCAGCACTGAGTCCCTTCAGCACTTCACACTTGAGGCTGCTTGGATTGCGTCAGCAGGAGGACGGAGCGTTCTGTACCCTGGCGTGACCTTGTGAAAATGCAGCACATCCCTCCTTGCTGTTCCAGCCCCAGCCCAGAGCAGGCACTCCGTGCCCAGGCCAGTGGACCCAAAGCTCCCCCTGCTGCTGCAGCTCGGGCTTGTAAGATGGGTGTGCTGGAGTTCAGTTCAGCTAAACAGAAACACATTGCAGGGCAGAAAAAAAACCATCTGCTTGTACAATAGCTGGTAAAGGCTTCTGTATCACAGGAAGGAATGAAATGCAGAGAGTTTTCAGGCTCTCAAACATGTTGAAGTAATATCTTCATTTGTTACCTCTTTGATAATCATACAGAAAATACATACTGAGAATATCATATGCTGTGTTAATAGTATATCTACTGCTGATAAGCTGTTGGAAATTACTGTAGTGGTGTAGATCTCAACTGGAAAATCTCACCAAAGCCAGTTTTGATTCTAGTATTTCAATTCAAGCATATTGTAAAGAAATGGCACAGTATCACAGTCTGGTTTGGGCTGGAAAGGCCCTTAAAGTTAAACTCCTTCCACCCCCTGCCATGGGCAGGGACACCTTCCACAATCCCAGGTTGTTCCAAGCCCCATCCAGCCTGGCCTTGGGCACTGCCAGGGATCTGGGGACAGCGACAGCTTCTCTGGGCACCCTGTGCCAGGGCAGCCCCACCCTCCCGGGGAACAATTTCTTCCCAATATCCCATCCACCCCTGCTGTCTGGCACTGGGAAGCCATTCCCTGGGTCCTGTCCCTCCATCCCTTGTCCCAAGACCCTCTCCAGCTCTCCTGGAGCCCCTTTAGGCACTGGAAGGAGCTCTGAGGTCTCCCTGGAGCCTTCTCTTTTCAGGTGAGCACCACCAGCTCTACCAGCCTGTGTCTGTAGGAAAGGATCAATGAGCCATTCATTTCCTCAGTGAGGGTTAATATCAAGTATAAAGAACTTATCCTTGCTTTGAAATAGTCTACATAAATGACTAGTTTTCTTAATAGATGCTTTTAGGACTATCCATATTACAATAAATTTTATCATTAAAGCAACTCACCAAAGACTATATAAATTCAAGTTTAACATCCTGGATAATAATAAAAAAGCTCTGTCTGCACTGTTTCTTAGTGATTCAATCCAGGGCTGTAGGGGCTCTCTGAAGTACCTCCATTTATTTGGGAGTGTATTTTTTATAGATACATATAGATATACAATATACAGAGTGTATCACATCACCTGAGGTGAAGCAGTATGTGCACAACTCTATTGCCTATGTCTGTGATACAACCCAGTGCCATCTTTGTTACCTCAAAGGAAGTGTTGCTTTGAAATGTGTTTTGTAAGGATGGTCTGAGCATTCCCTAGTGAATGTGAACATCGGTGTAGTCAACAGCCTGCTAAGAGACTTCCAAGAAAAAACAGCAAGTGACAATAAAAAAGAGCAGTTCTGACATTAATGTTTATTTCTCTTGCAGGAGAAAGTGGCTGCTCTCAGAGCAGCATCAGCCATCCAGCTGTGCAGGAGGGGACAGTCAGTGTCCACAGTCCAAAGAAATCAAGCAAGATTACTCCCAAATTTCACAACCGTATTGTTCACCGTGTGTGGAAGGAATGCATCCTCAACAGGGCACAGTCCAAGTATGGCAGCAGTCCTCATGCTTTGCTTATTTATGACACATAACATACAGCTACAATTGTCATTGTTTGCCTTAATGTTACTCCTTACAGGGTTCCTTTGCCACCAATCAAAGCTCATGATGCCAAACAGCATTATCAAAGAATATTTGTCCCTGTGTTTGGCTGAGAACTCCTGACACTTCCCATTGTATTTGCAGTCATGTACCCCAGTTGTGACAGTCCTTGAGGCCACACATCTATAGGATGTGCCTTCAGCCAAATGCTCTCAAGATTTAGTGATGGCAGCATCTGTCTCCAGGTGTAGTTACTACACTGAAAGCTGGGTGACTGCAGAAGAGATTGTATATATTTGATATTTAGGGCTCTAAGGGGAGTATTTGTAAAGCATTAAATGAGTTGGACTAAAATTTCAATTGACAAGGGTATATAAATTGATGTTGGTATCATAGACCTTTAGTGCTGGAGATTTAAAGTGTATCATGGCATGGTGAGCCCTGAAATAGTTTTTTTTTTCCTATTTCCATGCAATTTCCTCATTGGATATGTCAGACTAATTTCCAGAAACAGATTAAATGGCTTTCCCCTTATTTCTTGTGCTCAGACTCCAGACAGAGTTATCTGATGCAGAGCTGGGACCTTCCTCCTACATAAATCAAATTGTAAATTTAAGGAGTAGTACAGGGATCTGCTGTCAAAGGTCAGGTAGAAGGAAGTAATTTATCTGAGGGGAACATACATGAATTTATGCATGTACATTTTAAAAATTCTTCAAAAGGTGGTGACTACTAAAATAATTTTCTCTTCTTCAGGAGGAATCAAATGACAGCTGCAAATTTGGAAGAGGAAGTTCCTAACAGTAATGTTTCATGGGATTTTGTGGATCCAGTCCAAAGAGTCAGTTGTTCTTGTTCCAGGTGAGCTTTGAAGGAAATAAACATTTGCCATCTTGAGAGAGCTCTATTCAGACAGAGGTACACTTAGAGAAGGGAGTTATGCTTTAGCTGAGACAAGAGGAAGTTGTAATATCAAACCTGTGATCACATTTGGGTGATGCAGCTGCATCTCAGCCCATTGTCACTTGCAGGAGCCAATCCAAGTGCAAAAATGATGGCATTGGGGCCAGGATCACTTCCTATTCATAAGGAACGCATCCTGCAGCTTTTCAGAGCTGTAACCTTTGGTTAAGTGGTTCAGGCTTGTGGTGAAGAGGGCAGGATCTGCCTAAGTTTGTGAGTATCCTGATACTTGGAGGAAGAGGGAAAACATCTCTACAAATCACTTCACATGCCTCTGGTCAATCTGCCATGGCATCAAAACCCACCCAAGGGAATATTAAAACTTTGCAGCCTGGTCACCCACTGTCACTGGATCAGAAAAAATTCACAGTTCACTCACACAAACACTTTAGGAGGTTATTAATGTTATCTGTCATCTTTGGGTGGTTAGAGTTCCAGAACTCCTCACGCAGGAAAGGCAAACCATCATCACCAATATCCTTAGCCATTCTTAAAACTATCAGAGAGATCTTACAGGGCTAGAAAAAAATCCAGTTTGCAGTGAAATAGTCCTGTGAAACACTTCTACTGAAATTCATAATTCACAAGGTCAGCATCTACTTGTAAGATAGGTGATAAAAGCACCTTTACCAAAAGAAGTTATTCCCTAAGCATGCAGTTCTTTGTGTAGTCCAAGGAAGAGATGAAGGGATTGTGGATCCCACAAGGGTGGAATGTTCAACCTGGAGACTCCCTGCTCTATCCCAAGTGAGAGGATGCTTTCTGCAGCTCTTCCCCCTGATTATACACACTGTATTTATAGACTCAAGAATGTGGAACAGATAAAAGCTTTGTCAGAATGCCAAGTGTTTCCTGTGGAAAACTAAGGTTCAGCTTTGCCTGAAAAGCATGGGATTCAATAGTGGGCCAGTGGGAGCCTGGTTCTGTGGAGAGGTTCAGCTGCACTTGCAATTTCACACTGCCTGTTCATCCCTGCAGTGATAACCACATCATGCTGGAGTTGGTAAACACAGCAGCTGGGAAATGGAAATAAAGGCAGTACCTGATTTCAAACAGCAATAAGTACTTTCTGTGTAGCTGCAGAACCTGAGCAGCTACTGGCATATAGAAATTGTTTTAGTCATTTCTGTGCCCATTCCATACTGGATAAATGTCAGGATATAATCTTAGATCTGGAGTCTCAAAGGGCTGTCTGGTACTCAGCATCAAATTCAGTCTCCTGCAGACCCAGCTTTGTGTTAGGAGCAGAATGTCTCAAATAATTCTCTGCAGTTAAAATACGGTGAATGATGGTGAATTAAGGCAATGAAATGTTACAAGAACATGCTTAAGGCAAACCTCCAGTTACCAGGGCATTAGCTGCACATTAGGATGATTGCAGGCACAGACCATCTGCTGCTGCAGGGAATCTGCAGCGTGTCCTGGGAACAGCAAAGCCCCACAGAAAGCTGGGATAACCCCACACAGCCCTGATGCTTCCAGGGAACAGGGGCAGCAAGCACAAGACATTGTGTTTGCACCCATAGACAGGGTTGGGTGTCTCCAGTCTAGTCCACTTCACTTGTGATCATGTAGGTTATCTTTTTAAGTAAAAAGTACATTACGTGTTTTGAAATGGGTTTTTGTTGTCCTAATGTTGTTCATAAAATAGGGATGGAGTGATTCATTTTGAAATGGTGTTTATTTTTAAACATGTTTCAATGTTAAGCACAAACACGTCTTTCAATTTCTGTTTAACTGAATAAAGTCAAATAAACAGCTAAATAAAAGCCCTGAACAACAAAAAAGACCAGTAAAAGTATGGGCAGTTACATCCTTGTCACATCCTTGGGAGTCATCATCAGTATGACAAAAATACTTTTTAGCAGGACCTGAAAGACTGAAATTCAATCCTGTGCTTCTCGGTCTCAAAGATACTGGATACAAAGTCAAAAAAGCCGTATGAAGCCAGTAATAAGATTGTATGTTACTGCATTATTTTGTTCTGAATATTTAAAAATATTTATTCAAACTTCCTCCATCAGGCAGAAATTAAAAGCCAGTTAAAAGATCAGGAGCAGACAGGAGGTTTCTCAGTGCTATTCTTTGGGTTTGGCTTTCCCCTGAGGTGGGGTAACTGCCCAGAGCGTGCAGTGAGTGGTTTGTCCTCCTTTTCCAGGCACAAGGTGTTCAAGCAGCGCTGCGCTGGTGCCTCGGGCCGGCCCCCCACGCTGCCCCAGCCCAGCTTCGGAGTGGGGACGGCGACGGCCTCGGCACTGCCCCCTCCTGCCTCCTCAAAGCACAAAACCACCGAGAGGCAGGACAAGGGAGAGAAACTGCAAAAAAGGCCCCTGATGCCATTTCACCATCGGCCCTCGGTGACTGAAGAGCTATGCATGGAGCAGGACGCGTCCGGGCAGAAGCTGGGACTGGCCGGGATGGAGCCCGCTTTGGAAGTCTCGAATTCCAGGAAGTACGAGAAGCCGCTCTCGCTACCTGCTAGAAATCCAAGCAAACAAATTAATATGAATCCTATGGATTCACCCCATTCCCCCACCTCCCCTCTGCCTCCCACCCTGAGCCCCCAGCCCAGGGGTCAGGAGGCAGAGAACCTGGACCCTCCTTCTGTTCCTGTGAACCCAGCACTCTACGGCAGCGGGCTGGAGCTGCAGCCACTGCCCAGCTTAGATGACAGGACAGTCGTGGTGGGACAGAGGTTACCTCTGATGGCAGAGGTCAGTGAGACAGCCTTGTACTGTGGCATAACTCAGAGCAACGAGGCCGTGGACGTGTGGAGGAGCTACAGTGTCCCTTCAAGTGACGACCCCGAGTTCCGGCCGCCGGAGCTGCCGTGTGAGAGGTATGATGGCAGGATGGAGATCAACCCTGACAGCACTGCACTGAAAAGGTGAGAGTGCACACTGAGCAGGGGGGCTGGGCAGTTTTATCATCACCAAACTCTGATTTCTACTTTTCAACTGAGAAAGGCTTCAGTTCACCATCACAGATGCTGCAGAGAGCACCAAATACTTAAATAAAACACTCTATTGCAGGATGCTTGCCTTTTCCATATCTGGCTTTCTGTTGGACACTACAAGAACTGATCAATCTCTTTGTAACCTATTTTTGTATTTTATGCTAGCCTAAAAATTACTGTAGCGTTCTGATAATGCATTTTAAAAAACGCACCAGAGAGAGTGCTTAATGAAAACGTTTAGGAAAAATTAATTGAGGAAGAGTTTTTGAGTTAAGAGACTGTTGGGTTTGGTAATTACAATGGAGTTTGCTAGGCTGAAAAGGGTTTCAGTCTGAAAAACATAGCCTGGGAGGGCTAGACTTCAAAGTGTTTTCATTTATACAGTGACAAAATTGATTCTTCTTTCATGGTCCCAAAGTAGATCTTAATACAGTAAGGTATTTAAGACTAAGTGTATCCAATACATCCTTTATTGAGGAAAAGACTATTTCTACTTGATCAAGGGGGATGGCGTGAGCCACGGGCTGTATTTGTGTGGCAGCTGCAGACTATGATGGTCTTGTTTCATGGTAGCTTTGCTTGTTTGTTTTCACTTCAGGCTCTTAGCACAACCTAATAAACGGTTTAAAATTTTGGAAGAACAGAAACCAGTGCAGACCCTGAACTATCTCGACCCCTTGCCTCTGCTACAACCCCCTGGAGAAGGCTGGGGAGACACCAGTGATCCTTACACCTTCGAAGATGGAGATATCAAGTACAGTTTCACTGTCAATAAAAAATGCAAACTTGGGGCTGAGAAAGATCCTTTGAGAAAGAACAAGGTAAGGTGTAAATCCAGTCTTTGGCATTAATGTTCTTGTGGGATTTATCCTATAGCACAGTGTTTGCTCTACAGCTCTCTGGAAGACACAGGTCTGTTCCACAGAACTAAATCAGATGTGTATATATATATATTTTTTTTTTTTTTAAGAAATAATTATTATTTTATATTATCACTTGCACAATGCTCCTTATGTATCTTATCCTTTATGGAGCTGTTTTGGTGTCTGGCTATGCAAGCAAACATTCTAAAAGATGTTTTTTTCCTGAGTGTTTGAGCTGCTTAATTACCTGGACTGGCTGTCAGAGCTGAATATGGTCCATGGAATTCTATGTAAATCTTATATTTAACTCAGACCTCTGAGTCTGGCTGGACATAGGAAAACATTTTTTCTTACATAGCTTAAGTTCATATCCATGAATACTCTTTGATTTTTTGTATAGTCAGAAGATGGGATTGGTTCCAAGGAAATGCCCCCAACGGGCCATTCCACACCAGTTCCTGATGGGAAAGATGCCATGTCCATTTTCAGTTCCGCTCCTAAGACTGGTGAGTTAAAACTCTTTGGTTTGCTCTGCAAAACAAAAATACCCATATGCCATAACATCTGGAGGGAAAAATCACATCTGAACTTTTGTCTGTAATATCAGAGCTACAGACAGCTCCCAAGTTGGAGAAAAATTTATTTTCCTTGTCCTTTTTATAAAAACAATGATATATTTTTTAGAATATTAAATGAGCAGCAGCTCCTTCCTTGTTTCCTGGCTGACCCTCGGTGGTTGCTGAGCAGCCTGCGGGGCTGCAGCACAGCGAGGGGCTCCGTGCTGCGGGGCAGAGGTGCTGTTGTGTTGCTGCCTGTGCTCCCGTTTCCCTGACTGTGCTCCCGTTTATTCCCTGCTCCCTGGCGCTGGCAGAGCCGCGGCAGGACGGTGCTGCCGGCAGGGCCGGCTCTGGCAGCCTCACCCAGGTCACCGACCTGGCCCCGTCCCTGCACGACCTCGACAACATCTTCGACAACTCCGACGAGGATGAGCTGGGGGTGAGTCTTTGTGGGGATGAGCGTTCTGTAGGCTAAAACCCAGGAATCCTAGTGGGAATGATTATCCCTAATAGGTGGGGGAGAGAGAGTTTCCTGGGAGGCAGGCTTGGATTTTACCTAGGAAGGATTGCTGGCAAAGAGAGAGATCCTTCAGGAGATCCATCCTGCATGGACAGGCTGTAGGGAGCTTCCATAGGGAGAGCTATGCAGTTGCTTTATAAATCCATTCTATCTAGTTCTGTGTCCTGGACTTCTGTCAGAATTTTGTGTTTTAGAATTATGGTGGAAAAGATCCAAGTTTTATTAATTGATCATGGGTTCTTTTACCTTGTCTGACAACCTGCCCAAAGAAAAATAAATTCAACCTTACAGGATTCCAGTAATTCTCTGAGTCATGTGCCCTCATATTCCTCCAAGCACTTCATTTCAGTGCAAAGAGAAATAGTTGCTGCATGTTAGGAAATACAGACAGAAATGCAGATTTATATCAGTTATAGGGGGGAAAATTGCCTGGGAAGGCAAAGATTTGGATTGTCACTATCTTTAAGCATAATCTAATACAGCCATAATGATACAGAAGGTGGTCCTAAAGTGACTGTTAGTAGATAACAGTATTTAAGTCTTATGCCTTGTTCTTGGCAGGACTTTTATAAGTGCACCAATTTCCTTACTGTGGTTCCACACAAACTGCACTTCAGATGCCACAGTTAATCTGCAAATCTACCAGAGGACTGTTCTGTCAAAATAAAAAATTACTTTCTCCTCTGAAGCTGCCCTGGACAGCCCTAATGTTTTTCCTGTCTTAACATTTGCATGAGTTGGGCTTACTCTCAGTGTCATATTCCCATTACTACCTTGGAGTAATCCAAACATGGAAACAAACAGAGCAGTCACATGCATTTCAAGCTCAGGGCTTGTGATAACATTTGGAATAGAATTTGTTTATAGAAATATAAAAATACCTAGTTTTATGTATGCATCAATTTATGAGGGGATATATAGACAGGCAAATATTTATTTTTGTTTTTAGCGTTGAAAGAGGGGAAAAAATCCAGACTGCTTGGGCAGGGGCGGGGTGGAAGAGCAGGAAAGCAGCCATTGTCTTTGCTGTGCAGTGCCACTAGAGGTGTCGGGTGAGCTAACTGCAGTGTTTGGTGTTGCAGGCCGTGTCCCCAGCCCTGCGCTCCTCCAAGCTGCCGGCAGCGGGCTCCGAGGAGCGGCCGCTGGGCAAGGACGGCCGGACTGCGGTGCCCTACCCTCCCAGTGAGTACCGGGGTGTGCTGGCACGGCTCCCAGCCCACAGCCAGGCCTCACTGCACAGCCCTGCAGTGGCACTGCCTCACTGAGGGAGCCCCTGGTGCTGGCATTGCCGGCTTTTAATGAGGGCAGTGGTAATATAGACACAGATTTTTAATGAGCCCACTGAGATATGAGGTACTCTTCTGTTGACACTGTTGTCTTGGTCTGGAACTATGGGAGGGGTTTCTTACAAATCTTCCTTTAGAAGCTTTCCCCTCCTTCTCTGCTCACTGCTGGGCACGTCCACTATTACGAAATCCCTCTTTAAGTATAAATTTTATTTATTTAAGTATAAATCCTTCTACTTAATGAAATCAAAGAATTTAAAACCATGCCTAACCAACTGGCCATGATGGTGCAACCTATCTTGGAAGAAAATTGCATTGAACGTTTGACAAATTAAAACTAAAATAACCTTCAGGGTTTAATCTGGATGTGGAAGTGCATGATTAAAATCTAAGTGCTGGGTTCTAACTCGAGGCATGGTGTGGACCTTTTATAGGTGGTTGTGGTAGTGATACTTGTTCAGGCCCTGCACATGGACAAGGGAGGTTATGGGAGTGCAGGAAACTTATGAAATTGTGGGAAATTAGATTAAAACAATAGGGCTTTTTTCTAAGGACTGTGCCAACAACTATTGGGAATGGTAACTTGTACTCTGAGGTTCAAGGGCTTTGCTGCATTTCTTGCACCTGACAGGAGGGAACAGCCAGGGGGGTTGGGCTCTGCTCCCAGGGAACAGGGACAGGAGAGGGAACGGCCTCAGGCTGGGCCAGGGGAGGCTCAGGTTGGATATTGGAAAAATTCCTTCACTGAAAGGGTTGTAAAGCTCTGGCACAGCTGCCCAGGGCAGCGCTGGAATCCCCAGCCCTGGAGGGATTTACCAGCCTTGTGGATGTAGCACTTGGGCACATGGGTCAGTGGTGGCCTTGGCAGTGCTGGGAGTGGTTGGAGTTGATGATCTCAGAGGGCTTTTCCAACCTCTGATTCTCTTGGTGTTGGTGGCATTTCTCTTGAGATGAAGGAGAAATGTGTCTGTGTTTGTGGGACAGGAGGAAGGTGAGAATTTCTGGTATAATGGTAACAAATCAAATTACAAATTACTTAGTGGTGAGAAGGAAGGGTGTTTGATTTCTGTGTCCACTGTAAGCAGAAATCCAGTCTCTCTGCAAATCATTCTTTAAAGCCTTCTCATTAACTTCAGCTGGTAATGAGAACAAATTGAGGTGAAGAAAAAAAACAGTCTGAAGGAGATGAGTCAGAGTTTTATGGACCCATAAAAGCTGTGCTGATTTACTCAAATGTAAAAGTCTGAAGTATACAGAGATTGGATTTTGACAGGTTTAGTTGATCCATAGCTTTTTAAAATATGCAAAGCTTTTTCAAGCATGACACACATGAAAATGAATGATGATGGTTGCCTGTTGCTGTAGGGTTGGGGGATTTTTTGTAATTAAACTTTTTTATGAATCTGCACTGCAGAATTTTGCTAAGTGGAGTGAGCTGGAGGTGAGAAAATGATGTAGTGTGAAGTTAAACAGATACACTCCACTTGTAGCTGTGGCCTTGCCACCAGCTGTCGAGGCAGAGCAGTGTCTGTGGGGAGGTGAAGTGCCTTGTACAGCATCATAAATTCCTACTGGCCACTCTTCCAGTGCCTAAAACACCTCTCTCTGCTGAGAAACAGAGGGAGCCAATCCAGCTGCCAGCCTGAACATTGTATTCCATACTAATGTTGGTGGAAAATAATTTCTTCCATTCTGCTGAACTTTTTTTCAGCTTTGATTTATACTGTATCAGGACAAGACTAAGGTCTTCTAAATTCAGATACTGAGAGAGTGGGGAAAAAAGAATATGGGCAGAGTGGGAATAATTCATAGCCCATTGTTTACTATGCTGCTCCAGATTGTGAAGGACTGGGTTCAGCTTGGCCAGCTATTACAAAAAGAACTGCTTTTTCAGAGGACTGCCCCTATTTGAGTGGTTTCCCTTTGTCTGAAGGGTTCAGTAGCCTTGCTGTGTCATCTCTGAGCACAAAAGTATCACATGCAGGGTTGGCTCTGTTAAGGCAGAGTGGAGACACATCCTGAGGCTGCAGCATCCTACACAAGTGTGCTGTTAGTGCAGGTATTCGTAGTCCCTAGATAATTCCAATCCCATCACTTATTTCTGCCTTTTTCTGTTAGTTTTTGAGAACAGTACTTCTTCTTACTGGTTTGGATTTCCACAACACAGTGTCTACCAGTCATAAACCTATCTGTATTGATTTATGAATTTTCCATAATCTTTAGGGTGCAGATGTTATTGAGTACAAGAGTGTCCTTGTTTCCTTGGTATGGAAATGGGCTTGGGCATTAAATCTGTCTGAGAAAGTATCTAAGAGGAGACACTTGTAGGAATTCACCCTTCTCTAATTACTGTGGTTCACCACTCATGGTTTTGTCCAGAGAGGATCTGTCCTCATTCAAGTCAGGGAAACAGAACATTTTTGCTGAATGTGACACAAAATAAATATGGAAGCTGTAGCTGGAAGGAAGTAGAATGGAGCTGGGGAGAACATGCAAGACTTTGCTGTGATTTGTGTTTGACTGCATTACACTGTAAAGGGCATCTCTGTTGGGGTGGGTTGTTCTGCTTAAAGAAGAAAAAATGGATGATTCCATTACATTCATTTCCTGAGAAGTCATTTAGGGATCTTCCTGGCTTAATGTCTTGTGATGCAAAATGATAATTTTGTGGCTTCTCTGGCACTGGAACTTGGGGATGCCTGGCAGTCTGTTCCTGGGCAGAACTGCCCGTGTTTGTGGCAGCAGTTGTGTTGCCATGGACCAGACAAGGATACAGTGACTGAGTGGAAAAATCCAGCTCAGGGCACACAAAGACCTCCTGGTTTTGGGCTAGGTCAGCTCTGGCAAAGGGAGGAAACTCCTCTGTGACTCCTTAGAAACAGTCACTGGAGTCAGCTTGGCATTAATGTCAATTCACCTCTCCAGTTACAAAGGATTTATTACTTGCTGGTAAACTGTACATTTGTTTGTCTGTCTATCAGGTTGTTGTTTCTGCTGAACAATAACCTTGCAGAATATCCCTAGGAATTTGGGGAATTTATCCCTAGGAGTTAACTTTTAGTCTAGACTTACACTGCTGTCAGAACCCCAGTAAGTCTGGAGAAGCTTTGCCAGTTTTTAACTGATGAAATAAGAGCTAGCATTGAATTGATCTCTTCTGTTTTATTGAATTTTCTTGAGAATTTGTATTTGAATGATTAACTGTGTTATTTCATCCTCTTCAGCTGTGGCAGATCTCCAAAGGATGTTCCCAACACCTCCCTCTTTAGAGCAGCACCCTGCCTTCTCCCCAGTGATGAGTTACAAAGACGGAATAAATTCAGAGACTGTGACTGCCTTGGGAATGATGGAGAGTCCTATGGTCAACATGGTTCCAACACAGCTGGCTGAGTTTAAAATGGAGGTGGAAGATGGATTAGGTAGCCCTAAACCTGAAGAAATTAAGGTAATGTGCCAGAAATATGGGAGTTTTACAAACTTGTCCATGTGCACTTTGATTTTTATAAACAAGTCCCATGTAGTGTGTGTAGCAACTAATAAATGTGAGCTGGACCCGTGTAAAGAACCTGTCAGCCTGGAGCTGGAAAAATATTCTTCTCTAGTAGAAGAGCTTTTTAATTGTTTCCCTGTTTTTAACTGTGGGCATTTTGTAATTTTATGTCTGTAATGGTTCTGGGTGTTCTCAGGAAACAACCAGTATTGTCTGTGAAATTAGCCCTGTGCCTAACAGAGAGAATGTACATGTATGGAAAAACAGCACACTTGTGGCTAAGTAGCTGTTAAATGATGTATTTCTTTGGATAATTTCTCTGTGGCACCTTTGCTGTGCCCCCTCCCTGGTGCCAGGCTGGCACACAGTGGGATAAAGTGGTGCATGTAGGAAGGCTGCCTTTATCTCTCTGAAATGTTCCTTTTTTGGTTAGGGTTGAAACTCTCTAAGAAAGTCCAGGGGTTGAACTTGCTCTGTTTCTTCTTCAGCTGATGTTACTTCACAAGTTTTAAGGCCAGATGGGACCATTCTTATCTGACTTTCTGTATAACACAGGTCAGGTAATGTCACCTAGTTCCTCCTCTCTTGAGTCCTGTAGTGTCTCAGTAAAGAGCTGTTTGTAGCTGGGGACTCTGGGTTCTTGTGACATCCCAGTGTGGCCATTTCTCCATAGCATCCCATGGAGGGACCCAGCATCAGCACTGATATACATTGGTTGTGTCATTGTTCCATCACAGGGTAAGAGCAGGGCACAAATCATTCTGCCTGTGTGTCCTGCATTACTGAACTTCTGGGGCTGCTTTTTGTCAGAAGGTACTGTTACCATATTTCCATGCATACAGCCTGAAGGGTGTTTTTAATAAAAAATGCACTTTTTGTGTGGAAATGCACAGCACGTTGTTCTGCAGCAAGCTACTCTGTACACAGGGAATAAAAATGGAGATGCCCACTCTAACTCTGGCTTCCTGGTAGTCCCCAACCTTTGATTGTACAGCCTTATTCTTCTCCTTCAGGCCCACCCTGTCCCTCATATGCCACGGCCTGTTCCTTTTATTTCAGCAGCTGTCTCGCTCCCCAGCACCACCTCCCTCCCTCTCCTTTGTGCCCATGTTGGAATTAACTGAGGGATGATTTTTATGGGTCTGCATTGCTGAGCCAGGGACACACTTGCAGCTGCGTGGACAAGAAGTGGCTGTGTGGTGATGTGAGGATTCTGGTGGATGCCTTTGTTCAGTGTAAATGATGTGGTCAGCTGTGAACCAGGAGATTTTCCTGCCAGCAGGAATAGCATCCCTCAGGCAGACTGCAAGGAAGGCCGTGGCAAATCCCACAGGGTGACTTCTTCCACAGGAGCTTTCAGTTTTGTCCTGGGAGAGAAGGGAGTCCCTGTCAGGGAAGCAGGACAGCGTTGAGGGTTGTGCTCCCATGTTTTGGTGCCAGTCCAGTGTGTCCAGTCAGACGTCAGAATTCCCAGCTCATTCCCCTGCCAAGGGCTGAGCTGGTAGGGAGCTTGTCCCAGCAGTTCTGTGGAAAAAGGGGCTTTGCAGATGTGGGAGGGAATTCCCAGTGTCCCTGCTGGTGGCAGAACCCAGCTGGACATCAGAACATGGGCCAAGTCTGCTTTGGTACTGCCAGAGCTCTCCTTCCTTCCTCCCTGAGCTCTCACTTGCAGGCGTGCTGGGAAGAGGCACCTTCTCAGTGTGTGCTCCAGGACAGTCTCCATTGCCCATCTTGAGCTGGTGCATCCACAAGTTTTTATGCCACTACAGGAGTTTGAAATAAGTTGTTTATAAGGTTTGTAAGACTTTGCCTTGCCACAGACCTTGCTGGTTTTTCACTCCTGCTTGTGCAGTAAATTATTTGTTTAAGAATAGGATAACTTGGGCCTGGAAAAAAAAAAAAGTCTGTCTTGGAATTTGTTGAGCTGAAGGTTTTGGAGTGGGAGCAGATTTCAGGACGTCATTGATACCGAAGATATTTTAATCTCCCTCACAGCCATTACAGGAGTATTAAAATACTTACTTCAATCCTGCCTGAGAACATTTCCAACAGCACAGTTGACTTGCTTCTGTGTGTGTCACACCTGCTCATACACACCAGTGGGGGAAACAAGCACTAAACTCATTGCTGCTCATTCTGAGGACATGGAAGTAGATTCTGTGTGCTGAGCATTCCGCAGCTGGAGACAGAAATCCACACATTCCTCATCCCTCGATGCTTGACAAGGTGCAAGGGAAAAAGTGCTCTAACGAGATGTTAAATACTGAGACTGCTGCTGCTGTTTTCACACTGATTTTTACTTTGCAGTAGTGCCTCAAGAGGACTAGTTCTGTTCTGAAAGAGCTGGAATAGCTCTAGAAACTCTGGCTGAAGTTCTTGTCATCACTCTCTGCGAGCAAACGTGACAGTCACTGCAAGCCCAGCTGGGCTGAACTTCATTGCTAGTTCACACTGTGTTTGCTGGATTGTTTAGATATTTGTGTTTAATACTCTGTGTAATGATTGGCATGTGCAAAGTGTGCACTGTTATTGCTAAAGTGATGTGAACCTCCACAGTGGGGGTGTATTTGAGTGGCTGCCTCAAGGCACCTCAGAGTTCCTTACACCATGACAGCCTCTCCCCACTGCCAGTACAGAAGTCTTGCAAAGATCAATCTTCTAAGTGCCTAAATGAGGTGCTAAAAGTTAGGTAGTGTGAAAATTTCATAGTGCACTACTCACTTTTCAGGCACAGCCTGTCTGAAATGAGCCTGATCCAATTGTGAAACCTGCCATAAAGCTGTGCAGCATCTCGGGATAACAGGGAGCCTCAGCTGAGTTTCCTTGAAGGAACTACTCTTGAATGCCTTGTAGAAGGAATAAATATAGTTCATTTGGGGGGAAAAATGGTAATTGTAGAGGGTTCAAACAGTACAATAGATTTTAATTAAAAATAAATATCTAAAGAGCAACCTGACCACATTGTTGTAACCAAGGTCACTTGGATGTTACAGGATTTTTCCTATGTGCACAAAGTTCCATCATTTCAACCTTTCGTGGGCTCCTCCCTGTTTGCTCCACTGAAGATCCTCCCCAGCCAGTGCCTCCTACCTCTGAAGATTCCAGATGCCTGCATCTTCAGGCCTTCTTGGGCTGTTCCTCCCAAAATTGAGCAACTTCCATTGCCACCTGCAGCCACTTTCATCAGAGATGGCTACAAGTAAGTAGAGCCTTGGAGGAAATGGGTCTGTCAAGCCCTTGCCTAAAGCTGGGTGACTAACATGGTTGTTTGTATTGACAGTGCTTTAACCTGCAAATGTATTTTAAACCTTTTAGGTTTGTCATTGACTGAGATCAAAACAGTTCTGATAGCAGGAACATTTAACCCCGGCTTTGGCAGTCAGGGGTGTTACAGTATATGTCCACTCTCAGTGCTTTTAAAAGAACAGGAACATGCAGTGCCTGAATTAATGGTAATTTCTGATCCAGGAAAATATTGTAATTCAACAGAAACCACAACTTTTGGGGAACAAAATGAATGCACTGAACCCATCACATCTCTGCCCTTCCATTTCCATGTCCAGCCTCCAGCCAGGCTCCCTTGTGCCACTTTGAGCTCCAGCCTGGTGATCTCTGGTCCTGGTGATTCCATTTGCCCTTCTGAGGGCTCTGGAAGTGTTGAGTTGGCCTGTGAGAGCTCCCCAGTCTATGTTCCCATGGGAGCTCCTCTGAGCTGCTGTGGTGTCCCTGAGTGGGGCCGTGGGGAACTGCTGATCAGATGTTGGTCCGTGTCCTGTCCTGTCCCGCCCTTCCTGATACCAAAAGAGGAGAGGAGAGGTGACTTCCCCTGCCATGACCTACGGGGAACCACTGACATTCATTTTCAAAACTTGGATTCCTCACTCAGTTCCCAGAAATTAGCAATGTTTGTGGAGGAAATTCATTGCTGGAGGTTTTGAAAGCTAGCAAGAATTTGCACCATTAAATTAATAAAACCTCTTAAAAAGCATAGTAATAGTACAAAGGTCTCCTGCTGCACTGCTTCATTTCTAGAGGAAGCAGTCTGTATCTTTAAATCAGTCTGTAAATCCTTTAAATCAGTCCTTTTGCAGCCCCAAAGGGTCCTTCAGTGTTCTCAAAAGAACTGCAAAGAAGAAATTGTAAACCCTTGATTAGTGCCTAGGGAGCAATTTAATTCTCAGGTTTTTTCATAATAGTAACTGATGCACTGGGCCTGAGCTGGTTATTAATTTCAGGTATTTGTTGGGGGAAAAAACCCTTTCATTTTCAATCTAATCCAATTAGAGTGAGGATTATTACTGCAGGCTTCCGACAGAGTGGTGATTGCCAATCAGGGTTTCTAGGTCACCTTTTCTTATTAGTCTGAGGCACTCACTCTGCTGCAGCTCCACAACTCCTTCAGACCCTGCTTCATTATTTTCCCCTCTCCTGCTTTGAGTTGGACACACATCAGTTCAAGGTAGTAAAATGATTGTAAGGAAAGAGGTTTTCAGTATTTCCCTTTTCAAGTCACTAATGATAGGTGGGCATTCAAATGATAGTCCTTTCCAATAACACACAAAATATACTGTGAGGACAGGCAAACATGGAAAAATCCTGTTTCCCTTTCCTTGTCCAGTGACTCATTGAGTTCTTACAGTCTCTTCTCATTCTAATATGTAATTAACACATTACAAGAAAAGTAAGCAGGTTAGAAGTGATGTGGAAAGAGAAAAGTAAGATCTTTTTCTTTAATTGGCCCCTTATTACCTGTTTCTTGAAATGGATGGAAGACAGATCTCATGGGAATGTACAAACTGTTCTGTGGTCACTTGCATTTGGCAGGAGATGACAAAAACAGAATAATAAAACCCAGTCATGAATGGAGATGACCCAAAAATATGATTCTTAGCTTTACTGGACTAAGACTTTGTAATGGAATGTATCCCATTGTGCCATAGACGGTGTAATCCGAAATGAGGATTTAATTTATAGAATCATACATACAGAGGGTGTCCATGAGGTGACACCGTGTGTCAGAGCCACATGTATGACTTGTGACAGCTATTTCAAGTGATCATTTCTAAAATAAAGATTTCTATCTCTCTGAAATACTTTCATTTCTACTAATCTGTATCTCTTCAGAGATAGTGGTGTTTAAAATAAAAGCTACTGTTCTCTCTTTTTTCCCTGAAAAACCTGCAAGCATTCTAAATCATAACTTGATCATTTATCTAGAGATTGTTCTCAAGAGTGTTTGAGTTTTAGGCCATGAGAATGATCTTTTACAGGGTGAAGTGATACTTTTTATCATAATGATAAGAAACACTAGTGCTCGTGGTGAGAATTCTGAGTTCTGTCGAGAACGATGAGTCAAGGTTATGAGCAGAGTGTTCTTTACTGCAGTTTCAATGAGTCCCTTTAGGTTCCACTGTCTCCTTGTATTTAAACATGAGCTTTGACAGAAGGGGTCTCTGTTCCCGTCCCTTCCCTGCAGCAACGTGCCCAGCGTGGGCAGCCTGGCGGACCAGGACTACCTGCAGATGAGCACGCCCCAGATGAGCACGCCGGTGACGCTCAACAGCGCGGCCCCTGCCAGCAACAGCGGCGCGGGGGTGCTGCCGTCCCCGGCCACGCCGCGCTTCTCCGTGCCCACGCCGCGCACGCCGCGCACGCCCAGGACTCCCCGAGGCGGGGGCACCGCCAGCGGCCAGGGCTCCGTCAAGTACGACAGCACGGACCAGGGCTCCCCCGCCTCCACGCCCTCCACCACGCGGCCGCTCAACTCGGTGGAGCCGGGCACGGTGCAGCCCATCCCGGAGGCGCACAGCCTGTACGTGACCCTGATCCTCTCCGACTCCGTGCTCAACATCTTCAAGGACAGGAACTTCGACAGCTGCTGCATCTGCGCCTGCAACATGAACATCAAGGGTGCGGATGTGGGGCTGTACATCCCCGACTCCTCCAACGAGGATCAGTACCGCTGCACCTGCGGCTTCAGCGCCATCATGAACCGCAAGCTCGGCTACAACTCCGGGCTCTTCATCGAGGACGAGCTGGATATTTTTGGCAAGACCTCGGACATCGGCCAGGCTGCAGAAAGGCGACTGATGATCTGCCAGAGCAACTTGATCTCGCAGATGGGAGAGGGAGCCAGGAGGAGCCAGGAGCCTCCCATGAGCCTCCTGCTGCTGCTGCAGAACCAGCACACGCAGCCCTTCACCTCGCTGAGCTGCCTGGATTACATGGCTTCCAACAACCGCCAGACGCTGCCCTGTGTCAACTTGAGCTATGACCGGCTGCAGGCTGACAGCAACGACTCCTGGGTGGAATGTTTCAATGCCCTGGAGCAGGGCAGGCAGTACGTGGACAACCCCACGGGGGGCAAGGTGGACGAAGCCCTTGTCCGAAGTGCCACTGTCCATTCCTGGCCTCACAGCAACGGTATGGGCACAGCTGAGCCGTTTGTCTCTGAATGTTTTGTGACCTCTGTAAATTTGTTTAGTTGTGACCCACATAATCTTTATGTGGGAAATGACAGGACTAAAAATATGCTAGAGATAAAGTAAATTTCTGAAAGCTTGTAAATTACATCTAAAGTACCAATACTCTAGTTGTCCTCAGACTTTGTGGCCTAAATTGGGAATGAATCTGTGGAAGTTCACAAATCTGACGCAAATTCAGGTATTTGGGGTAAGGCAATATTAGGGCCCCTTTTTTAGGTTGCAGAAGGGTATAAGCAGTCAGCAGAAAAGAATTGCTCTGTTTGAGTTAGGGGGAAGAAGAGGGAAAAGTACCAAGGTGGGGGAGGGAAATGATAATTAAATATTGCTTGTTTGTATGCTGAGGATGCTCTGACATCTTGTGACCTAAGCTGGACACCAGCGATACTGAAACGTGTGTGTAAAGGCCTGTGGTGACAGCAGTGTTTTTGAAAATGCCACGTTGAGTGCCATCCAGCTAATGAGAGTTGTCCAAATTCCATGGGCAGTGTGCAGAGCAATTCAAGGAACAATCCACAAAAGCTGTTGCTGTGTCCAAGGGGTTGCTGTCCCTCCCCGAAGTGATTGCTGTTCCTTGTCCCTTGCAGTGCTGGACATCAGCATGCTCTCCTCCCAGGACGTGGTGCGCATGCTGCTCTCCCTGCAGCCCTTCCTCCAGGATGCCATCCAGAAGAAGCGGACGGGAAGGACCTGGGAGAACATCCAGCACGTGCAGGGACCACTCACCTGGCAGCAATTCCATAAGATGGCAGGACGGGGGACCTATGGTACCTACACTGGGCTCTGTGCCAAGTTAGAGTGCAGCTTCCTAGAAATGGGCACTTTCTCCTGGAAATTTTAGCAAGGGGCTGTTCATACAGCTTGGGGTCAGGGGGGGCTGTTCACAGACCTGTAAAGTGCCTCAAAAGGCCTTTGTGACACCCTGGTGGAGGTTTTACCCCTCCAGGTGATGCACACTTACAGGGAGCAGAAACTGTGGGTGAGGCTCAGCCCCCCCCCCACCTGAAGGGGGGGCTGGCTCAGAACTAAACAAGCTGGTGTAGATGTAAATGGGAGCAGAGGAAGCTGCTGAAATCAGCCACATCGTAGTGGGAACAGGGCCTGTGTGAGCTCTGCAAATCCAGAAAAACTGGGAATGCTTTCTCCACACAGGTTCCCGTAGCCTTAATGAGGAGTTTTCAGTTTCACTATCTCCTGGCTGTAAGTGGCACTTCTGTAAAATGCAAAATAACGAACCAGATTTTGTCTGTGCAGGTTTGCAGAATAACGACTGACGTTCAATCTGTATTTCTTGCTTGCAGTTTATTTCAGGCTTAACCAGTGCAGTCTGGTTTAATGTTTTTCCTACAGCTCCACCATGCTTTGCTCTCTATTGGTATTTGATATATTGCTGCTTTCCTTGGGGCTGGGACAACTGGGGGTAACTCCAGTTCCTGTCTAAAGCTGTTGTGCCCCACCAGGAGCACTTCTAATAATTTTTCCAGCATTTGTAATTTGAAGAGTTAGGATTTGCCAATTGTTACCAAAGAATAGCACCAAAATTCGCATAGAGTGCAGAGCACTGACGTTGATGGAAAGTCAGTGAATTTTACTGGATGCTGACTTTTTAATAAAGTTGAATTATATTCTGCAGGAACTACTGGGTATATTTTAGCTTGACATTTTCAGCAATATTTCTTCTACTGAGACAGTGTCTGGGAGACACCCTGTTACACTGGATGATAATCCTCTCTGTGGGGACAGTACTGCTTGGAGCACATCCTATGGAGAGGGGCAACAGGCAATTTTTAGAATTATAATAACTTTGTGTAGTATTATATACCTAGGAATGAATTTCTCTGAACATCAGTAATTTTGCACAACCAGGTGGATGTGGATGAAGAGCTGTAAGGTCAGATTTTGTGTGTTCCTGTTATTACTTATGATTGAACAGGAACTCCTGGGCTGTGGTTATGAATATGACAAAGGAAAACCAGGAGATGAAGCCTTGGGAAGGGCAGTACATGAGCTTGGAGTACACTGGGAGATGTTTTATTGCATCTTTCTAGGGAAGTTTAAGTGGTGCTTGGATCAGCTCTCTCCACTTCGGCCAACAACTTTGATTATATGACATTCCTTAAGTAGGATATAAATCTTCCCTCTTCTTTATGAAATATATTTTCCAAGAAGAAAGGCTGGAAGCACATGGTTTATCAGGCATGGCACACCCTTGATAACCATTTTCACTCTGTGATAAACCTGTAGGACACTCAGAACAGCAAGAGATGAGTGGTTTCCAATACTCCTGTAAAAGAACCCGCTTCCTGGGCCATCAGAGACCCACTGCAGTTAAAGCAGATACTTTAACATTTTTTCTTTCTTTGTTCTTTCTCCTGTGAAGGCTCTGAGGAATCTCCTGAGCCTCTCCCGATCCCAACGCTGCTGGTGGGCTATGACAAGGACTTCCTGACAATCTCTCCGTTCTCCTTGCCCTTCTGGGAGAGGCTCCTGCTGGACCCCTACGGGGGCCATCGGGATGTCGCCTACATCGTGGTGTGTCCAGAAAATGAGGCCTTGCTCGACGGAGCCAAAACTTTCTTCAGGGACTTGAGTGCTGTATACGAGGTTGGAAAGAGGGACCACACTGAACTATTGCTTCTTAAGTGTCATTGCTGCTCCAGTGCATGTCCACAGGGAGAAATCCACGGGGTTTAAAGTAACAACTCCTTGAAAAAGGGTTTTTATTCATTGAGGGCTTTCTGCACTTTCAGAGTCCAAGAATGCTGTCTGAGTGACACTGGGATTCTCTGGGCATTTTGGGGTGTTTGTTGCTGTCTGCTCTTCCCAGCACACATTCATTTCACAGAGAAGGCAGCAGTGGCATTAATAGAGCTGCAGCCTCCCAGTGATGGCCCAACCACACCTAAAGAGCAAGGAGCACATTAAAGAAGCTGTTGCTTTCTCACAGTTGCTAGACTGGGGATAAAAGCATTTATTTCTTTAGCATGTACTCCCCAGTATGTCAGAGTCCTTTGTAACCTTAGTTTTGCTGTGAGTGCAGTTCAAGCCAACAGATAAATGTAACCCTTTTTTCTTAGATATTTATTAAGAAGCCCCTAGCTATGTGCTGAGAATGAGGGGCTTAAGCCCCAAACCAGTCTCTGTAACTTCCTGGGGTGGTTGACATCTCCTTATGGGCGTTTGTCCTTCCCTCCCCTGGCAGATGTGCAGACTTGGGCAGCACAAGCCCATCTGCAAGGTGCTGCGGGACGGGATCATGCGGGTGGGCAAGAGCGTGGCGCAGAAGCTGACGGACGAGCTGGTGAGCGAGTGGTTCAGCCAGCCCTGGGGCTCCGAGGACTGTGACAATCATTCCAGGCTCAAGCTCTACGCGCAGGTCTGCCGCCATCACCTCGGTGAGTGACACCGCACGGCTCTGGGGACTGGGGGGGGCATATGCAAACCCACAGTGTGGGTTTTCTAAAGGTGCAGACTATGGTTTGTTTAAAAATTTAAAAGATACTACAAGGTTTTATCTTAAATTCTTCCATGTTAAATTTGCCTACTTCAGAAAGTTGTGTTGTCACTCTGGGTATTAGAGATTCAAATTCTTATCTTTTTAGAAAAGTCAGTTTGGTATAAGGTGTTTATCAAAAGACAAAGATCACAGAATGACAGTCTGGTCTGGTTGGAAGGGACCATAAAACTCATCCTGTTCTACCCCCTGGGACACCTTCCACCAGACCAGGTTGCTCCAAGTCCTCTGCAACCTGGCCCTGAATACTTCCTGGGATGGGGCAGGTGTTCTACATAAGACCGAAGGTGTCCATGGATTTGGTTTATTGCTGCTGACACATCTCATCACACCAGTGTGACAGAGCTGTGTCACAGTGGCCTCCAGTGTAAAGGTGTATTTATAGGAGAGGGGAGGTCACTGGGACTCTGCAAAGGCAGTGAGTTAACACAGAGGCAGAAGAGAAAGTGCAGGTGTCCTTGGTGCCTGGGGCCTCAGTCTGCTGTGTGTGGATCCTTGGAACCACATACCCTGAAGGCACCTTCTCCTCTGGACCTCATGCTGGATTATTTCCACCCTGAAACAGTGACACTTTTAACAGATGAGTCTGGTTGGTTTTGTTATGGCACCCTGCCCTGTTCTGTATTACACCAACGTCAGGAGCACTTGTTTGGTGAGGGACTGTGGAACCTGAGAGTGTGTAAGGGTGTAACATCTTCTGGGGCAGGATCAGCTGACTTCTCCTGGCTGAGTCCCTGGAGTCACCTGATTTCAGCTGGGGACAGACATGGCTGTTTCCTCCCAGAATGGTCCAGAGTCAACATACATTCTATGGGACTGAGAATTGGGATCACAGTAATTACACCAAGCTGAGAAATTGTTACAACGCTGCTGAAGTACCTCAGGCTTCCCTGCAGAAAGAGGCAGTGGGTGCACAGCCAGGTGAGGAACTGGGCTGCTCAGTTCACACCTGAGGTGTCTGGCAGGGGCAGCATTGGAAACTTCCCCACTGGTGATTTACACCACCTTGGGGAGCAAATAAATAATAAATATTTATTTATCACTGTGGTCTCTCACAGCAGAAATAACTGCATTAGAGTTTGCCATGATTGTAGCTCAGATTTAAACACACTCTGAGGTTTCCAGCCTGACAGAGATAACCTATCAGAGACTGCAGAGCTGAGCACTGTACAGTGCTGTTATTGCCACACACAGTTTGGCCAGAGAGCAGAACGTGTCAGTACCAGCTTAGCCACAAAGCCCTGCAAAGTCAGGCCTGGTTTTAAAGACAATTGATTCATATCAGTTCGAACTGACACCCTGAGAAGTGGATTCCAAAGCAAACACTGGTCATGGAGATTCCATTCTCCTAGCATGTGTGTACTCTTAGAATGTTGTAAAAGTGCAGGGAACATCCTCCGAGTTGCAGGTTGATGCAGATTCCTTTGATCTGTCATGAATCCCTCTTTCCATGCCATTCCAGCACCTTACTTGGCCACCCTGCAGCTGGACAGCAGCCTCCTGCTGCCCCCCAAGTACCAAACGCCAGCTCCGAGCCAGCCCCAGGCAGCTCCCGGGAGCTCGGGACCTGCTCCCTCCAGCTCCTCCTCGTGTCTCTCGGCCGCCACCGGGGCCCCTGCCACCGGCAGCTCCTTCAGCTCCACGCCCAGCGCGGGCACCACGAGCCTTCCGGCAGGGAGTGCCTCCTCCTCGGGCTCCTCGGTGCCACAGCTGTCGGCGTCCTCTGCCACGCCCGGCGCCAGCCAGATGGGCACCTCCTCCACGCCGGGCTTCAGCGGCAATGCGGGCTCGGGGCAGAGCAGCAGCGCCGCGGGAGGCGCGGCCGAGCGCTCACAGGGCAGCGCGGGCCCCGGGGCAGACACCGAGCCGGGCCCCAACCTACCACAGCAGCAGCAAGAGGGACAGGAAGGGTAAGTGAAGCGCTCACATGGCTTCAGAGTGCTGCTCACTAATGCCCTGTCGTGTGCTCGGACAGCCTCTAAGCCTTGGGGAAACCCTTCAAAGGAGAGGCCCCTCTGACAGGTGCAGCACAGCGAGCAGGTGGGAGCGGAGCAGGGCCTCTTCCTGTGTGAAGCAGTCACTGACAAAGGGGAGCTGGAAAAAACACCCCTCCCCTTTTTCATCACAAGAATCCCAGGCTGATTCAGCTGTGATGATGTGGAGCTGCCTTAGGACCCTCCACCTGCCATGTCCTTGCAGCACCAGGAGCTCATGGGGTGTGTCAGGTCCTGTGCCACACATGTGGCTTGGCACTTGCAGGTGCCCCATGGAGCTGAGGGCCTCTTGCTCCATCACACCTGCATCATTAACAGTTGCAAAATGCAAGCCATGGATTTTTTTAGTAATTTTTTTTTGCATTGCAGGTGTTGTTTTGCAAGCAGGCATACTGTGAGGTCAGGAGACACGATTGTAGTCCTGTTACTTTAAAATAAATTTGGGCAGCACAACTTTTTTAAAGACTTTATTATGAATAGCCATCCATCGCATAAAAATTAAGAAAAGGATTTTTAGAATTGTATGCAAGTAACTTCTTGAGGCAGCATGTTTTTCATTACTCTCATAATAATGCACATTGCTGATGGTCCTGGCATGTGTTACAGAGAGGGAAATGCCCACATCCTGCTGTAGCTGGGCTTGTCCTTGAGACATCTGTTCCCTGATCTGTGCAAAACACCCTTTGAGCAGCTGCAGGGGCTTCTGACAGAGGCTGAGCTGCTTTGATCACTTACAGATGCTGAGCCTCTCTCTCCTGGCTGGGGCATGGGAGGAGCATTTTACCAAGTAAGAAATTCTCAGTTGCTCGTTCTGTTACCAGTGGAGCTTTCCCTGGACCTGAGCAGGACTCCAGGCTCCATGAATTGCTTTGGTACTTCTAAATTACTGCTCTCTCCCTTCCACCTCTCCCAAAAGCAAACCCTAAACTGCACCAAAACCCAGTCACACACCTGCATGAAAAGACAGCTAAGGAGTCAACTTTTCCATATTCTTCAGTTGTAATCAGGTCTGATTGCATTCAGTGAGATGCTGTTAGACTGTATGGTACCTTTAATGCCTAGCTAACCCCAGGTATTTTGGATCAGGAGCTGCTGTGAGCACAGCTCATCTCAATGCCTGTCCTAATGGGTTTTAGTTATGCTTCTGGACATCAGAATTCCTCATGCTCTCCTTCCCCCTGGCTCGGCCTGCCCCAGACACAAGCAGTACTCACCCTGTGGCTCTGCCCCCAGCACGTCGGAGCGGGAGCGGATCGGGATCCCCACGGAGCCGGACGCTGCAGACAGCAACGCCTTCCCCCCCGCCGTGGTCATCTACATGGTGGACCCCTTCACCTACACTGCTGACGAGGAGTCTGCCTCCACCAACTTCTGGCTCCTGAGCCTCATGAGATGCTACACAGAAATGTTGGACAACTTGCCTGAGAATATGAGGAATTCTTTCATTCTCCAGGTAATTCTGCCTTCCTCTGTATCCTCACACTGAGTCTCTGTGTCACAGCACACCTGTGATATGGACACTATGCTAAAAGAGATAAATGGGAGATAATGCATGAAATGTAGGTGGCATTTACAAATTATTTTAAGTCTGTATATAAAATAGGCCCTTGTGTTTGTTTTGATGAGGAAATTAATTAGAGCAGCCACAGTATCCCTGCATTGAATCTGCCCCGTGGTCCCAGCAATCCTATCTGCCCAATCCTTCCTGGAGAGGGATTTCAATTAAGTTGTAACTCGAGTTTCCATAGCCAAAACTAGCCAGTTGTTCCTTTGATTACTTTACATGTTGAGTTGTTTGCTGTTTATATTCTCTTGATTTATACTCTTTAATCCAAAAGAAGTACGTGAAGCCAGACATTTAATGTATAACTATTGTATTGTTATTATCTGCTTCTTAAAAATAATTTACCATGTAACTTGGCATGTAAAAAGAGTTACTTACTATGGAATTGCTGAAGAATTGAATTTGTGCAGCCAGAGGCAGCTCTTGGCCTCTTGCCCAGGCTGGCTGTATTTTGCCAGGCCTCCTGTCACAGAGGCTGAGCCTCAATGAATGTGGGGGGAATGGGAGGCCAAAGGGCACAGGCAGGAACAGTGTGGGAAGGATTTCTGTGCACCTTTTCCATGTCTGCTCACCTTGGTTTAAAGGCATTTCAAGTTAGCTAAAAAAAAAAGAAAATTGGAAGTTCTTGTAGTGTCTCAAGTTGGGCATGGAAAACTCTTTCTTTATAGTTTTGACCTCATTGTCCCCTGAAAAGATGAGGGAAACTGTCAGCAGAATATTTCAGGCTTGGGGATGAACTGAAAATCAGATCCACAACTTCATATTGTGGTAGGCTGCAGGCAACTGATTGATCCAGACCTGGAGACACTAAAACCAGAGCAGGCACTGATACCACGGTGTCTGAAATGCAAGAACCGTGTAACCTCTGCACTGCCATTGGAGCTGAGGCTGCAGCACACTGACCCTTTTTCTTGGTGCTCTTTGTTTCCACATTCACTGTTTGTTCATCAAAATACATTTTGCCAGTTGAAATCAAAACAGCAATTTTCTCTAAGTCAAGGGAAACATGATCCAGTTCCAGCACTGTATTCTCACAGCTGTACCACAGCACACACAACATGCAGTTACTTCAAAATAAATCAAACCCAAATGTTTGCAGCTTTATTACCATTCCTGTACAGGGGGAAGGCTCAGCTTCTGAAATCCTTGGGTAAAGCTGGCTTTTGAAAACACACAGGCACATTTAGTAAGCAGAATGTGCTGCCAAGGTTCTGAAGGTTCAAGCAAGAACCGTAAAGTAGTAAAAGTTTTGTGACACTTAACTTTTATTACTACTGAAAATATTTGTTGAAACAATCTGTTTGGGTCTTGCAGTGTTGGCTACAATGTAAGTGTTTTATATTGACAGCTTCTGCTCCAAAGATCTCACTGTAAAAGGAAAGGCACTTTAACAGCCACAAGTGGGACTTGTACAATAAAACCAGTAGATAAAAACAGTTTGGTTGCAGGGATTTAATTCTAATTTTAAAACAGGTTTGATCTGAATACTGGATTTTTGTCAGGCTCGGTTTCCTTCTGGAGTGTTGTGCCATTTCTCCTTCCTGCTCTTGTTGTGTAGTTGGGTCTTAACCCCCAAACTCATCTCCCAGGCAAATCTCACTGTAGCTCTGTTTTTTGCTGGTTGAACCTGTGAATCCTTGTGGGCTGCTTCCCACGACTTTCTGAAACTGAAATGAAACTGAACAGCAGCTGAGGCTGCTGAGCTTCCACTGGGAACTAAATTGAAAAGGGGAAACAACGACACAAATCATTGTAACAGAATCTTGATTGTGCCCTCCACACCCATGTGTAGGGATGGCACCATAGTGCCCGTTCCCACCAGGACAGCAAACAATTCCCAACCCTGATTGTGAGTCATGGAGCCAAACCTGTCTGAACACAATGTTCAGGGATTGTGTGGTTCAGGCCACCTGCAAGTGAAGATGTTGCCCAGAAAAACACTTCTAAACAATTCAGGATGTTTGATTACAGGTGTTTGGGTTTTATGGATTAAAATTCACTCTCATTGTGATGGAAGCAGTTTTGTCCCAGAGAATGCAGTCCCTGCCTGCTGCAGCCACTCCTGCCAAGGGACCTGTAATGCAAATCGTGGAGCATCCCAAAGTGTGCTGGGTGTTCAGTGACTAATGACTGTGTGGATCTGGTTGGGTATTAATGAGCAGCTCCTGGAAGCCTCTCAGCCCTGTTTTATTGTGTGTCTGAATTCCACAGATTGTGCCTTGCCAGTACATGCTGCAGACAATGAAGGATGAACAGGTTTTCTACATTCAGCACTTGAAGTCTCTGGCGTTCTCTGTGTACTGCCAGTGCAGGAGGCCCCTGCCCACACAGATCCACATCAAGTCCCTCACAGGCTTTGGGCCAGCTGCCAGCATTGAGATGACCCTCAAAAATCCTGAGGTTGGTATTGGTGGCAAGAAAATCAAAGTCTGTTCATAAACTGTAACCACTTTCCTCAAATATCAAAGTGTATAGAAAATACTTGTTAGGGGATTTTTTTCAAAGTATAGAAGACGATGATATAAAGGGAAAAGGCAAGCTAATATGGAATAGAAAATAGTAACAAAAACATCAGGCTAGCTTGCTTTCAAAACATTTTAAGCTTCTGGTTTTGAGGCATAAAGTAAAAGGTTAATATGTGAAAAAGAAAATGAACATCGTTAGTTTGGATTCTGAGTCATTTTGTGGTTTCAAAAGTGCTCAGCCAGAATTTAAACCCAACCTTTATTTCTATTCACATATATATGAAATAAGTTCCTGTGCCTAATTGCAGATGTTATATTAATTCCCTGAGGTAATGGAGAAATCCCCCTCTTCGATGGGCTTATCTTTTATCTATTTTAAACTGTAAATATTACAGCCCTGAGTCTGGAATTTCAGGGATTTCAAAGGAAGAATAATCCATCCTACTTTCTATGAATGTTTTGCATTCTTTGAAAGATAACTATGAATATTTTATTTAGATATAATGGACCAACGAAACACTTAAATACTTACCTTGGCATAAAGAGCTGCTTGGGAGGGTTTGAAAACCTACTTGCAAAGCCAAACCTTTTGGCATTTACTTATTGCATTTAATTAATGTCTATTTATTGCATTTTATGCATTTGTTCTCAGTCTGCACTGCAGACTCCCAAACTTTGCTGAAGAATTAAGAAAATACCCTGACCATTTTTTAATAATGGAATATGTCTGGTGAGGCCCCTCCTGTGTGTTCTCCAGAGAGGAGTTCTAAGACAAAGATGGGTTTGGGGTGTCCATGTAGGAAGCAGCTTTGCAGAAGATGAGGAGGTCCTGTTGGACATGATGGATGCTCCCAAGGAGCAGCAATTGGGCTGCCTTGAGAAGGTGCTGAAGCACAGCCAGGGAGGTGCTTGTCCTCCTCCCTTCTGGGCTCCTCAGAACAAGAAACTCAGATGCACTGGAGCAAATCCAGCCAAGGGCCTGAAGATGATTAAGGGACAGGAGGATCTGACAGCTGAAGGGCTTTAAACTTCTGCCTGTATCAGAGACTGGTCCAAAGACTGCTTTCATACCCTGGGTTACCTGTACATAAAAAGAAATCTTTAGATAAGTTTTGAAATGTATCACCTTTAACTGGCAGCAGTGAATTGTCTATAACCTCCCTTTTCCCAATCTCCCTCCTGACTAGGAATGCTTTGAATTTACTCGTTGTTTCAAGCTTGCCTGTCTGGTACTCGCTGTGTGTGTGTTCCCTGTGTTCAGTAGTCTCTGATCTATATGCTGATGGTTGTGCTGACTGTGTTGCAGAGGCCCAGCCCAATCCAGCTGTACTCACCTCCTTTCATCCTGGCCCCCCTCAAAGACAAGCAGACAGAGCTGGGAGAGACGTTTGGAGAGGCCAGTCAGAAATACAACGTGCTCTTTGTGGGGTACTGCCTGTCCCATGACCAGCGCTGGCTCCTGGCGTCCTGCACCGACCTGCACGGGGAGCTGCTGGAGACCTGCATTGTCAACATCGACCTGCCCAGCAGGTACTCACTGCCCGTGGCTTCTCCCGTGGATCCATGTCTGGAGTCATCCCTCACCAGCTCCTTGCACATCCCTTCCCTCCCCTTTCCTGCTCAGGAGATCATGCTAGTGTTACAGTGTGAACATTTCAGTTGGCACTTCTAGATTTTCAGATCTGCACAAGGAAAAGTGACTGAGTTACACTTGTTTTACAATTTGTTTTACAACTGTGTTGCTTGTAAATCTTACCTTGAGGAACACCTGGTGTGTTGCTCAGCAGTTTGATGGCACTGCAGTAACAGTACTGAAAGCAGACACATAGTTTTTCTTGTTAGTAGTGCTAAAAGGTAGGTTAGGGACTGCCCAGAACTCCATAGACGGTAAAGAGTGACATAATTAGAGAGAACAGAAATTGAATATTGTCCTTGATTCTCCTCTCACTCTTGTTTCTAACTCCTTGTCCTGCAGGTCAAGGAGGAGCAAGTTGTCTGCCCGGAAGATCGGGCTGCAGAAGCTCTGGGAATGGTGCATTGGCATTGTCCAGATGACGTCCCTGCCGTGGAGAGTCGTCATCGGGCGCCTGGGCCGGCTGGGCCACGGGGAGCTGAAAGGTGTGCAGTTGTCAGGGCTGCCTCTCCCAGGCTGTGGGGTGGGACAGGGACCCAGGGTGCTAGGCAGGATGGCTCAGACCTCATCACACACCTTTCAAACTAAAAAATTGAGAGTGATAATCACATAATCACAGAATTGTTTAGATTGACAAAGCCCTCTGAGCTCATCAAGTCCAACTGTTCCCCAGTACTGCTGAGGCCACCACTAACCCATGTCCCCAAGTGCCACATCCACACAGTTTTTGAACACTTCCAGGGATGGGGACTCAGCCATTCCTCTCAGTTTTGCATCACCTGCAGACTTGCTGAGGGTGCATTCTGCCATCACATAGTGGCATTAGATGGCTTAACCTTCGCAAGTCCTGTCTCTGCTTCCTAGAACCACGCCCTTACAAAAGGTAAACAATGTGTGCCAAATTCTATCACAGACAGGATAGACTGTTGTTTATTTTGCCAGAGTTTAGTGAGGGCAAACATGGATGGGAAGCCAGATATCCAGGCTTCCCAGGCAGGACTCCTTAGGAGTTCATAATCAACAGCAGAGCTGCTGAAGCCCTTTCTCTCCCTTTTTCCCCATCATTGTCTTGACACTGATGCCCATTTGAGTGTAAGTACCTGGCAGAGAAGTCACCAGGATCCTCCAAACTGGAATTTCCTGGGCCATGACAGCATGGATTACAGTAGAGCTGGCTGCAGTCCTACCCTGGCACTGAATTCCTGTATTGGTTTCCATAAACCTGTCCTTGTTTGTGCCTGGGGTCTGATGCTACTCCCTCGTGTTGTGCAAGATTTGCACACTGTCCTTCCAAGGGAATTTGGGGGCCTTATCACATGTCAGAAAAAGTTCTGAATTAAGTTCTGACACAGGAATAGAGACAGGATTCAGTTGTGAATCCTCAACTTAAGCATCACTAAAGAATCAAAAAGGTCTTGGAAAAAAATGTATTGAACAAAAGAAAGCCAACAGACTGCCGTGGAATAAAACATTTCACAGGAACTCCTCGAGCACCCAGTTTGCGGGGCCAGACCCCTCATGTGCACAGGAGTCAGTCCTGCAGAGTTTGGGATTAGGGAAGTGCCAAGTGTTGGGAATGTTTTGGTGTTTCCAGGCGAGTGCTGGCTGTGCATCAGCTCTGTCCTCCCACGGTGCTTTTCCCTTGCAGACTGGAGTATCCTGCTCGGGGAGTGCTCCCTGCAGACAATCAGCAAACAGCTGAAGGAGGTTTGCCGCATGTGCGGCATCTCCGCAGCCGATTCCCCCTCCATCCTCAGTGCCTGCCTCGTTGCCATGGAGCCACAGGGATCATTCGTGGTGATGCCAGGTATGTTTTAGTCAACTATGGCAATGCCAGCAGAACTGTTCCATTATCACATTTCACACTTAGGCACAATAACCTTAGGATTTCTGTGAAGAGCTTGACTAGCATGGCTATGTGTGGCAGAAAATAGTTTGAGCCAGCAGAATTCCCCAAAATACCATGGAGAGATGCTACATGGGGAGAGCAGTCTCCGGAGGGAAGGTGGCTGTGGGCCACTGCCAAAGTGCTGATCTGTTCCCTGGGGAGGCCACGGGCTCAGGCAGTCCAGTTCCTATGGGCTGAAAGTGGCATCACAGACACCCTCGTGCACAGAGGAGGCTGCAGTGGGAATGAGGAGGAGCCTGTGGAAATGGGAATACGAATAAGCCCACCGGCCTTCTCACATGCTGAGGTTATTTACAGAGTTGGCTTACAAGCAGCAGTCCATGGGCTTAAGTTGAAGTAAAATTTAATGCTGAGGTTCCCGTTGTTGTTTTACCTAAGCACATACTTTTTAATGTGTGTGGTGACACATCATTAACATATAAATTTAGAAAGAAAAGACTAATACAGAGCAGAATTAATTGAGCTGGAAAATTACTTATCGTGTTGAATATTTTCAAAGCAGAGATTTTGTAATGTGAGAAAACAGATGGCAAATGAGGCTTTTTCAATAACACAGTAAAACACAAAGACCCAAATCCTTCAACAGAATTTTTTTTCCTTTACATCCTGACACATAATTAGGTCAGCGAGCAAAAGTTAGGTTAAAATTGAAGGTGCTGGTTAAATACTGCCAAAGAAGGTGTCCCTGCATTGACTATTTGTGCCTTCCAAGTTAATTGTTGGTGGATAATTGAGTAGAGGAGGAGGAGGAGAGAGAAGCTTTATTTTTGTGTGGCTTTATTTATGTGTTTATGTTCATATCGACCAAAGTGCAGTGTATTTCATAATTCTACAGAGATATGTGTGAAAAATCAATTTAAATTGCTCATTTAACAAGTAAATATTTGATTAAGGGGCAGCAAAATGACAGGAGAGATGGGAATGGTGATCTTAATGTCAAGCTCTTACAGCAGTGTCATCTTTTGAAGATAAGGCCCTTCAGCTGTGTCTGTGAGCTTGCAGAGCAGGTGGGGTGGGCAGAGGTGTCCCTGGACACAGAGCTCAGGTCTGGGAGGTGATGCAGTGCCCACCTGTGCCATTGTGTCTGTCCCCACAGACGCGGTGACGATGGGCTCGGTGTTTGGGCGCAGCACGGCGCTGAACCTGCAATCGTCCCAGCTCAACACCCCCCAGGACGCCTCCTGCACGCACATCCTGGTGTTCCCCACCTCTGCCACCATCCAGGTGGCACCTGCAAATTACCCCAACGAGGATGGCTTCAGTCCCACCAACGGTGAGTGAGGGGGAAATCCCTTGGGGCCTTTCCAGGGCATCAGCAGAGCTGATCTGGGCAGGAATAAAGCCCCGAGGGGGCCGGGGATCTGCACAGACCCAACACCAAGGGAACCATGCAGGGCTTCAGCTACAGGGGGAGGCTCTGTGCTTTCCCTGAGTGTGTTTTTAGAGTCACACTGCTTTATTCCCAAAGGAACAAGGACCAGCGAATGCACCAAGTGGCACAGACCAGAATGTGCTTTGTCTTGTGACTTGCTCAGGCCAGCTGCTGTTTTCCAGTTGTGCTTCACATTGTGCCCTGTTGTGTGCAGAGCTGACAGGAAGGGGGCACTTGTGGTTGCATAGGGAAAATATCCCAACCTGGGATTTCTTGATGCCCCCAGAGTGCTTTTACCCTGAACCTGCAGTTTGAGTTAGCAAGACTCTAGTTAATGCTTTATATCCACATAAGCATTTTCCTGCTTTGTCCCAAATCCTTTAAATGAGTGCAAAGCAATTAAAACCAAGAGTAGCTACAAACACGTACAGTGGCTGTATTAATGAGGAGGGCAGTTGGGTTACAGAGGAAGGCAGGCTACTGCTTTTAAGGCTTTGATCTGTCCCTCCTGGAATGTCCCAGGGCCTCTGAAGGGAAGTTGCCCCTCTCGATCCCTGTCCCAGGAGGCACCGGGATCCCTCCCGAGCACGACAAACATTAACCTGCATTAACCTGCCCGTTGGTGCTGTAGATGTTAATTAGAGTCAGGTACAAGAATAGCCTTTTCCAAAATGGTGTTAAATTTAATTTTCTTAACTCTGCTCTACTTAATGATTAAGCTGCTTCCTATGCCATTAGCCAGCTCATTTCTGCTCTGGGGGCCAAGCAGAGCATGATATTAGCTCTGGTTTGTTTACTGAGGCTGTAGGACACAAGTTAATAAACTTCAGTTAAAGCATTGCTCCTGCAATCCAGAGGTTCTCTTTGGGAGATGAAGGAAAACAACCACCTGCCTGTTTCAATACTGGGGTTTCAGGTGAAATTAGTTCAAGACACTTTTCTATTTTATACAGAGAAAATTCACCTTTTTCAAGAGAAATTGTTATTTATTACATGTAGAATGCATGACTTCTGTTTAGGGCCTTGTGTTTTAGTATAAATTTGGTGGCAGTTCTAATTAATGCAGTTAATTCAGACAAGTCCCACTGTCCTTGTCTACCCACTAAAATGTACTTTAAATGTCATTATACACTTGTATTGCTTTGCCTGCTGAGAAATGTGGATAAGAAAAAAACCTCTAAACCATATTGTGATGCTGTCATTTTCGGCTCTGTGTTGATGGTGCCTTATCCTTCCCTCCCATAATTTACTCAGGGTATTGTAACCTTTGTGCAGATGATGAGTAATGGAATGCACAAGGCAAACACATCTTCCCTGTATCTTTAGCCCTCCTCACATATTAACATAAACCAAATTAATCCAGACAATTATGCTAATGAGCTGTATGGAACTCCTGAGGGGAAAGTGGGATATGAAGGCTGCCTTGTTGGGGATCCTGGTGCAGTGTCTGAAAGGATCACGGGTCCCCTGCTGTGAGCCGGGCCTTGCTGCCCTCACAGATTCTGGAGGCAGTTTCCCTGGAGCTGCCAGGGCTGTTCCCAGGGATTGGAGCTGGTTGCAGCTCTGGGAGCCTGAGGAGCAGCACCTGTGGCAGCAGCACATGGAGCTGTGTGTGATGATTCCAAGTGTTTTTGTTAAGAGGTCTCTTTGACTAACTGCACAGAAGTGTCAGTTTGTTCTGTTACAAAATTCAGTCTGGATTTTATGGAGCTGCTACAATGGGAATTCTGTTCACTCTGTGGCCACTGCTAAAATTCATTATCCCAATAGCTGCCTGCCAACTCTCCCTTTCATGTCTGTGTGGTTGCAGTCAAGGATTCTAAGGGGGATTAAACAGTAAAGTCTTTATCTCTGCTTTCATCTATCTTGGGAGTATGTAAAAGAAAAAAGGGAATGATAATAAATTAAAGGGAAAGGTAATAAATTATAAACATTTCTTGGAGAAAAGAGTATAGCACATTGGAAATGATTCTCCTTTCTTTTCCTTTTCAGATGACATGTTTGACCTCCCATTCCCAGATGACATGGACAATGACATTAGAATTTTGATAACAGGGAATCTTCACTCTTCACCAAATTCCTCCCCAGTTCCTTCCCCTGGATCACCATCTGGCACCGGAGTGGGATCTCACTACCATCACAGTAGGGTAAGGCTGGAGCACCATAGGGCACACACTGCTTAAAATAAAATACAAAGACAGACCCAAATCCTCCAACAAAGTCTTTTTCCTTTAGATCCTGACACATAATTAGGTCAACGGCAAGCAAAAATTAGGTTAAAATTGAAGGTTAAATACTGCTGGAGGTATCTCTGCATTGACTGTTTGCACCCTCCAAGTTAATTGTTGGTGGATAATTGAGGGGGAGAGAGTAGGAGGAGAGCAGCTTTATTTTTGTGTGGCACAGCCATAGCTGATGTCCCTGCATAGATTTAATCTGTACTCATCCATTCTTTCCTGGAAAATCCTATGGAATGTCCCTGACACAAAGTGACAAGTCTTTGAGAGAAGGGAAGCTGTGACAACCCTGTTCCCGTGGATTTCAGGGGAGGCAAGAGGGAGAAAATTCTCCCAGTGATGAAACTCTGCCCACGGAAACTCCGCAGGTGCTGGATGGTTATGCAAATGTTGTTTTCTTCAGAATATTTAGCCCAGAGCACACAGCATTTGGGAGTTATTTTTGTTTGAAGTGGCTTTTATAAAGTCAGTTCCAACATCAGTGATTACTTAAAATGCAAATTATTTTTGGTAATCCAAGTTATTTTTTTGAATTGGCATAGATTGGATCAGGTTTGATGGAATTCTTTCACTCCTACATTTTACCATGTAAGACTGAGCTGTTCTCTTAAAATGGTGTCCATCACAATTAGGTAGAAGTTTTATGCTTCGCAAGTTTCTGTGAAGTTTTGTTCTGAAAGTATTAAGTTTAAAGTAGTAGCATATTGCTTCTTTACTAAATAATACAGTATTTTATGAGAGAAACAGGGTAACTTTTATACCATTTTTATCTGTCAATGAGACGTCTCTTGAGATCACAATTCTAACTCCTGAACATGACTGACTAAAATGGTGGTAGTTTCACCCCTGGAAGTAG
Source organism: Nicator chloris (assembly GCA_013400495.1). NCBI lineage: Eukaryota > Metazoa > Chordata > Aves > Passeriformes > Pycnonotidae > Nicator > Nicator chloris. The sequence goes on from WAAE01026053.1 coordinate 118,173, forward strand.
AAAGTCCTACCTGTATTTTCCTTGCAAACTCTGCCAAAATGCCTCAGTGCAGCTTTAATATAGTGAGGGAGAAATGCCTCCTGCCTCAGCCACAGAAATGTTAATCCTGCATTTTGTGAGCTCAGTCCACAACCACCTTGTGTGGATTGTGCAACTCTCCCATCAAAGGCTTGATAACAGCACATTGCTGTCCCAGTTATTCCAAACTGCTGTGTGGGCAAATGAAAACTTCTACATACTGCTGCCAAACCCTGCAGCTGTAAATCACAACTCACTCTCTCTCTCTCTCTCTCCAGTGCAATCCATTCTCTGCCACTTCTATGCAGAGCTTGCTTTCAGTGGAGCTGCATCCATTGGGAGCAGCCCTGGGAGGTTCATGGCCTGAGCCCAGAGCCCTGGACAAGCCCTTTCCAGCTGAACCTGAGTAATTCCCATTAACCATTAAGCCAGGCCTGGTAATTGCAATGTAATGTTTGGCTTTAGCAGAGCAGCAGTGTGTGATCATCCCCCCGTGGGCCGGGGTCATGGCAATAATTGATGGCTGGGCACTGGCCCCGTGTGCTGGGCTCCCAGTGCCGCCTACTCCAGGCCTTTTCCCTGCCTTGGATTCCTGTCCAGACCCACTGGAAGGGATTGGCAGGGAGGGATTTGTAATTGAGCTGCTTTCTGTGCAGTGGAATCTCGGCCTTTCTTTTTTTTAATTTATTGACATTTATGGATGAAGTGAACTGCTCTCCCAGCTGTTCGGGAATCTACAGTGCTTCTGAAACATAAACCTGGAGAAGCCAACTACAGGGGAATAAGGCAGGCCCTGGATAACTTCAGCTAAGATTTTTAACTGATTAAAGGAGGGCTCATTTGTCACAGTAATTAGTAAATGAAGTCACGGTTCCAGGAGTGGGCTGTATTGACAACAACCTCAGAGCTGCCTTTTCCCTGTCTTGCAGAGCCAAGGTGAACGTCTCCTGTCCAGGGAAGCCCCCGAAGAGCTGAAGCAGCAGCCTCTGGCTCTGGGATACTTTGTGTCGACTGCCAAAGCTGAGAACCTCCCGCAGTGGTTCTGGTCCTCCTGTCCTCAGGCACAGAACCAGTGTCCCCTCTTCCTGAAGGTCTGTCATGCTCCACATGGAGCACTCATTATCCATTGCTTATGCCATGCCTGTAAAAGCTGCAGTTGGAGCCTGTGGTGTCAGAGTGAACCTGAGCCCTCCCACTCCAGAACTGCAGAACTCGAGTTGGTTTATTCAAAAATATTACCATTAATTTGGAAATACACAAGATCATGGGGGGGTTCAACACAGAATTGCTGACTTCTCATGCTGCCCTGAGGTGATTCACAGTGGATGTTTCTTGGGAATCTTTAGCAGTACCTGCTGTATAAGGAGTTAATTTTTGCTCTTTCCCTCTGCACAGGCCTCTCTCCATCACCACATCTCTGTAGCGCAGACAGATGAGCTTCTACCTGCCAGAAATTCTCAGCGAGTTCCTCACCCCCTTGACTCTAAAACTACATCAGATGTCTTGAGGTAACACCCTTTAGGTTTTCATTTCTGCCCTAAACATTTGGGGACTGAGCTCGGACATTTCAGAGTAACCTTTCCAACCTATCACAATTACTTTCCAGTTTTAGCAGCACTTTTTAGCCCTGCTGTGCCCTATGTGTCTTGGGGCATTTCCTCCTCCAAGATGCCAGAGCAGGGCTTTGAGGGGGAATTCTATGGGTTTCCTTCTGCTGTGCACAGTGATGCCAAGGAAACTCAGAACAGCTCAGCCTTGCCAGGGGGACATCATGGTTTTCCCCGCACCCAGACTGCTCTGTTCCCCTGCCATCTAACCTGAGCTGTGCCACTCATTATCTTACCTCACTGAACCAAATGGATTTGTAGGAGATAAAAGCACTCCTTGATACTACTGTGCTAGGATTGGGGTATAAAGGAGACACTGTTCCTGAAGGCATGCAGGATGTGTGTTTTATTGTTCAGGATGATGTGGGGCCTGTTTGCCTCCATCTTTGGGGACTGGACACAGATCTGTGTGATGAGAGCACACACTGAGAGACATCCCAGTGAACAAACATCAGCAGGGAGCAGGAATGTCTAATCTAAAGAAATTGGGGGTATACTATTCTAGAAGATCCGAATTTGCATCCTCTCGGAGGACTGAGCTCTCACAGGTGTCCCAGGTATTGAGTAAAAGAGAATGCAGTGGACAGGGAAAGGATGAGATGCAAGAGACACAAGCTGACATGATGATGAGACAACAGACACAAGAAATTGCAATTAGATATGGGATCACAGGAACAGTGTGAGTGAGCAAATACTGGCACAGAGTGCCCAGAGAGGCAGAGGTGTTCAATCCCCAAGGCTTTGACAGCAGTGGAATTTGAACCACTGTGAGTCCAGAATCTGTATGTGTTTGGGAGGGCCTTCATGCAAGTAGTTCAGACATAGCAAAGCTAAACCCTCCTGCTTTTCAGTGGGGTTCCTCCTTTGCCAACACACTGGCAGCTGTGTCAGGGTGAAGGTCCAGGAGAGCCCATTAACAGCCCCCAGGGCAGGCTGTGATGTCTGTGCCTTGCTGTGCAGGTTCGTGCTGGAGCAGTACAACGCCCTGTCCTGGCTGACGTGTAACCCGGCCACGCAGGACCGCAGCTCCTGCCTGCCCGTGCACTTCGTGGTGCTCACCCAGCTCTACAACGCCATCATGAACATCCTGTAGGACACACACGAGCACTTGTTCTTCTGGCTGCTTCTCCCCTCCACCCGGGAACGTGCCACCACCTGCCAAGAGCTGCGTTTGCTTCTCTTCAGACCAGTCCTGTCTGTGCTTCTGTTCCTCCAAAAGCACATGTGAATTCTGCAGTGTTCTAAACTAAACTACCCATTAACATCTCTGGCAGCTTCAGTCCAAAATCTGGGAACATCCAAGAACAGTAAACACAGAGTAACCTCAAGCCAGTTTTAGTTTGGTGGCTCAGTAACGACTGGTCAGCATAATTATTATTTTTTAATATTTTATTTTTTTAAGGAAGACTTTAAGGAAGACTACAGGATCTTTTTGCATTAGGAACTGATAAAGACCCACGAGCAGTGTCAGCCCTGCGAGTAAAAATCACCTTGTAGTGACCAGTTCGGGTGTTTCGTTGTTTGATCGTCATAAACTGGGACTTTGCGGGAGGAGGAAAAAACCACAAACACAAAACCACACAGTTGTAGTCTTGTATAAATATTGGAGTTTTCTGTCTACCTGGAGTTCCTGTCAGAGTGGATTGGGATGAATGCATGCATTTGTTACCTGTCCATGTAGATATGAATGGTCTGGAGATACTTTATTTATTTTTAGGTTTGGGGAGGGTGGGATTAAATTATAAAGGACCAGGAACAGTAGAAATACCTTAAAAATCCAGCTCCGTTCCACTGTAGGGTTATTTATCTACAGACCTCTCACTCTTCTGACCTGGAAATCAAAAGTGAAGCTCATAACAATCAAAGTCTGGGAAGGGAAGTGTGTTCTGGTAAGGGTATCTTGTACTTTAAAGAATTCTCCCCTGTGTTTAGCCTGGTTAAAGCAAGGAATGGCCAGTGTTTAATGAAGGATAACACTACCTAAGGGAGAAGTGTGAGAGGGAGGTAGGGAGGAAAAATACTTTAAAGCCCAGTGTCAGGGCAAGTGGAAAGTGGTAAATTAATCTATTGTAGAGCTATGATTGAAATATATTTCCAGTAAATTTAGTGATGCTAGAAAAGTATTTACTGAAAGCCAAGTCGCCCTTTAATTCTGGGCAGACTCGTCCATGTACATATCCAAAAATATGGTTTTTGTTTACACTAAATCAGTCACAAATCTGGTGTATTTTTTCTGACTATAGGAATATTATTTCAAAGAAATAATTTTTAAAAATTATATCATTAAATTAGTACTTGAAGTTACACCACTGTGGTGGCAAAGTTACTTTGTTTAGTGAAATGATTGCCATTGGGAAGGTTAATGGCTAATTGAAGTATTTTTATGACTCCTTCATTCCAGGCTCCAAGGGGGTCCTATTCCAGCCCCATTCCCTCATTTCTGGGGGTGCACTGGGCAGCAGGAGGGGGCCAGGGTCAGGCACTTGGATCAGGCTGGGTGACCCCTCCCCTGGCTGTGAAGAAAAACTACCAAGTTTAGAGTTCTTCCAAAAGACTTTCATGTTCTGGTTAAAAAAAATGAAATTCTATGATTTTAAAAAGTATTTTTCTTGAGATAATGTAACATTTAAAACAAATTATATAAAATAATAAAAGAAAAAAAAAAGAATTGCTTGTGTAATGAGAAGGTGCAGGCAGGAGAGGAACCTGTAAATGGATTATTTCCTTCCCTGCTCCACCCTTCCATGTGGATGTCCTCTTTGCAATGTATAGGTTAAAAAAAATCTGATATCAAACCATTTGTATCTAATGTGTACAGTGTAAAATTGACTTTAAAAATATTGCAGTACTATTTTTTCTTAATCAGAAAAGAAAATTCTCAAGGCCTTTTGAAGAGCATAAAAAGATGAAGATTGTAAACTTGTATAAAAAATTTAACTTGGGGAGGAAAAAAATGTAAAGTAGACATTTGTAATCTTTTACCATTTGGGGGTTATTTGTTCCCAGGATTCATCTGAACTTTGGATTATTATTTTGCTTATTGTTTTTAAAGGGGCCGTTTTTATCCAGGGGCATTTCTTCCCCACAAACCTGGTTCTAAGCAAAAATTAGAAATTAAAAAAAGGGCAGCAAGAAGTAGTTTTCATCTGGTGTCTTTTATTTAATTTTTTTAAGTTAAGAGAAGCTGGTGACATATTTATACGTTTTTGTGCAAAATAAATGAATGGCAATAGATTTTAAAGAAAAATCTTATGTACTTCAGTGTGAAAAGTTCTGTATAATATTTCTCTTAAATATGCATTATTTTACTTGTGAGTTTTTTACTGAATTAATCTGAAATGTACAAGCCCTGGCTTTCCTACAGAGTGAAGAAAGTTATTTTTTTTTTTTATTTCTAACTTTGGAAAATCATGCCTAAATCAGAATTATTATTACAGTTGTTTGAGCTAAAGGGAGCGGGAGGGTGGGGAATGTCCAGCATGCTTGTATGTATATTTCAGAACCTTTTTTAAATGTAAAAGCTGTACATTTCTCGGGAGTTCTGAATTTTTGTTTTCTTTTTTTTTTTTCTCTGAGCATTTTGCAGTGAGCTTCTTTTATATATAGCCAACAATTTGAAAGAAAACAAAAAAAAATGTGAAGTTCATTTTAAATCTACAGTATATCGCTGGTACAATACACTAAAAAAGACTTTGATAAAAAGAAACAATAATAATAAAAGACCTCCATTTTAAATGTCATTCATATATACCTTGTGGATGAGAGCTATATACTTTTACACACTTTTTTAGATGAATAAATTATTGAATTACTGAAACTGTTGGTGGAGTTTTTTTCTTGTATTGAGCTCTGAGTTTTGGCATTCCCAGGGAAGGAATTGCAAGTTGTAGATCCAGGGATTTGAATGAAACCAGAAAGAAATGTTTCAAACCACGGCTGTCGTGAGGGGAAATTGGGTGTCAATGATGCCAAGGATGGAAAATCCTGCCAGAGGGGTGGGTGGGAGCAGCCTGTGATAATCCAGTGTCAGGGGAGCAGAGGCTGCTTTCCATGGGCAACTCCAAACCCAGGGCTCCCTCAGTGATAGATGAACTTCTCCATGTGCAGCAGGTGAGTCTCCAACAGGAGCTGGGCAGGTCAGGCCTGGCCCCTCTCCCTACACAGGGACAGGGCCACGGTGGCTGCGGGACAGCCCTGGATGAGGGACCAGAGCCATGGCCTCAGGCTTCCCAGAGGAGCTGCAGAACCCCCAGCCCACAGGAGCAGGACTCCATGATCCTTGTGCATCCCTCCCAGCTCAGGGTACTCTGGGATTCTGTGCTAGTTGTGAATTCTGTGCTAAGTGTAGCTGCTCTGAGCAGGGCTGGGTTGGACTGTTGGACCCCAGGAGGTCTCTTCAGAGTGAGACACTCTGGGCTTAGCAGAGTCATTCTCAAACACAGATGTGCCAAAAATGATATTCAATGAACCACTGTGACATACCAGGATGTGTGGGGGTGTTAGAGCCAGCTGTGCCATCCCAGGATGTGGGGAGGGATCCAGCTGTGCTGGATCCAGCACATCCAGCTGGGATGTAGGGGTTGGAGCCAGCTGTGCCATCCTGGGCTGCAGGGACAGCCCCTGTTACAGCAGTGCTGGCTGGCAAAAGGGGGTGGGGGAGTTTCTGTAGACCCCAAGTGTTTCCCAGCTTATCTTTGTGGCTCACTCCCTTAATAAAGTATCCTAAAAGAACTCATTTTCCATAACAGCTGGAGTGCACATGAGCATCCCGTGACAGCTCCAGTGACTGGATGGAGGAACTGCCACTCCTTTCCATGGCTCTTTATTGGCCATTTGGGATATCCTCAGTGGTTGTTAATTCTTGTCCTCTTGAATTTTGTTGTATCTTAGTTCTGAATTTAGATAGTTACAAAAATAGTCCTAAGATTTTACCTTTTTTTTATCTTTCAAGCTTGTAGCTTTTAGTTCACTGTACTACTGTAAATTATGGTGCAAAAATGACACTGTTCAATTATCCTGTCCAAGTTTGTACAGTTACACTTTGGTCTTCCCCTGTGAGAGCTGCAAGTGCCTGGAATTATAGTGAGCAGTATTTGTTACTGCTGGAGATTACTTTGTGGTGAATTCATTGGCTTCACAGACAAAACCTACCAATTAAATGTTCCATTCCATGAGGACTGTAATGAAGAACTGAATGAAAACACTGAAATCTCAGTTGATTTGTAACAGTAATGGAATGTGAGCAACAAATGTGTACAGCACTGTGGTGATGGACCCAGCTCTTTAATTCCAATAAAGAAAATGCTTTTTAATATTAGGCTGACATTAAACTACTTGTCCTTTTTCCACTGCCATCTCAATTTCTGACAAAATGTCACGGCCACCTGAAAGCTGTTTCAGCACATACAGAAAGCATTAGAAATTGTGAAGTAAACATGAGGTTTATGGGCATTTACAGTGGAAATAGAAACAGCCCTGGATCCCCAAAGAGGAAGTCTCTGGTCTTTGACAACAAAGCAGGATTTATAAAATTATGCAGCTTCCACTTCCCTATTTTGACACTGAATTTAACCCTTGGCCAAAAGTTGATGTGGTAGCCCCTGGTCTGTGCTTCACTGGCTGTTTCCCTAGCAGGGTATCCCACAGCATGTCCCAAGGGATACGGACACCTCAGGGCTGTGTGCAGCCTGAAATACTCTGCAGAGGCCTGGAAGAAGACCGCCCCAGTTTCTGTGTGAGGCCAGCTGGGAACTGAGGCTGCCCTGAGCTGTCAGTGCTGGGATCCCACAGGAGCTCTGCTCTGGGCAGGGCAGGCTCCAGCCTGAGCCATTCTGTATGAGTGGCTCCTGCTCTGCTGCTACACCAGGCCCTGTCAGCCACTGCAGCCATGGACACACATATCCAGTACAGCTGATAGAAGCCAGAACCTTACAGCACATGCTCCTTTATCTCATGAACATCAGCTTTTCCCTGTAAGAGCTACTTATTGAAACCTTTCATGGTTACAAACCAGCTTAGCACAAGGGCCCCTTTGCAGCAAACCAGAAGGGCATGACACTGCTGAGGACTCTTTCTACAGGAACATCTTTGTGGTCCTGCAACACCTGCTGGAATTCACTGGCTCCCTCTGGTTGCTCCACAGGGTCTGGTCCAATTCCACTGCCACTCTCACCTGGCTCTGAGGATACTGCAGCAGCATCTGCTGTTGACACCTTTGCCATTCCCCAAAGCTTTCAGTTCTTCGCCAACCCCTGGTACCGAGCCACCTCCTCTGCCTTCACATCCCAGGAACGTGTGTTCCCTCCCACAGCACACGCCCCTTTTCCTGTTGGACAGAAGTTTCATTTCAGCAATACCTGCTCCTGCAGGACCTTTGTCATCTACCCAGCAACATCACCTGCTCCCCAGACAGTGATGCTCACTACAGCTGGGCCCTTTTAAAAGACACAGCCAGGCCAGCAGGGAACTGCTGCAGTCCATGTGGCAACCAGGGCAGGCCTAGGGCCTTCACAAGTGGAATTTATTTTCCTTACACACTAAATTAGACATGTGTTTAAAAAACTCCCACCAGCCTGACACTCTCTTTGTTTTTATTTAAATATTTTGCCATTGGGAAAATGTCAGGCTGGTATAAATCTAGGAAAAAGTTACTTTCTCAAATGCACTGCTGCTACTACAAGTGTTTGGAGAACTTTCTGCCAAAAGATTTGATATCCAGAACCCCCATTAAAAAAAGGATTACACAAACACAGAGCCCTACAGAAAAAGCTCACTGGTTCCTGCAATTCTATAAAACATAATCCCACGCATGAAAAAACCCCAAAAATAAAACCAAAACCACAACCAACCAGCCAACCAACCAGCCAAAAAACAATAGCCAGAAAAATGTTTTTACCTTTGCAGTTGGGTGAATACTTTAAGAAGTCTTTTTAAGCCAACCTTTTTTTAGTTGTTTGTGATTTCCTGCAGCCAGTGACAGCTGTATCATGTCACATTAATCACATCTGTGCCATTCTCTGTGTGGGATTGTCCATATGAATAACTGAAAGTCACATCCTTGGTCCTCCAGCAGGGGTCACTTTTTGATGGCAAATGAAACTCCAGCTTCTCCCTAAACCGGGCTTTAAAAAACCAAATTAAACTGCAGAGTTACAGAGCTGGATCATTAAAGGTCAACCACGCGAGCAGGTGTGGGTTCATTGGCCAAAGTACTCCACCCTACTTGTAATCAGTCTCGGTGGTAATTTCATTAGTGCCTGGGGAAAAGACAGGCCAGGAGAGGCAGGTGATGGGGCAGGGTGCGCATGGCAGGGCAGGGGGCTCTTAATCCCGGCAGGGTAATGGCCCATGGAAGTGCTAAAAGAACGATGCTGTGAGCAGCTCTCCGGGCTCCCGGCTTCAGCAACGTTTCAGTTACAAGTAATTGCCCTTGGATTTCTCTCCCCCTGTTAGGCTGTGGTATCTGGGGAAGGGTTCTGCTGCAATGGCACACACTGCAGTGCCCCATGCTGCAATGCCCCACCACTGCTGCACTGCCTGAGTGTCCAGGAACAGGCAGGGCACAGAAAAGGGACCTGCATGGGCCCAAGCCTGGTCTCAGGGTGACTTGAGCTGTAAAAAACAGGGAGAACCCAAGGTAACACCAAGGGCCCTGTTGCTTCTACGGCAACAGAGGGACAGAGGACACCTCTCACTTGCTTGGAGATTCCCCGCATCATCTCTTGTTTGCCCTTCTCTTTGCACTTTGTGTTGCTGACTTGTTTTTTGATGTTGGGCCTTTTCACTGGTGAAATGTTGCTTTTATTTAAAAGAAATATCCCACACAAATGAGCATCCCTTTCCACAATACATAACCTTCCCTCCCTAAACAAATTCAGTCAGAAGTTGAGAGGATGTAGCTACCAATTTTCCTAGAATCTCTCTGCTTTTGTTGTTTAGGTGACTTGGATGAGTCCCCTGTCCATTCAGGAAGCAAAAATCCTTTGCTGTAGAGTCTACAGATTCCTAATCAGAGAGGGGTATTTGGGGTGACCGCTGTTCCATGTGCAACACTGATGTGGGCTCCTCGACCCCAGTTCCCTGTTTCTTTGGACACTTGGAGACAGCCCAGGGTGCCTGTGCAGGTGAGGGGCACTGGCACTCAGTGTTAATGCATAACCTCACATTGCCTGAGGCCAGCACTCATGGAATGGAACTGCTGTTCCACATTTCTGTGCAACTACTGCCCACCCCTTCAGCCTCCTGAGCAATGGCTTTGCAGTTATTAAGGGTGCAGTTAATCACAAGAACAGCTCCAGATTTAATAAGCAAGTAAGGAAGGCATGCTAAAGGGATTGAGGAGAGAGGAAAGATCAAAACTCTAAAGCTGCCCAGCCTGATGTGGGATTTGGGGCAAACTGCTGGCTTTGCTACTCCTTGTCTGCGTAACAATCAATGCCACTGGCTCACTGGAGCCCTGCTTCATTTTAAGGCTCTCAGGCAGCAGAATGCAGAGCATTAGTTTGCAAACTTTAGTCAAGGTGATATAAAATTATTTAGGACAACAAAAACTAAAACCTTCTGCAAAGACTTACATAAAGATTCCAGAATGTTGTAGAACTGGCCAGTAAAATATCAGAAGGAATTCATGGAAACACACACACAAAACCTAAAAAATTAGGCCAAACATATAGATCTGTAATGGCCTCTAAACTAGGATACAGATCAGGATCACTCACTTCAGGAAAAAAGAAGTGGGATGTCTGAGGCAAAAATGACCCCAGCAGGAGTGTGGAAATGCCACTCAAGCAGCCCAAGCCCACCCCAATGGCTCAGTTGTGTTCGGCCTGTGGCATGTCCCCACCCCAGGAATCAGGCAGGACTTGAGGGCAGGGGACAGCAGACCCTGAGCCCCTTCCCAGGACTGCCCCGAGCTTTGTGTGTGTCCCAGGGCACCGCAGGCCCTGTGGGGAGCTGGAGGCAGGACTGCAGCCACAGCTCCGTGGGGATGTGCCTGATCCTTTCCTCAGCTCCCCTCACCCTGGGCCACCTCACAGCTCCCAGCAGCAAATCCCCTCCAGAACCCACAGGATCAAGCCACCAGTTGCACACCACCTGGCACCTTCCAAAAAATGGCTTCATCCCAGGCCCCAATTCTAGCCAGAGGCTTGGGATAGCATCAGCCAAGATCCACTGGTGCTTCAGTAAGTTGGTAACAGGCAGGGGCTGCACCTCCACTTTCCTCTTCCAGGTGCTCTGATGGCTCCTCTGGCTGCACTACAGGTAAAAGTGCCGGATCTACATCAGGTTTTTATTAAAGAACTCCTCTCCTCATTCCCAACCCAGCATGTCTAAGGAGCTTGGCTGAAATTTTAGCATCGTTAACACCCCATCAATGCTGTGTGAAACATGCCTGTAGGCCAATGCTGGGGAAGTATCCATCTGGAATCCATCCCTGGCATGGATCAAAGTCACATGAGAGCCTGCCCCTGGACATTCAGGTGACTCTGCTGTGGAGAGAGAAGGCTGCAGGAGTCCTAAGCACTTGAGACATCTGATCAGGTCTAGCTGTCAGTAGCCCAAGCTCTGCCCATGAATTATGCTCATCTGACCAGAAAGAGGCAGGTGAATCCTCACTGCTTTGCAAGAGGAAACAAAGCTGAAGCTTCCAGCAAGGAGCAAGTCCCAGCTGAAGGGGAAGTCTGAACTCTTGTAGCTAATCTGAGGAGGAAGAAGAGCAGACATTCAGCAGCTGGCTGAACTGAGGAGCAAATCAGTGCAGAGATGGAACAGGGAAAGAAGATATTCCTACACAAAAGGTTGTGCTTTGTTCCTCTCATACTTTGTGTCAAGGCAGCAGAGAAAGAACTGTAAAATCTAGAACAACTCTTTTCAGAGCCTGATAAAAAATGCAGGCCATAAATGTATTACATCCCTAAAACACTTCTGCAGTGCATCCAGGGCCTACACAAAAGTTACAAAGCACACTGACCCAGGTGAGGACAGAGCCACTGTACCCCGTTTTCTTTGTTGGCCTGGACCGAATTCTGAACTTCAGCAGTGATGTGCAATTTCCACCGACCAGAACAGCACAGAGGAAGGGAGTTTCACTTAGGACAGTGCCTGATATGTTCCCACACAGTGAGCTGGCTGAAGGCTAAATTATCTGCTTCAGAGCAGTGAAGGATTGATATGCTTGAACTCTGTATGCTTGGAATTACTCAAACACCTCCTCTGACTTCAAGACTTTGGAAATAAATCAGAAGGGGGCTGATTAATGCCAAACTCACACCCTGCTCCCCCTAAAGGCTCAAGAATTCAGGCATGGCATCTTTGATCCAAGAGAAGACCTTGCAATTGTATCTGTTGTGCCTGTCTCTCAACGAACGGACTCCTTTTCCCAGAGATTTTAACTCTGGCAGCACTTGGCCCCCAACACATATCAGCTGATGCACAGTGCTTGTCTGGACACATTTGGACCACTCCTGACTCTATGTCCCTTTCTTCTCTCCCCTGCTTTCCAAATAGCCATCCGTGACTGTTTACTTTGGCAACGCCTGCAAAAAAAATAGTCTCAATGAAAAGGCAAAATCCATTAGGAAAAGCCAGCTGAGTGCTAAAAGGCCCCTAATCAGTAGGAAGTTTAAAGAGCACCGCTCAGAGAGAGGCTGCGGTGCCTTTCCAACACCTCCCCAGCAATGTGTGAGGCTATGACATGTCAGAGTGAAGCCCCAAACACAGGCACACTGCCAGGGGAGCTGTTTCCTCAGGGCTGAGCAGAGCCCGTGTTCGGCTGGGTGCTGGGGAGGGAGCTGCTGATGGAGGAGCAGCAGCATCACAGCAAATAACTGCAACCAAACTGGTAGAAGTTCACCCAGCTGCTTCCAGCCTCAGCTCTTAGCCAAAGAAAGAGAGAGGGCTGATCTCAGCTCAGCATTACAACTACACCAAAGCAGGGACTTGGGGTTTAAGGGCCAGCGCAGGTCCAAGTAAAGGGATCTCAGCAAAGCCAGCTCGGGTCTCAGAAAAGCAGTTCTAGAAAAGCAGCTGCTGCTGTGGAGAAAGAAATGCCCTCAACATGTCTTGTCTGGAACACTAAATTCAGCCAAGAGCTGAATATAGTTCAAGCTAAACTACAGTTGTCCCAAAACGCCTCTCAGCTGTGGATTCCAGGTGAGAAATGACTGCTCACTTCAGCTGTATGAGGTAGCCAATGCTCCAGCCTGGGTAGATTTACTTGCTTTGAGTTGCAATTATTTCAAACCACCATCATCCAACATTTCACAAGTGCACTGAATTACAGATTTCAAAGCACCACAAAGAAGTCAACAAACCACTCCTTTCAGTTCCCCTATGAAGAAGAAAGTTGCATGTTTTTCTTTCAGGGAGCAATCAAAATATTTGTAATGAATCTGCTGCTCTATGAACTGTGTATTTAGAACTTGATGGAAACAATCAGGCTCAGGTTTAGTTCATTCTCCTTCATCTTTTAGAGACTAATGTGTCTCTAAAAGTGTAAGGGAGTGTAAGGGAACTCTGGCACAATTTACCTCAAGCAGCTTTATGCCAGTAAAGAATGTGCACATCACAGTCCACAGGTGAGCTATTTTCTGTCATCTAAGCTATGTAGACCCCTCCACTCTGTACAAAATTCTAAGACATGCTTTAAAAAGTGTCAATAATTGAAATTATGATGCTTTTTAGATGCACTGAAAACAATATGAAGGAATGTATAAAAAGAGACAAAATTATTATTTTATGCAGAATTGATAAGGGTGAAGTTTGGGAGGTAAAAGTAGCCCAAAAAGTGTGTGCTTTCATTTTCTGTTCATTTTTTTTCTCCCCAATTTTTTCACCTTGAGGTTAAACTCATGACCTCTTATTTCTGAGCAGGACCAAGGTGCTGCTTTTCTTCACCTGCTGGGTGTAGATAGTGCCACTATCCCACCCAGATCCCTGCAAGGAGCAGCTCTCCCAGCCGGGTTCAGCTGAGGATGTGTCACTTGGGCAGGAGTCTGGGAGCCTGAACCATTTGTATCTCCTGAGTGTCTCTGGAACACGGAGGGTCATAAAAGCCCTTCTGAATGGGCACTTTACTGACAGTGCTCACCTTTAATGGCCTTTTTGTGAAGTTACAGCTTGGCTTTTAGGCCCTTTTTGCAATTCATCACTTAATCCATACATGCTACCTTGGCCAAGAGCCGGACAATGGGGCCCACTGTGTCTGGTTTTGTTATGGAGCAGCCGGAGTGGCTTTTAACTAAAACAACGTATCTGAAGGAGAAAAATGTATTCACCTTGAATTCCCAACGGCTTCGACTTACTTAAGGCAGCTCTGCAGACACTGGTGTGTGCAATCAATGAAATCAAAACTGCAGCCATGTAAGGATGGCAGAAAGGAGTAAGAATGTATATGCTTTTGCATGTATAAAATATGAGGGGAGGCAGGAAATGTACAGGGAGGCAGGAAACAGCTATCCTTGCAGCTAGGTCTGGAAAAGAACATTTTTCCAATATGAAATTTTTCGTGATCAAATATAAAGGTATATTAGATTGGCAGGGAAGGACTTTTATACAGCCCTGAAACCAGCTGGGGGCCCTTCTAAAGGTCCTTTCAAAAATAATGTGTCTTCTGGTACAGATCAATCCCATAATCCATTTGTCAGTTCCCTTTTCAAGATGGTAAAACTGATCCCTGCCACCAGTCTTCCAATGCTGCTGCAAAAAGAACACGTGGTTTGCCTTGGAAAATGTAAGCCCAGGGTGCTGTGGTGGCAAAACAGGGGCAGCTTAAACCTGCTGAGACTTGGAATACATCACACTAACTTGCTTAACTCGCCCACTGCAATACTTTCAGGTACGGAGGGAACAGGTGGATACCCTAAATTGGGGGGAAAGGGGAAGGACTCCTCCAGGCACCAGGAAGTGTGGGATCGCCTTCTGGTACTGCTGTCATTAACTTCATAGAAATCAGTAATCCTTTATCACAGAATGGCCTGGATTGGAAGGGACCTTAAAGACCCTCCAGTTCCAGCCCCCTGCCATGGGCAGGGAACCTTCCACTAGCCCAGAGCTAGTTCAGAGCTCCACCCATTCCTTGGCAGAAACCCTTGGCTGCAGGAGTGAGTACCCCACTGAAATCCACTTGTGATCCTTCACATGCTTCCTCTTTCCAGGGTGCTGACTATGTAAATCCAGTGGGAGCAGGGACATCTGGTATAGGGAAGGACTGGGCTTCAGTGTCATGGAGGAAGAGCAATATCCATATTATCACCTTTTGGCTCAGATAGCCCAGGGATTTGTCACTTCAAGGTAGGGCCCTCAAAGGTGACCACTTGGCAAAGGATAATCTTTATTTTCCCAAAACTTCAGCTGTCAAATTCAGATTATTTTTTTAAATTAGATGAGATTTTTGGCCTAGGTTCCAGTTAGGCTAATGTGGAAAACTACACATCTCTGGAGGCTTCTAGAAGCACTTCAAAAGACTGAAGTAAAGTCTCAAAAAAGCCAGCAGGGAACACTATACCCTTCTGTGGAATTTATCCCACTTTAGTTTGGCTCTAGGCACCCAAAGTAAAGCCACAAATTTGGCAATCGAG
This sequence comes from Nicator chloris, assembly GCA_013400495.1. NCBI lineage: Eukaryota > Metazoa > Chordata > Aves > Passeriformes > Pycnonotidae > Nicator > Nicator chloris. Next base: position 133,375 of record WAAE01026053.1, read on the forward strand.
TAAGTGGGTGGCCAGTCCAACACTTACAGAGCAGCAACCACTGACCTCAGTTAATTTTCTTTCTACAGCTGATCTCTTTCTACACTCAGCCGTTCCACCCATGTCCTGATTTTTATCAGGCCCTCAGTCTTCCAAAGAATCTCCCTCAGAGAGTGAAGCAGGATGCATTCTTCCCCTAGATTTAAATGTGTAAGTGAAACCAAAGCAGGCAAGAAGAACTGGGCACCAGTGGCATTTGTCTGCAGGGCTGGAGCTGAGGGCCTGTGTGCAGCAGCCCTGCTGAAGCATTAGATCCATTTGCTTTTTGTCTTTTAGCCCCCCACACCTGCCTGCCATTTAGCTGCCTCTGAAGGCTGGCCAAGGGACATCAGATCAAATAATAAAAGCCACATTGAAGCAGTGTTTCAGCTGAAACAGTATGAGTGGAGGCGAGATGGGGCTTGGAAAAGGCTCCCTCTCAAAGAGCCCACACATACATGCGAGAAGGTCATTAACTCGTGCCTTGTGCTATCTTTGCCGTCTCCGCTCCCTCTCTCTCAATTATTACATCAGAAGGAAATGAGAGAGCACTTTGCCAAATACTAATGGACTTGATGTTTTCATAATCTCAAGTGCACAACAATCAGAGCTGTTTATTTTCCAAAGAAGATGGGAACCAGGGGAGGAGGCTGAAGACTGTGCCATTCTGTTAAGGAGGGGGGAAAAAACCCGTTATGGACAAGAGCTGAGACTGAAAAACAAGCATCTAGGAACACTCTTGCTGTCACAACTCCAGCACTCATTTCTGGGGAAAAGGTAGTGACAGTGGTTAGATACTGTCCTGTCCCACTGCCCACTAAGTGACAGCAAGGGCCCAAGTTGGCAGAACACTTTAAAGTCCTATCTACAGCTTGAACTCAGATGCTTTAGTCTGCTTTTTTTATGTCTTCATGTAATGATTCTGCTACATATTTGTTTCTAAAGAGTAGCAAGAACCATTCTTTTCTGAATGAAACATGCTCAGGAGACAGGATGCAACTGAGCTGACACGAGAGATCTCTGTAGTCACATGAAGGAGTCAGTTTTATTTCTTGCTCTCAGTAGCTGGTTTCCCCACAACTTGAGCCTGTGTGAAATCCCAGGTTTTGCTTACAAAGGGAGCTTAACAGGATACTTGTGCATCCTTAGATCTATGTTAGTGTACTAACACTGGAATTCCTCCAAAGAGTCAGCTAGGACTGCGAGGCTTCTGTCCTGGAGTGACCAGGCTATTCCCCTGGTAAAGGACTGGCATCCCATTGGGGTGTGAGGAACTATGGAGGGCTTTTGGTTTTACTAAGTGAGCCCAAGTCACCAGCAGGAAGATAAGGACATTTTGTGTTCTTCCTTGCTGCTCAGATTTTGGAAGCTTCTGCCTTTGACAGGGGTTTTAAATTCTCAGTACCCTCTGGAGATTGACAGACACCAGGACAGGAACCTGCACGGGCTGATGTGGGAATGACTTACCCAGACACACCACAACTGACTTAGCAAAGGATCCCCCAAGAGTGCCCTCCATTCTCACACATCACCTTTCAAAGGTCATAACCAGAACAAAGGATTTGTATAATTTGGGAGTCTTTGAGCTGAACTGGGGCTTGACAACTTGCCTAGTACACACAGGTACTTCTTGATCCCTACGATCCAGTCCCAGGAACTGCCAGTATTTGTCCATACAGGTAAATGTTCTGGGCCTTTGACTGTGTTAAGAAGCAAAAAGGGCTCGTAACTACCACTGTTCAGGCATTTTTCACCCACTTAGCAGTTAAATTCCAGGTACCATCTATAGAAAAGAGCTAGAATCTTGTCTCCTACAAGCTTAATACCTGTGTTTTGTGCAAGATCAGAAGTTTTCCTGGCACTAAAACAACGGGCTGCTTCTCTGAGGAATGAACACAACAAATATCCAGTGTGGAAAGTTTCTGGACCTCATGTTAAAAATCAAAAGGCTATTTCTAAATGGTGGATCGGGCAAGAGCCGGGGCAGTGGAGGAGAGGGGCGGGTGCCGCTCCTGTGCCGGCAGCTCCCGGGAGGTGTCGCCGCAGCCCAAGGCTGGAGGCGCCAGGACACACGGGCTGTGTCCTCGCATGCTGTGTCCCCATTGTGCCGGGACACCGGCTGAGGGGACACCTCAGCCTCAGGCGGCAGAACCAGGCTCCAGTGACACGTCCTGTGTGATGCTCTGGCAGCAGCAGGCTGAGGCTCCCCGTGCCGGTCTCATTCCCGTCTCATTCCCACGTCCCCTTTGTCAGCGCTCCCCGTGCGCGCCTGGGACTTCACCTGCAGCGGGGGCTGAGGGCGAGGGGCTCTCCCTGTTGGCCACGGAACCTGCTGCCGGCTGGGTTGTCTTCTGTGGGTGACCTTGGTGCTAAAGCCTAGTAAATGTTCAAAACCAGAGGGATTTTGGACTTGATCTGTCTCAAAAAATTGAGATTATGTATACGGAGAGATCCGATAAAGAGCTGTTTTACTTGTATTAAAGAAGACATATTTAATATTTAATGAGGTTTTCACTGAGGACATGGTTGGTGTAAAATACTGGGACTGTGTCCTGAGAGTGGAAGGCAGTATTGGGCATCTTGGGCACCATACAATTAACTTGATTTTTGGGCATCTTGAGTGCCATTAGACTTGACTGAGACATTTATGCAGCACTTGTGTTTGTGGTCATCAAAGGTACCCCTTTGTTGTACTTGAAAATACAGCAGCCAGTGCAACAGGCTCAGCACTGGCTGGTCTGGTGGTGTTTGCAAAGTACAAACTGGGCACCACTGGACAATGTAGTGTGGGGACATGTAGCCACACACATCAGACTGAGATGTTTTCTGTACACCTCTGATGCAGGAATATTTTGGCAGCAAGCTTTAAACTTGTATTATGTCCCAAACTTATATTGATTGTAAGTTGGTAAACAGGAAGAGACTAATGTATCTGAGATAGGAAGTGATGATTATCCCTCACATAAAATTTAACTGTATATAGGAGTATTGAATGGAGATGAACTGCCTGTGTCACTCTCAGAAAAAGGGAACATCTCAGACTGCAGAGGCCCTACTTAGTGGGAGGGAGGGTAAATAAACCTCAAAGAATCCAAGAATGTTAACACAACCCAAACCACTGGGGAGTCACTCTAATCCTTTGGAGTTGAGAGCTGGAAACATACCTGAACTACATCATGAGTAGAAAGTCCATCCTCCAAAAGGAATCAGATGCTCTGTGGCCCACGTGGATCCTTCCAGTGTATCCACTTCTGTGTTACTCCTAGAATCTCACGGAAATCTCTAATTCAATGAAAGGCTTCTCCCACTCCCCAGGGGAGTGTTCCTTCACTCACAACGACATGTTGCTTTAAAATTCCCACCAAAAAAAGTGTGTTAATAACAAGGAGATGTAATTATCAAGGACTGGGTACATGGGCAGCAGGCTTACAGGCAGGTGTGTTCAAAACTACCTGAGAGCTGGGCCACTCCACACCTGCTCTGGATCTATTCTCCCCCTGGCTCTGGTCTCAGGCAACACAGCAAGGTTAGCGGGTTTTCCCCATCAGTCTCTAACACTGTGTTTGTCCTTCACACCCACTGGTGACCCCTTCAAAGCACCTTATTTACTATTTTCAGATTCCTCCTAAGTATTTCTGGATGGATCATTCAGTATTTCTCCTTCTAGGAGGTACACCTGCATTATTAGTACTCTGAGATTTCTATTAACTTTGCCCCCCTTTTTTTCCTCTCTTAACCATTTAAGTACATAGCTCAGGCAGATACTTGTCCCACTTTAAGCAGTGGCCAAGGGCTATTTAATGATTTGGGTTTATACAGCACACACTGCCTCTGTAAGTACCTGTGATACATGGTAAAAGCACAAATTCTTCTGTTACAAACAGGTTTGTGTTTAAAACAAATGAATGTACGCTCAAAGTTTTCCTCAATGATAGCCAGATGAAAGCTGTCCAGCTCAAATAAGCCAGCTTCCAGCTCTCAAAACGTTCTTTCTCCTTTGTAGAAAGTGTGGAGTGTTAGTTTCTGGTTAAACCTTTTATCAGAATCAACAGTGAACGACAGGAGTAGTGGTGTGGTTTCTAGCTCTTTTGTCTTCATCTACTTAAGATCATAGTGTTTTTTTTTTAATGTGTTAGAATTTTCCTCCTAAAACTTCTCAAGACTGGAGAACTTAAATTACTGAAATATCACAGAGTGATTACAGCCCCTCACTCAGGACAATTATGTAGCCCTTAAAAACTTGCTTGCACTGTTTAGTTTGTTTTTTTTTTTTTTCACAGTGCACCCTCTCCACTGTAAGTCTGTGTCTCTGTAAAGGTGCCCTAGAAAGGGACCAAATTCATAGGTCTCAGTGTTGGTGATAAAAAGAGGTTAAACTTGTAAGCAACCAATGTAATTTCTCTTAGCATTCAATGATTCTCTACCACTCAGATGGTCAAGTGCTTGTACTGATAACCCCTTTCCTACCAGGTTGTTGGGCAGTGCAGGATTGTCCTGTTTGGCACATCTGTGTCTCAGGGTTAGACGTGCCCCATCTCTTGCTGGGGCTCCCCAGGCTGTACCTCCACTTGTGGTCCTCCTGCATCATGGGACCCAAGGCCGTGGAAAGAAAGAAGGGCTGATCCAGCTGTAGGACATTGAAGTTGTTCCCATGAGCTATTCCTGACTGGAAAACAGAAGTTAGGGTACCTTAGAACATGAATGGCCTATTAGAATATACTACTCTCAAGACAGGAGAATATTATTTTAAATAGTCATCCCTCACCTGTAAACTCTGGAGTTTGATGGGTTTTAATTCAAATACTTTTAATGAAGTTACACTTCTGTGTGAATAAGGCCCACAGAAAGACTGTGGCTCTCTATAAAAAGCATCAGTACAAGAGTGGAACTGTGGAAGAGAGGCATTGATAGCTAAGGATGTAAAAGAAAAATGTGTAATGGAAGAAATGTAGGCAAATCCTCTGCAGCCTTTTGACAGCTTTGGAACAGTGTTGTCCAGCTGCAGCATCACCCATCAGAAAAAATATCTGAAGGTCACATTTTCAGCCTCCCAGAGCACTTGAATCTAGGGCAAGCGTTATGGGGACAGATCCAGGTCTGCTACTCTGCGTGGCATTCTTCCTTTTGTGCATCACCATGGTAAACAGAGAGGGTTGCCAGGAGCCTGGATGCATTGTTTGTGTCAGTCCCTCATCCCCTCTCCCCCTCCTTCCTCAAATGCTTTCTCGTTGATTAGTTACTGAGTAGAAGGGGCTCCAGTTACCATGCAGCCTGCCATCCCTCCTCATTTTATTGGACTAATATCCCACCTGCGATGATAAGGTTTAAACTTGTTTAATCTCCCAGCTTAGCTGTGGTGTTTTAATATTTTTAAAATGGTTGTTTCAGAAAAAGGGGGATTTAAACAGGTTTTGAATAAATAATAAAAGCCCTTCTCACAGGTTGCAATGCAGGCTGGGAGGCATGAACCACTTTCATCAGGTCAGATTTCACGTTGGGTTATCCCAAGGTGGCCTGACTTTGTGGCTGTGGATTTACAATGGAAGAGTCAGATGCAAAGCAGTTTATGGAGGAGAAACTGCTTTAATAATGCATTTCCTGCTCAGCAAACAGCAGATACAATGACATTCATAGGGAATGGGAGAGTGAACAGTCTCACAAGAAAGGAACCAGTTTCTCCCCAGAGTTTAATAACTTTTTTTGCTCCTACAATATATTTGGGGAGATAAAGGTTGACCTGAGAGACATCAGAGTGTCTAGCTTTGAAGTGAGAAAAGAGAGACAGGTTTGCACATCTCAAGCCTGATAACCTGGAGCTGCATCTGCATTGTTTCAAATCTAAGGGAAGGGAGAGAGGTTCTCATTTCATGGTGAAACTTCACTGGCATAAACATAGGGCTCTTTGTCTGGAATAATCTGGATAAAGTGCCTTGTGTTGATGTGTAGAACACCTTGCTTTGTCTCTCACTCTTTGCTCACGGGACTGGGAATGCTGTTTTCAGCCTCAAGAGGAGCACTGACAAGCTCCTGACTTCTCTGAGCAAGCCAAAGTTTCAACACTAGGCCTTGAGGAGAGTCTTGCCCTCTCAGTCCAAGCCACTGGGATGCACAGGAGCACAGGAGCTTCCAGGCTTCCAGAAGCACACGTGTAGGATTGGGATTGTAAAGCCAGAAAAACCAGGCGAGACTTCTCTAACTTTGTTCAAGACTTCTCCTGCACACTCAGGCACAATTTGTGTGGAAATTGGAGTAAAGCAAAGCATAGTAACTAAAACAGGGGTGGCAAAAGGCTGCCAGAAAGGAGCCCACCGATCCATGGCTCAGCTCCAGAAGAGCCCAAGCAGCACCAGCTGGATGACCTTAGTGCTGTCCAATTCTTTTCCTAAGGCTGCAGAAAAGACAAGGTGGGCACAGAGCTGTTTTGTACAAATACTGTTTATATTATTTCTGTCAAACACAGTAATTCAAAGTGATACCAGAAGGGAACTTGGCTGTGGTCAGCTTTGAGTGAAGGGGGAGCCACTGTGTCTCAAAGATGGGTCATGCCAAGCTCTGAGCTTGTGCTTGCATAGATGAATTTGCAAGTGCAGCTCAGAAACAAGTTAGCTCTGAGTAGCTCACTTAGCCCTGCCACCTCAGGTGGGCTCCTTCCAAACCTGGTGGAGAAGGAAAGGGGTAATTCAAATCACTTCGGGGTGGCAAGGAGGACAGGGAATAGGATAATGCTTTCATTGGTGCATAAACCCCTCTCTGACACAGCTAAAACTACCTTTGGGCTCCTAGCTCCCCCAGGAAGCTTTTATGGACAAAACAACAAATAAGAGCAATTTACTCACAGCATATAATCATATTTCACATATTCTCCCCTATCTGACATAACCACAGGGCAAAAACATGTAAAATCTAGATGAGATTGGGTAAATACATAATAATAACAAACTGCTGCCTCCATTACACCTTCTATTTGAGGGAAAAGAGGCTGTTTCAGCATGATTTCAAGCACTACTCTAGTTTTGTATCACCTTGAAATAGTGAAGTATTATCCCTATCTTTTTTAGCAATGCCACAGAAGTCAAGTAATAACTTGCTACACACATTGCTGCTCATTCTCTGAGAAGCCCTGTGGGCACAACCTAAATACCCTCAACTGCAGTTGTCTGCCTCAACATAAAAGCATCCTTCCTCAGCAAACCAAACAAACCCCACACCTAAATTCTTTATGGAAAGATGTGGTATTGCAGGCTGAAGGCAATGTATAAAACAGGAAAGATTTTTTAAAAGCAGGAGTGAAGCTGGGAATTATTTTTTCTGCCAAAATGAAGGCTGGGAAAGAGCTGATTCTATCAATGAAAAGATATGCAGATTACTTTGAGGACCCTTAAGGACATGGGGCTTAAAACATCAATATTGAAGTGGATCTTGAATGGCAGGACAAGCAAACATCCTTCCAGAGGTTCAGAATATTACAGAAGAGAGCCATCCATCTCTCTGGTCACCCCATGCATATGGACAAACCACTTTCTTTGAGGATCCTGTGCTGACTAAAGAATTTGTTTTTCAGTTCCTTGAATGTCAGTTTTCATTTGAAGGGTAGGGTACCAAAGGGCAAACATAGAGTTCAAACTTGTTTAGGAATGAGCTGGAGTTTAATTTTAGTAAAAGAAAGGGCAAGTGTTATTTGGTTTTTAGCTGTAACATCACTAAATCAGACCACACTGCAGAAGAGCTCTGTAGTTAGTCTGCCACTAGATACCTGTCTGAATACAAATCACCCCTGCTAATTGCCAATAAAGCAAAGATCAGTATTATATTTATTACATGTGACTTTTCTGAGGCAAAATTTCACACAACAGCACAGGCTACTGTGGTGCTTCAACTTTCCAGCTGGCACCTGTTCTTCCACAAGGTTTTATGCTCAGTTTTTTAGAGTGTACTAATTGTAGCTGTCTGGTTTCAGGTCATACAAATAAAGGCAGTGGGGTTTTTGTTTTGTAGGTTATGTTTTTTGGTTTGTTCCCTGCTATATGGCTACGGCTGAGCTATGCAACAAGAGCATCACTGCAGGACAATCCCAGGTGAATCCCACTTTTGCTGCTCACATGTATGATGGAAACAGTTCTAACCACAGAAAATAGGGGTCAGTTCAACTTGTGGAAATTGGAATCTGCACAAGTGGGTCTAGAACACTTTCAGTCTGGTCTGCAAACTATTTAGCAGGAGCCAGCATGGCTCAAAACAAAAGAGGAGCAAACCCAATGGAAACAGCCATTTGTAAAGCAGTAATTATTCCTTGTTTAAGTGGAAGGTCACTGGAGGGAAGCAGTATCTAGAATTGGAAAACTGACAAGTGTTGTTCACTGAAGTATTGCAGCAGATTTTTTTGGCAGTTGTTCATACTTGGGGTACCTAGCCTTGGCCATGGCTTTGTTGTGCTCGTTAACTGTTTGTGGGGCAGCAGTACAGGCTGAACAACTGATACAGCTGCCTGGAAAGGTTAATTTGAACCAAAAATAAAATTACCTACTTCAGCTGATGATCCAGCCATGTGAATCACTGTACTGCTATACAGCTGATTTCTAGCAGTTCAGCTAAGTTGCTTGGACTAACGGGATAGAGGAATCCAGGGAAAGATCTGCTTCAGAGGAGTTTGCTGATGGTGGAAGGATGCTGTGGACGTACCCTTTTAATTTTTAGAGATTTGATCTGCAAATCTCATACTTCAGGAGTAAATCCTATTCACAAAGATCTTGTTGACTTCAAATAATCCCCCAAGAACGCAATTTGTAACAAAGAGCTTCTGCATTAGAAGAGCACTTTGTTCAGATTTCATATTTAAAATACATTAGATACAAAGGTATATTTTTTCAGGTAACACTAGCCCAGTGCCCTATGTGTCAGACACTCTGCATTGTTTTGAAGTAAGCAGCTGTTCCCTGCCAGCCCCCAGTGTCCTCAGGTGCAGGACACACATACAATTTGCTCATATACCTCAATCAGTGAACAAGCAGAAGAATAGGACTAAATTAATTTCTCTCGTTCCTTTCCCCTCTGTCCTAATTTTTACAAGAGCCTTTTAAAAATGTTGCTTGCTATATGATTATGCACAGCAGGGGTTTGTAACAACCTCAACTCAACTACCTCTGCCCTTGCTGTGGAATGATTGGTTGCCTTGGCAATTTTCTCCATGTGGTGCTCAGGAGCTATTATAGAGCAATTACAGTGCTTTTCTCAGTAGTGATCCTCTTAGTTCCTTTTCTTAGGAGTTCATGATAAGGAGATACAAAATTATATATATTATGGATTTTATTTCTCCAGCCTTCTGTCTCCTTCAGCCCTGAAGGAAGCAAATCTGCACTACCTAAACCTGTTTGCTCTGTAGCAAGGAGAAAAACCCTCTGTTTGTGTAGGATGAAGCACTGTGTTAGCTGGAGGTCATAACCAGGTGGGTCAAGCCACCTGAGGTGATAACTCTGAGTCCCACATAAACCATGAGGACTGGAGCAAGAGCCTTTTGGGCCACTCCCCAGTGAGAAGGGAGCATTGTTCTGTATTGCATTCCATTGACCTCAGCTCAAATGTGCTGTCTTTGCAAGTGAAATGATGGCAACTTGAACTGCTGGCTCTGCAAACTCAGGCTAAATGCAGATGAGCAGGACTTCACACTGAAATGGCAGGGGGAACTTCCTCAGCCTCCCTCAGCTCAGATTTATAGGCTAAGCCTGCTGCTAAACTACACCATCACATATTGTCTGTGTACATAGTTACGGACAAAAGTAAAGCCTGTGTCAGCTCTGTGACATCAGCAAAAGATTCAGTGATAAAAATGCATTATTTTCTTGTCTGTACTTGTTCTTCAGGGATAACAGGGGGCTTTAAAACAAAAAAAATTCTGTCCTAGATTTTGAATATGACTGGTAACAGAGAGGGAGCAAGGCCGCCAAGTAATCAGTCACAGAGTAGACCATTGGCTTAGGGAGAAATCTAAGGACAGCACTGAGGTTAGTTCTACCTCTGCTCTCTGTAAGCAGTGGATGGATGCACAGAATGGTCATATATTGCTTAATCTACATGTGAGCCTCTGTACTGCGTGCCTGTGAGTACCTGAGGAAGGATGTGTGGTTTTCTTGCTGCTGAGGTTGGTTGGCTCCAGTTCATGCTCAGGGAGGGAAGTTGTTCTCACCATGCACAAACTGGAGGGCTTCACAACAGAAACACTTAATTGCAGCTGGCATTTTGGACACTCTCAGTGCCTGTGCCAGTGGGCACTTGGCTGATGAGAGACATCCCTTCTGACACCAGCAACGTGAAAACTGCAGAGGAGACTGAAATGCTGAACTGCTGGTTCAACAATTAAGAACCTAAAAAAAATTAAGCAGTCCTAAACAGTTCACTTCTAACCGCTAAAACACAATCAAGCAGAAGACAGGTTTCCAGTTCTGTGCACATGGGTCTCCTCGTTTTCTCTTCCCCTGCCCCCCGTGCTGTCAGTGTGACCACAGATGTACTCTAAGAGGGCACCCGCCAGCAGCTGCCTGAGATGCCACCATTAATTAAAGTCTTGGTTCTCAAGTGCTGCTCAGATTCAGCAAAGGGTGAGAAATGCCACCTCTGAGAGCCATGAAAACAGAACCACCTCTCAACCAAAATCACTGATGCTGAGCACTTCCAGGCAGATCACACAAATGCTTGGCATACACAAACCACATTCAAATCTGACTTGAAGGAACAAACTCCACCCCTACCAAACGCTCTTAATTCAACTTAGAAGCTACATGAAGAGTATAAGAAGGAGCTCTTCTTGCACTAGATACTGTTTTAGTATCCTTTTGAAGAAGAAAATAAATAGCGAGGTATTATCTGATCTGTTTCGTTAAGTTTGACACTGTATCAGTAATTTGCCCATTTTGGACCATAGGAAGCATCTGGGCCTCTGGTTAAACAGCAAACAGGATACACAGATACCCCTGACTTACTTGTATCAGAACACTTCAAGTCAGATGTGAAGTCCACGTTTGCTTTTTCTTTCAAGAACCAAGAAAGTCAATAGAATAGTTGGAGCAGGTTTCTGTTTCAGCAAGGACCCAAGCTTGTTTTGGTCAAACAAGGAGTAGCATTAATCCTCCACTTAATTGCAGCCCCCTTCAGGGCAGAAATTGGCAGCAGTTTAATGTGATGGAAGAATGTTACCCATGAACTCAGGACAAAGCAAGAAACGATGTCTCCATTAAAAATGCAATGAGACATTAATGGAGAGAAAATAATTACAGTTGGAATTTGGAGGGGATGTCAGGTTTAGCACCTCTGTACTTGCAAACAGTGCTGCAGGATGTTTAGAAACCCTGCTGATCTACGTCACTACCTGCAGTGCTGCATTGACTTGGGAGCTCTTATCGTTTATTGCTCTGCAATTCTTTTTAAAATGTATGGAATGTGACAAGATAATATCTTGAGGTGGCACGCAAGCTTCAACTGCACTTCACTAAATCTCAAAGAATCTATGCATCGTTACCTTTTTGCCCTTTTCTTTTTCTCATGTTTGTTGCACAGTCAAAGGAAACAGCTTTTTATGTGAATGATGATTAATAAGCAGCCCTGCTGAAGGGTGACAGAACTGGTGCTAAGAACAGACGACTTTGATAGACACTTTAAAATGTGTTCTAACATGTGAAAATGATAGGCTGTCAAGTCACCATTCAGGTGTACACCGAGATAATAACATGCATTTGAGAAAAATGATAAGGTAAAATACACATTTCTACAGTATGAAGATAAATAGTGAAATACACACTTACATGCCTCTATGTAAAGTAAGGAGAAAAAAAGAAAAAATCAATTTAGAGTAGAATTGTGAGTAGTCTGGACATCTCTATTGCCTTGTGCTTGAAATATCATCTCAGCTCAGTGTGTCTTGTTGTATTTGTGCTTGAATTAAAGATAAAAAGCATTTGCAGCAGCCATGCTATCAAATCTTCCCACACGGTTAAAGGCATCTCAGGACAGAACTCTGTTTAAAGGTTATGGCCATACTTTCAATATGTGAATTTCTAGGCAGAAATAGAAATGGGATCCTTCTGGAAAATAGCACAATTAATAGGAAGCTTCTAATAAAAACGAAGCAGTAGAATGTCTGGTTTGCTTGATATCAACAAGAAAACATCACTTTTCTTTTTTGGAAAGAAACTTGACAAGTAGCAAGTGAAGTTGTGGACTAGTGATAGTTTCTTCCTATCTTTTTTGGAAGTATACTGCAGCCCAGAATCCCCTTTCCTGATTGCTACTTTGACCTCTTAAGAAAAAAGTGCCCAAGCATTTGAAGTTTAACCTCAGAAACATGCAGTGAATAACAGGCATTTTCCCATTCCTGTTCATGTTGCCATTTTCAAACATCTGCTAAATGTCAAGCCCTCTCCCTTTATAAAACGTTTTTCCTTTTATATCAGGGGAAAAACAAAACAAAACAGCAATGCCCAGAATGCCAGTGTGAACCATGAAGGGAACTTTGCTCACCTGAGCAGATTGCCCTGGGGAGACAGGGTAGATACCCTTCGTGGAGCTGTTCCAAGCTCTTCAAGCCCAGCATCAAAGCAACAACCCTCTGGCTTAGAGGTGAGAAAATGATGCCCTGAGGCACAGCTTCTGTGTCAGGCAGATAGCAAGCAATGGGCTCGTAAAACAATATTTGAAGACAGGTAAAAAAACATGAGGGAAAGGGAAGAGTTTCTTATTAGCTGCAAAGTAAGGCCTTTCGATCACAATCTCTGACAAAGAACAGCACTATTTGGACAGTAAATCACTGTGGCCCACTGAGGAACCTGTGCTGATAAGAGCCTGACAGGCCAGGGAAGAGGTTCAGGGCTTGCAGGGAAAATCTTTCATTCCAAACACACACAGCAGACCAGCAGAGGCAGGAGGAGCAGGTACAGGCAGGCAGTTCTGAACAGGAGGGTGAAATGGGATTTCTGCTCTTTCTACTGAGAGAAGAGGAAAGCCCCTCTCTGATGCTTTTAGTTGGGATTAAAGAGAGCTGCCTTAAGATTAAGGTTCTTCTACCTATGTTCTCTTCCCATCAGTTCCTGGGTCTAGAGACACAACCCAAAGTGAAATTGAGTGTGTCCAGAGATTCCCCTTTGTGCTCTGGGCAGGCAGCTGGCAGAGGATGGGTGACTTGGCATATTGTGCATTTCCTGTAAAACTTAAGATGTTTTTGGACCTGTTTACTTTGTAGTGCACAAATATCACGTTCTTTCCCTTCCTTTTCCCTTCCCACTCTTCCCGTTGTGCACTTAGTTTTGTCCCCACAGCAAGAGGGACTTTAATATGGTGTAATTCACATTGGCAATAAGGAGGGAGATTAGAGGAAAAGCAGATAATTGAAGAGTTTAAGCACTTTCCTCTTGATTCCTCAAACACTGTAAGTATGATATTTCACTATTCTGAAGAATTTCTGGGAGATATCTGAAATCTGAAAGATCTAAATTCAAGAGGTGACTGAAAAAGAAAATTAAAAATATGGTTTAACTAATGTTCAGCAGATTTTCTTGTTCCCTTGCCAATGCAAGGGCAGATACGGAAGACTACACTATGCCCTTGACACTGACCTGCACATTACTCCATTTTAACTATACCATCTTTCCAGGGACTGCTTCACAGCATTAGTGTAGAACCATCCAAAGACTCATATTACTCCTGTTTTCCAGTGTTCCTCTTGTGTTACCATTCCTCTTAAATTTCAGAGAGCTCCATACAAGACTGGGTGATGAGAGCCCTCCCTGCAGTAATCTGTCCCTGAGCCTTTACTGCCAGTCCTGCAAGGGTATTATGCACCAACAGATCAGCAGAGAGGCTCAAAACACATTGAAGAGTCTATTTCTAAAATTTTTAGTTATGAGTTCATTGAGGCTATTCTGTGATATCTAAAGACACAAATCAGCAATGCTGAGCTTTCTTCCCCTCTCTATTTACCTTCTACTGGTCATAGATTCTCTCTGCAGTCAACACCTTGCTGCATCCTGGTTTTTTTGGATTTTACTACTGGTCCAGTTAACCTGGCATTCACACTCTAAGCTGCAAATTATTTGTGATCTTTCTTGGTACAGTTGAGGGAATGGGGGGGAGAAAACATACATAGGTGTAGAAGCACTATGCTGTGCTATGAATGAGCCAAACTACATCTAAAAAGTATTAAACAGGATTTTAAAAAGGCAAGAAAACCCAACAAACAGCAAGAGCCTCCTGTCTTTCTTGTCTCCTGTGGAAAAAGGGGAATTCCGACTCCTGCCATTAGAAATAAATTGCCAGCAGCAAGGAGGTACTAACTAGTCTGACACGGTACTTTCCCCAGGAGAAGAGAATCCTGTTATAGCACCGAGAAACATTCTGACCTCAGGCAACTGATCTTAACAGTTCAGTGTCTTAAATTTAGGGAGCAAGAAGGGAACGATGATAGCACTTGCTCTTCACTGAGGCACTTGCCTGGAGAGGCCTCTCAATCCCACTTCAGATGAACAAAGTCACTGTCCTGTCAAGCACTTTAGAGGCACCACAGTTCCCTAACTCCACTGATGGGGACCGCTCAAATTGGGTAAACCTTGTAAATCTTCTCACTGGAGAGACAGTGTCTTGGAGCCACTATCAAATCACACAAGAGGAGTCAGATTGGATTAGATCACAGCTAAATCTATCCCAGCATCCTGTCTGTTACAATGGTCATTAGTGGATGCAAATGGAAAGCTTGTAAGAAACAAGGCAAGTATAAAGTGATCTTGTACCAACACAGTCCCCCCAGGAATTAGGGATTAGAAGACTAATGTTCTCATAACAGGCTCTCACTGCAGTGAGACCCACCTTTCCTACCTCCTTGTCTCTGCTTTGAAACTGCCACCCTGCAGTCAAGATGTTTGCAGAAAAATGTATCTGTAAAGTGTTAAGATAGGAAAATTTCTCAGCAAAATTCCCCACATGTTGACAGAAATTAATGTTGAGATGACGGAAGACTTCAGCTGTAGGGAGGGGTAAAACAAAGTTGAAGGCTTGATGAAGTCTTCATCCTTGGAACTAATAGCCTGGCTTAAAAGCTCTCATTTAGTTCTTGACTGAACCCTGGATCTTGCATCTTCCTTAAAGCACTGACAAAAGGCTGTTGGATATTTGAGGACAGAGAGATGTTCTCGATGCTCAGGTTTAGTTCTATTCCATTTTTTAAAATAAAATATTTAGCCTAGGCACAAGAAAGACTTAAGTACACTGTTCAGGCCACTCAGAGAATTAGATGTGGGTTCAGCTTACTTCAAACAGAAAGGGGGCATGAAACTGGGGTTTCTAAATACTTCTTCTGTTCCGATTTTCTAGGCTGATCCAGGAAGTCACAAGCATGCAGGGTTTTCCCAACCCAGATCACATGTATGTGAGTAGATAGCAAAATGTCCAGACAAGATCCTTCTCTTTTTGAAGACCAGATGCAGTGAAAATGGAAGAGAAATTCCTAAAATACTAACCTAGTCCTCTTCTGTATATGGTGTCATGCAGAAAAACAAGTTGCTACTCTTGATGCATTTTAAAATGCACTAAAATTCAGGTGGATAAAATTGTGCCGTATAACAGCTGAGGAAATATAATGCTATGGCTTCACAGTCAGGTATTCAAATGAAAAGACCTAATTTTACATGTAATTATCAGTTACTAGAACCTACCTGCCAATTAATCCCCCAGTGCGGGAGGCCCTCTTCTGAGGAATGGAGTGTGATCCTAGACAATTCCCTGAGCCATGTGTGTGCTCAGGGATGTCTCTGGTTTGTCTCTGTGTCCTGGTGAGGGAACACATGCCACGACTGTCCTGCAGACCCTGAGAGGCAGGAGCAGGTACAGCCCGGCCCCCCCTGAGCCTTCCCAAGGTCAGGATGTAGAGCCCCTGCGGCAGCCCTGACCTGTCTCACTACGGCACAGATACTCTGCTCTTCTGACAGTCTGGCAGTTCATCACCCAGATGAAAGCTCTGATCTCCCCTGTTTGTCAGCAGAGCTGTCACAGGTGAAATTTTGCAGATTTCCCAAGGTAGATGAAATACGACTGGGGGGCAGAGGCAGAGAGGAGGGCAGGGAACGTGCAGTTATTTAAGTCTTCAAGATGTCTTGGGCGCAGAGCTTGGTGCTTCTGTCTGGCTCTTGCCCATGACTCCACTGAAAGAGGCCTAAGGGACTGTTCTTGGAATTCTCCTGATTGTCAGGGACCAGCTGCTCAGCCAATGGGCTACATATGGATTCCTCAGCTCTAGGAGGGAAAAGATGTAAGCCCTGTACCAAGCCATCTTCTAGACTTTCAGACTTCTAATGTTCATATTATGGAGGTTTTTCTGAGCCCTAAACTTTTATTTTCTTATACACTAAATGTTAATTAGTTGTTCATAAAGTATTACATTTTGAAGTAGTCAGGAATCTTATAAGCATGGAGATTAGAGCACTGTATATCCTGCAGAGATTCCTGATACAGGGCTCTGAATCTGGTGGTAATTCGAACGCTGTGGTTCAAAGCTCTCTCTCTGTCAGAGTGCAGAATGAGACTTAATTTTTGATGTTGAGCTGTGAATAAGAACAATGAACACCAGCTAGTTGTGTTGTGGTTTTATAGCAGACACTTGGAAACAGCCACAGACCAACAATCATTTGAAGAACTCAAAAAACAAGCAGCAGATGTCTTGGGAAAGCTTAGGTGTGACTGGTAGTTGAGGAAAGGGAAAGCTTACAAGTTTATCAAACAGGAAAACTAGTCACAGTAAAATGCAGTGTAGCAGGCAGAACTGATCCATCTTTATCTCTCTTATGTATTCCCTAGCTAATGTCACTGGTATTTCAATAAGAACTTGACAGTGCTCCACTTCATCTGTAACCAGTCAAGCATTTAGCAAATAAACAGCTAACCCTGGTGGGTTTCATTAAACAATATGTTTTCTTCCCTTTCCCCTTGGTATTCAAGTAGATCAGTGGCATGCTGGAAGGGCAGAGAGCTTTCACCCTGTCAGTCAATTTTGTATTTAAAAAATCCTTCATTTTTCTAAGTTCAGTTCATTCTGAACAGCTACTTTTGTGATAGCTTGAGGATGCAAGGGGGTCAATACTTTTTGCAGAGAAAGTCAGGGGTCAAAATCTGCTCCTTGCACATTGAGTACTTCCACCTTCCCTGACATAATGTACACTGCATCTATTTGTGTGATTCTAGCACCCTTAGTCCCCTCTTTCTGATCTCTCCAATATCCACATCACAACACACTTTCCTTGTGAGGAAAAAAGTGGTGAAAGTGACCAAAATAGATAACTTGGAAGCCTGTACCAGGTGTCAGTGCAGGAACAGTCTCAAGTAACTGAGCCACAATTTTAATTCCATGAAATAATTTGGTTCTAACAGATCAACTGCCCCAAGCTTTCCTAGGTGGACCTGTGTCGTTGTGTATGTATTTATTTTATAGCTTTGGCCACTCAAGCATTGGAGGTACAGGGTTCCTTTCCATGCAGTTCTGGGATCTGACACTTACCCCAGTCACCAACTCCCTGAGAACAGAGCAGGGTATTCCTAAAGATAACTCCAGTACACTATTCATAGCATTTATGTGGATATGATCTTTACTTAACTAATGCCATCAAAGTGTCTCAAAGGAAAATAAAGCAGAACAGAAGTAGCTCAGGTTCATATAATGTGCTGCTCTGAATAATGAGGAAAAGGTGATGTAAAATGTGCAAACACTTTTTTTTTTCTTCCAGATTTATTTTCTTCTCTGTATTTGGAATGAAATGCCCAACTGAAATATGGGAAATGGCATCAGAAATGTCTGGAGATTAGGAACACTTCAGAGATGAGATTTCCCGTGTCCCCTACATAGGTATATGATGAATGCCCATTATGAAAATAAACACACCTTTCTACTGAACACTGTTTATATATAAAAGAATTGGCATAGACAAATAACTTGTAGTTTAGGTAAGCCAAGATTCTCTTATAGGCCCAGTACCAACTGCTACAGATGAAGCTGAAACAAAATAAAAATTGATGGGACAACTCACCCCAAGGAGAATTAGAGACTGGCTGAAAGATGAGTTCAGATAGTACAAAAGGAAATAGATATCAAAAAATAGACACATGCAGGGAGAGTTTTGCCAGTTATACAACTTTGAATAAGCTAAGCTGTTTTTCTTTTTTCCCACACAAAGTTTCTTGTACATCGGCTTTTTCTAGTCATGGGAGTAAATAATCTCCATGGTTGTGCCAGGACACCACAGAGGGTGGCTTTCTCCCCAGCATCCCTGGAGCTGGCTGTGCAGGGTGAACACTTCCTGGAGCACTCCCAGTCTCCCAGCACAGCCCATCAGGAGGGTCACAGAGGAGCTATAGTGCATCTGGAAGGGGTGTCTGGTTTCTGAGGCGAGCGGCAGAAGCGGGACCCCAAGGGAAGGCTCTGTCCCTGACCCCCTTTGCCCTCCCTTGTTCTGATCTTTATTGGGCCGTCTGCCTCGTAGCATCAAAGGCAAAAGCAGGCCCGTGATTTGTCCTACAACAGCTCTATAAAAAACATAATTGCCCAATAACCTGCTGTCTGCAAACCAAGCCATCTTCCTGTTTCTTCTCTCATAAAGACTATTTGACAAGCCTGTTCCATCAGCTTATAAAAACCTAGAAATAGTTACCTTCCCTAGAAAGAAACTTTACAGAAAAACAGAAAAGAAAGTAATTTACTTGTATATATATACAATTATATGTAGTATGTGTATACACACGAATACACTGACTTCCACAACAAGTAAAATACATAAATCACTTAAACCAGCTAAGTATTGGCATGACAAGCAGAGGAATTATTTCTTCCTAAAATAAGGATGTAACCCTATACAGTGAATTTATAGTGCCAGAAATGTTCTGTACAAAACTGAACAAAAGTGTGTGTGGGGGGCGGGTGTTGCTAAACAAAATGGGGAATGATTTTAAAATGATGTATCAAGAATTATTCTGGATATCCTGGCATAATTCTGAAGCTGGATATGATCAGAGACAATTTAGAATTATTTTTTCCTCTTTCCCTCTTACAGCTTGTTTTCTGACATAATAACATTGTTGTAAGACTCACCAGCAAAAATGATTCTTCAGCCTTCCTTTCAATAAGTTCACAGATGAAAATTGCCCAGTCACCTTCTGGTTAGTGTAGGGAGTAGCTCATTCAGGTGACAATCTGTCCTCAAGCATCTTTGAGAAAATACAGAGAAACTTCAAATTAAATTGCTATACTTAAGCTTTAAATCTAGACCATTTTGTGCTTCAGCCACTAAAAAGTAGTTTAAAGTAATCCTTTGAATAATCTTGCTCTGATGTTTTTAAAAGATCAGTTATTGAACAACTTGTCTGACTGTCACAGGTTTCATTTGAAATATTGGACACAGATATACAATTAATGTGATTTGTGGTGCTCAGATTTACACTCCTGGCAAATGTAGGAATATCACATTTTAATTTATTTTCAATACAAAATAGTTGCTTTGATATGCCTGAGAACAAATGCCTTGGGATGTGTTCCTCCCAAATGACGTCAAATAAGAATTCATCTATTAACATCAGTGGATGAAGGATCAGGTCTTCAAAAACAAAGAATTTATGACTCCTGCTATGGGCCAAGTCTTGATGTGTTTACTTTATTACACATGCAAGACTGCTGAAATCAATGAGGACAAAATGAAAAAGGTGATGCCAAAGTTAAGGGAAGGTCCTGAATTCAGATTCCACTGCTTTAAATTCAGGGATATTTCAGAGTGCTCCAATTTCACACCAGTGTTTTGTGTAAGCAAAAAAACCCCAAATCTGGAACAAGGGTAAACCCACAAACTACTAAGAGGCCTGTGCAGATAAGGCCACTCTGAGTAGATGTAGACACAGTTAGGGTGTTGAATAATGCTAACAGTTGTAATTTAAAAGTTTCAAATAATATAATCATTTCATTCAGGGTACATAGGATGTCTCTTCACGTATTTTTCCTAGCTTTTTTTCAGTCTTATACAGGAATAAAATATTTCTTTTCCATTCAGTTATCCATGCTCTGGTTTGTATTCACATAACTAATTGTCTCTGTGGGACTTAATCTTGATTGCAATTATCTGTCTCCAGAATTTTATACAGCTGTCAGTTACTGCTGGCTAACAGTCTGCTTCCAACACCCATTCTCTTGGTTCTTATCATGCACTAGTTCATGTCTCTTCAGGGGCGTCCTGGGATTAGACAATCAAGTTGGCAAAAAAGAACCATTTTCTAAGCTGTCTCTACTTTTTCTGCATTCTTTCTGCTCAACACAAGGTCATCCCCACAGGGGTCTGAGCCCGGCACTTCCCCAGCAGATTCCACTGCATCTTTTCAGTATTTACACTCCCTAACTATCTTCTGCTCCCTCTCCAGGCTCTTTCCTTCCCCTTGTACCTAGTGGAGAAGCAACCAATCTGCAACTTTTCACAAATTTGAAGGAATTAATGTGCCAAGGAGCTGCACTCAGAGTGACCTGCCCGGTGTGGACCTGTGTCTCAAGGCAAACCAGTAGGCTTGTCTTACAATGTGAGATGATGCAGGAGTCCTACTGTTGTCTCAAACACTGTATGGCCAGGCTTAAAAGAACTAAAGTCAGTCTCTGCCTCTTTCTAGTGATGTTTCAACTCTTCTCTCAATCTTTTAGTGCTCCCCCTATCTCCTCCCTGCATAGCTCTCTCCCTCTTAGTTCACCTAGGTGGTGAACACAAATATTCCTGGAACACTTTCAGCAGTAATGTACATTGAGAGACATTGAGAGAAGGCTGAGGCCACCCTATGATGGCAGGATGGCATTTCTGCTCAATGAAGATGTCAGGCAGAGTCTCACATACAACTCACCCAGAACAGTGGACAGAGAGTGACCAGTCACATACCTTGGGCATCTCAGTCTTATTCTACCTACTTCCCAAGCTAAGAGTTCCTCCTTCCTTGTGTCTCCAGTAGATTTCTGTTCAGCAGCCTCCTTTGCCCACCCAGTTTGTCTCAGGGACTCCCTAGTGATTTATTCTCCCCTCTGTTGAGGAAAGCTCTCAGCAGAGGCTGTGCTCATCTCAGAACCATGCCAGCACAGATGCCTCCACCTGGGGGAAGCAGAGAACCACACTGAGCTCCTTACTTTTGGAAGGTTCCTGAGTACTCTCCTGCTTCAGGTAGCTCCTAAATATGCCAAACTCCAGGCTTAAAAGTTGTGCCAGGTCCAACACCAGCACTGAACAACCAGAACTTGGACCAAAATTCCATAAGGGAGGGAGTTTTCAGCCAAAAGAGGCACTGGGTTGGTTGGTGTCCTCATATCTCCAATCTATCAATTTTGAGGGTTTCTCCCAAGGAAGAATTGGACTCAAAGGTGGGATTTCACCTGTAGCTTTGGGACTGATGCAATGCCGGGAGGTTATGAAAAGCAAATGACATGATATTGTACAGAATCATTGCTCCTGAAGTTGGCAGGTTAAGTTTGTCTGGGCCACCAGGCTGTAATGCTGTCTGTGTATGAAGGCTGTGTTACACATCTTGCATGATTACTAGAATAGTAATTCCTAACTCTAGAGTATTGGAGAAGAAACTGCACATCATTTGTGAGGAAATCTACTCTTGGTATGCAGTATTTATGTAGTATATTCTACTGACTTCTATGAGGAAAGCAGAAAGGTGTCAGACATAGCACTAAGCATGGTAGACTGAATTTTGAGCAAAAAAAAAAATAGAAATTAAAGTCTGCTCTTAAAAAAAATGAATCAATGTGTCAGTGATTAAAAAAAGTCCATGCAGAGCAGCAGGAACCTATTCTCCTCCAAAGATGCTGGTGCAGTAAAAAAAAAACTTGTCTTGAAACATTAAAAAAACTGAGTTGGCCACAGTAATACTGAGATCTGTGGCCCAGCACCTTCAAGCTTCCCTGCTCAGCAACTGTTCACAAAGTTGTTTAAAATGAAGGTCTCAATCCTGCTTAGCAAATCTGCATGGTATAAAGTTGAGCTAAACCAGAGCCTTGTTAAACAAAATAGGGCTCAGTGCTGGCTTGGCAGTGCGCTCCTGCTGTACAGAACTGATACTCAAAGTAGAAGCAGATTTAAAAAACTGTGGAAGAACAAAACTTTCCTCTTGTTCCATCACTCAGGCTCTTAGACATGTTGAAAAATAAACAGCCAGCAACTTTTACAGCAGCAGGAATGGGAGTGTGCTATTGGGAAACCCACTAAATCTTTAAAGGAGGTACCTTTGGAAATATTTTATAGACACTCATCTCCCCAGCAGGAAAGCTAGTGCTAGAAAGAGACATCTTTAACAAATAAATAGTAGTTTATTAAGTCACTTGTCTCCACAGCAGGAAATAAACTGGGGGGTGGGAAGAAGGGTGGTGGGGTAACAAAGGAAGGGAAACAAAAAACGTTACCCTTGCAACCCCTCTGCTCCAACAGAGCTGTATTTATTTAAAACACTCTTCTCCTAAGACAGATGGAAAAAATAATTAACCCAGCCACCCACCCCTTTTATTAAACTCCTTTGTGACCACCAGGGATACGATTAACATGGCCACCATAAAAACCCAGTCCCCTCCTCTCAAAATAAAGAGAAAAACACAAGCAAGAGTGAGACACCGTGCAGGGCAGGAAGTAAATTAAGAACTTGCCTTTAGGGCAGTGAAATATTTTTCTGAGTACCTGCTGGAAAATTTGACAGAATCACAGTGAAGGGGTAAGCATTCAGTTTATCTCAGCGTGACCTTGAGGACTCACTTCTGTGAGAGTCTTCCTCTTAGGCAACCAACTTGTGTGGAAACTGTGGAAAAACCATCACTCAACAGTGGAGTAGGGACAGAGGACACGGTGCCACTTGTGAGGGCAGAAGGGCAATTTACAAATTTTCCCACACTGTCCCAGTTTTGAAGCTTGCCCAAATCCTCTGATGTCCCATGTGCAATCATAGAAATTCTCACGGTGCTAGGTATCTATCTAAATTTTTTACGCACTGGACTTCTCTATCATCTTCCTACTGATGCTTCAAGGCGTTCCACCACGCCCACGGAAGGCCAGGCCAGATTTCCCTCGGAAAAGCTGTCTTCATTTATACAGTGGAAGTCTGGACTTCTCTAGCTGTTTACACAGCACTATGGCAAATCCCGGTACATGCATCCCAAGCAGCAGATTTTTTTCCCTCTCTATTATGGCCTTTTATAGTCACCTATACCTCAATTTCCAGTTCAAACTAGTCTTTTGTCCAGAAGATCAAAGATGCTCAGGTCAAACAACCTTCACCCCTTTGTTCTGGGATCTCCTGAACTCCACAACCCTCCACATCATTAGAATCATAGGAAAAACAGACCTTAAACCTATCTGGGGCTATAAACATGTTCTCATGGGCCAAGTGGTTACAAAACCAGATTAAAACAAATTAGTAGAAGGTTATAGCAGGCTTTGTGTTACTTCCATGTTATCTTTAGCAATAAACCTGCCCTTTCTGAACATGTGTATACTGACATTCACTCCTGACTGCAGCATTTCATTTGTTAGGATTACCCCAGGCAAGAGGAGATCAGCCAGAATCACTATGTAGAAAAGGCTTTTCATCATAGCAGCCTGACTAAAAAATGTAATGTATTGCATCTACCAGAGCATAATGGTGATGAGAAGCCATGCCAAATGTGGCAGCCTAGAACTAGAAGCTGCCAGGGTAAAATGATAGTCATCTCTAAGGTTTAAGATCTGTCAGCTTCCCAAACCAAAGATTTCCATTCTGTGATTGCCAAGGAAGCTACTTGCACACTGTCATCATTATATAAGGAAGCACTGAAAACATTCTGAATATCTTGTGAGAACACATTCAAAGAAAATATTCCTCAAAACATTTGATTTCAAGCTGACCTGGGAAGCATTTTGCTCACCTTCTATTAACCACAGCCCTGAGTGTTCTATTCTTTGTCCCTTAGGAAGAACTGGAGACCTGAGGGCTTAGTCAGAACCTGTTCCTATAGAACATTAGTACCCCCTGTGCTGTGGCAGATGGTGACAGTGGGAGGATAAGTGGTACCTGCTCAAGTAAAGGATGAACAAATCCACTTCTTGTATGGACAAAAGGTCTGCATTGAGCTGTCCCAGTGACAACTGTTTACAGCATTCTGTAAATACAGAAAAGAGAGACCTGGAGTGCAGGTAAGAGGAACATAGACCCCATACTGATAATCTGGACTGAAGTAGATGTTCCCATTTTAATAAGGGACTGTTTTAAACAAACAAAAAAGAAGAATAGTAGCACTGTATAGTTCAAAATCTCTCCAGACCCCTTGGTAGAGTGAAGTTTTATTTAGCAAATGGTTTCAAAATACATGATTGAGTAGGAACAGAGGGATGGGGAGGTAGTAACTATGGTACTGTCCATTTAGAGCAACAGTAATCAAAATCAGAAAATTATACCTAATATTTGCTAGTCTCTCATTTCTTAGAAGAGCCAAACACTACAGTATGTGTTGTTACAGATAATGAGGGGTTGATAACTAGGCTACTCTATGTGATTGCAGATATTAGGGAATGTTAGACTAGCACAGTGTGGTTCAGCAAAAGGGCACTGAGTCAGGAAACTGCATTTACTGCTTGGCTCTGCCACTGGAGTGTTTTGAGTAATTTTGCCCCTGTCTATGAAATGATAAGGACAAATGGGCTTTCTTTATAAGACATAAATTGGCACAAATGGACAAAAAGTGTTAAAATGAAAGATAAATGTTACTGGATAGCTGAGACTGGACTTAGAGCATTACTGGAAGGTACAGTCTAGTTGGAACTGGGAACATGATAACTGAGCTGGATGTGGAAGTGTCATAAAAGTATCTTTCATGACTATGTGGAGATGACAGCGTCATAACTTTAATGTCCTATCTGGATGGCTTTTATACAGCAACACACATCCTGTTTGGCAGGGCTTAGGATATCTTCATACAAATATTTTAATGCCTAGCTGCTACCCATCTAACTACTTTAAAGGCAGTTTTAGTTTATATGAATTTTATCACATTCTCAGGGGGTATGAGAAGTCAACATCTGAGTGTTGGGATCAGAGGAAGAGACTGACCTTGCCAGATTTTCAACTTCTGGTTACTGACAGTCCAAGAATTTCTCCTGCTGCTCTGACAACCAATCTGTTTGTCTGGCAAGCAGTCATGAAACAGTTGATGTGGGCTGGCCCTGCTCACTGGCATTTCGTCATTACTTGTAGCATTCATCCGCTGCTTGTGGAGATGGATCTCAAAAGAGAGATTTTGAGGGGTTTAATCAATTTCCTGTGTTCTGCCCATCATCAGTGTCTTGATTTCCTGACACTTTATAAAACAGGCTCAAGTTACAGTAACAGACTTGTTTTGGGTTATTCTAAATAACTCCACTGAGCTGCTTCAAGTTTACACTTATGTGGGATCCTGCTGCAAAGACTATGGGGATTGATGGGAATCTTCAGTAGATTTTTTATCAGACTTGATTCTTCATGGTTTAAACCCATCAAAATTTTACATTCACTTGAATAGAAGCAGCAATAAATGCCTAAAGAAGTAGTAGTTAATCCCTCACCATGTAAATTGTTCATGGACTGGAAAAAGTAACAAAGCAGTTAAAAAACTGGTCTGAATCCTGTACAGAATGAATGCCATAAATTTTGCATTTAAGTAATTTCATCTGATATTTAACTAAGAACTAATGGGTGCTGCTCTCTTGTTTTCTTCTGAAAGCAATCAATTTCTTAGCTGTATGGCAGTATTGTATGAAAAAGGATTACTGTGTACATAAAGATTTTCAATATTTGGCTGTTACCTAGGCATTTCTGGTAGAGCTTAGCTTCTATAGGACAAAACTTTGCCTCATTAAAATGTTAAAGTTTCAGGACTGTAAAGTAAACACACTAGCTGTAGCTTGGAGGGGTATCAGGGACTGGACTGAAGACGCTAAGGAAAGATGAACTGCATTAGGTACATTGATTGCTCTGGGGGTTTTTTTTTGATTTAAAATGGGTTTCTCTAACAAGTTTCCCTGATTGTTTACTGACATGATTTCCCTTGACAACTTTGTCTCACTGATACCCAGATCCATGATCCATTCATGTACAGGACACTGGGTTAAAGTATCATCTGATGTGACAGCTAGAGGGTTTTTTAGAGAAAGTGGGGTTTATATTTTTTTCCCTGTTATTTGGCAGGTGACTAATGAAATAATGAAAGCAGAGAATCTAAACCAGCACAAACTATGAGTAATGCAGAATCAGAGGTGACAGTGGGGGATTAGAGAGGGAAAAACTGCTCAGCATTGACCATCTTCAGTAAGAGAAGGTAGAGTTGCTGTGCTGTCACAAAGTTGCTTAAGCTGCTCTTTAATTACTGTGAGGTAACAGACTACATAAGAGCACACGATCGAATAAGATTGTATGGGACACAAAGTTTATGTTCAAGTTTTTAAAAGCAGGTGACTACAAAACTGAAATTCTCCATGTTATTTACATTTTAATTTCAAATAAAATAGTATGTTCCTGAGTGCTTAGCTTCTGTACCACAGTAAAGTGGGTTTGCCCATACTCGGGTAAGTTTAATACATATCAGTGCTGTCACTCTTTCAACTAATATATATAATTTTGCTTTTGAGTTTAGCCCAGTTTTGACAGACAATTCAAAGAGATGCCTCAATTGTGTCAGGAAAAAAAATCTTACTAGGAACTGATATTTAATCAAAATTTTCTGCTCAAGTCAACCAACCATTTGTCTTGAATTATTGATAGCTTTTCACAACATATCGAGCTTGAATTGAACATTCTTTTCTGTTCATTTTTTGTATCTCCTCTTTATGCCATATCAAAGCCCAGGAGGTCAGGAACCTGGTCTGCTTAGAGAGAATGTGACAAGCACAAACATGTGCTTTGGCACAAAAATTCCTGGTCTTACGGAAACCAGAGATGTTAGAAAGCAGGAAATCCTGATCCTGGAAGAAAATTACTTTATGTCCTTCTGCAAACTTGGGGCAAATTTAATTAGCTGGCACAAGGGGGGGGGGACAAAAAAAATTTGCTTATGCTTTCAAAGTATTGTGCATTGTCAGGTGTTCTAAAAAACACTGTCAAGAGTTATTGTGATTAATCAATACTGTTGTGCCATTTGCCTGAAAATGCATTATCTGGCAAATGAATGAGAACTTCAGGCAGACCAGCCTAATTAGACAGAATATCTATTTATGTAGCCATCTACTTTATATCATAATAATAAACAGTAATAATAAATAATAGGTGAAAATGGATTCCAGGAACCTGATCAAATATGCATTTAGTTCATCACACTCTTTCCATTGGCTACACTGTTCACCACTGTTCATGCTGGAACGCTGAAAAGTATTGAAATGAAAAGATTTAGTAAAAAAGATAGGAATTTGTCATTGGAGAGGGTGTTGACATTTATCCAACACACAGAAATCCTAAAACTCTGCAAGGCACTAAGTATGGTTAATAAACTCCTCCTTTCATTATGTGTCTCATTTAAATTGCTGTGGCTCTGACTCACTGAAGCCTTTAACCCTGTATTTGACTCCAGGAGAACTCCTACAACACACAACGGGTCAGTTGAGGTGTACGCTAAAATGCTTTTGCAGATTCAAATTAGGAAGCACTAAAATCGTTACATTAACAGACTTCTAAATGCAAAGAGATAGTATAAAATTAGATCATTTTCTATATTTGTTTTCCAAACAAATATCATGGACAAAGAACATGAAAATCAAGTACTCAGTTTGGGAAACAAATCAAGGCTGTTTGCGTAAAAGTGCACCTTTAACAGTGTACCCAGCCCAGCTGTGTGTATGACAAAGGAGATGCCAGGCACAGGCATTATGTGCTGGGTCTTTTTCTACTCTTTCTGCCACTCCTAGTTCAAGCAACTATCTTTAAAAGAATAAGAAAAAGTCAAGGGAAGTTTGGTCTGGATTAAGAACTCACAAAAAAAAGGGCAAGGAAATTAGAATAAAGTGAAGCTCACAGCCTTAGTGAAGACTGTTGATACAAAATCATTTGTAACTGAATGATTTGAATTTTGCAGCAGTCTGATTCCCTCGGATAGAATGATCAGTAATCTTTCCTCAGTCACTGTCTGTAAAATAATAAAACCTACTATCTCCTGATTTAGATATGCAGATGTTACACTGTGTCTTGGCATATTACTGTGAAAATCTTCCAAGAAAATTATTGCAGCAATTTTCTTAGTCCAAGAGCAAACTACACGCTCAGATCTGGTTTGATTATTTTTTTTCTTTTCTTTAAAGCAGTATGGATAAAGAAAGATTGATGATTCTGATTGGGTTCATAATAACAATAGGCAGCCCTTTACAAAACTCTCAAGGCTTATCTTGAGAGAAGTCCCAGCATCCACACAATAGTTGGTGCTCCTACTCCTGCTTTTGTCAAGTGTCTGAAATTGTAGCTCCTCCTGACCTGAGTTATTTAATCATTGCTATGAAATGGACATAAGAATCAGTCAAATATGCGATTTATTTCTCCACAAAATTCCTAAAAAGACTTGTAATTCAGTTGCACTGAAAATGTGGGAATAGACAAGGTCAACAGGAAGAAACGGGAAAGGAATAAAGGAAAGAAAAGGCTATATCTGCAACCTTTTGTGAAAAGATGTTGCTTTGGTTGCTAGAAAGAGGCATGATGTGATAGCAGGTTTATTCATTTTTAATTATGGACATGGCTTTATCTGCAAGTCTTCCTCCCCTTCCACTAACTGCCCCCCTCCTTTTTCCTCCCGTCCCCTGGGGCAGCACTGTGGTGGGGCTCAATCACTCTTTTATTAGTTGTGATATACTGTGGCTAATTCCCTTAATCTGGACCTTGCTTTCCTATAAAGCCCAGACCTCAGGTATTGAATTTCCCTGATCAAAGTGCAACCAGTGTGGGACACAGCAATCTCCACTAAACAGGGGAGCTTGGGAAAGCTCGTAAATGGAGTCAAAGAAATACACACACACAACGCACTCACAAGATGGTGCAATCAATTGGTAGAACAATCACGTGTGAAATATTACTGGCTCCTTAAAGTGCTGGTTCTGGGATTTACTGCAGTGTATTAATCTGCTATGCTTAATGCATTGACCTTTCACCCCCAGCAATTCAGTAGACAGGGTTTGAATTGCCAGGAGCTGATACAATGGATTAGGAGCAGAAAGACCCTACCACACTGAAGTGCCACAGCAGCCCTAAAGCATACCACCAGTAACTTCTCCATCTTTCCTAATAGATACTGCCAGACAATGTGGCTACCACAGAAAGGACTGTATTGGCAGCAGAATTTCTGGAAGAGGAGATAGTGGAAATAAGGCTTGTTATAAAACAATAGAGAAGGGCAGTCTTGTGACTGAGTCACAAAACAGGGATTTAGAAGAATTGGTTTTATTCCATGCAGTCATTCTCTCCTTGTGTATGACCTCAGGCAAGACAATTCACTTCTTAGGATTGTGCCTTTCCTATCCGTAAATTTGGGATAATGGCACTTCTCTGATTTTCTCAGGGGCAGCGTGGAGGCTTTGTTCACTGACATTTGGAAGGCCCTTTAGGATCACAGGATTAAAGGTGTTATATATGTTCATGCAAAATAGTATGATACTCTGTACATTAAATATCTATCTGGATGGAGAAGAGAATGAAGAGAACCTCCCTTTGTATGCAGACCAGGAAACTCAATCATTAATCTAACACCTTCCTCTTCTGAGTGCTGTGTTGAACCAAAAAGTTAACTCAGATCTAAAAATCAGCGCTATCAAGACTTGGGGAAATGTGTAGAAATAAATGAGATGGAGAGCAATGCATATGTATAATGGTGAGATAATCACATGTCCTTCTCCCGCTTCCTTGGTCATTCAAAATCTCAACATTTCATGTACAGAAATCCCTTTGGAATTCAATTTCCAATGTTAACTCTTCAATGTCAACTTTATTCCATATAATTAAACAAACAGTGCAACTGAATTTGAGAGGAGTGTCCAAAAACCTCATAAAGGAGATTATTCTAAGTAATTGCTATCAAATGCCATTAAATTCTGAATAGCATTAAGCCCCCTCCACCCGCCTGCACAGGCATTCTCATTTAGGATTAAAGGGACCTTTATTTGATTTGTTTTACTTCAATACAAAATAAATTAGGTTGACCTGAATTAAGGCCTCTTTGATACTCAGGAAGAGTGTCTACACAGGGATTTCCTATGCTTTAATTGTTCCACTTCAAAAGTTAATTTGGATATTTTTTCCCAACATGCTCCAAAACTACCCCAGAGTATATGTGTCATATTTATAAAATGGCAGAGAAATTCAAACACAGGGCTCTGTGAATCTACATTCATAATTTACCATTTCAATGAGCATATTGGCACTGCTGAGTACTCCTTAGAACTGGAATATACTTAAATGGTATAATTGTGAGATTCATATCACCAAACTTTGGTTGTCCAAAGTGAGGTCTCTAAGTTTGTCCTAACTCCAGAGAAAGATGTGCAAACCTAGAAGATGACAAAGCCGTTGTGGTAGGCACCTCTGAGGCTGCTCTTAAAGGGTTCCTCTATGTCCACATAAGGGGAGGCTGTCCCCAAAAGTTCACCTCATATTCCCTTGTCCTTAGCTGTGTGTTTCCCCTTGTCTCATGTGCCAGCAAGCATTCATACAGCTGCGGAACAAATCAAGTTGGGAAACGGATCCAACCCAAACCAACTCTGAACAATACCAACAACGAGAAGAGAAAGAAAAACATGCGTTATGCATCTTGACTTAAACTGGCTTAATTTTGATTGTGCGACCGTATCCGAAATAAAGCAGGATGAATTCTTTTCCAGAGATATTTCTTTCAGTCTACCAATTACATGAGCTTTGCAAGTTAATTTATAGCAAACACCTAACTGAAGACAACTGCGAAAGAAACTTAGCCCCAAGAAATCATACTTGTGCCAGCTCCTATGAATGAAAGCATGTCTGAGTTTCTGAGCAATATTTATACCTCGGAACTTGTGGTTAAGTGTCTTTCATTCAATTTTTCACAGCAAGCATTGGCAAAGACAGCTGAAAACTCTTTTAAGTGCACAATTAATAGTACCTTAAAGGGGGTTGGTTTTCAGAAAATGCTGGGAGCCAGTTGTGTGAAAACCATCACTCATGTAGGGCACTCAGAACCGCTAACCAGTTTTGAGACTCTTGGCCCTATCTAAAAAGAGTTGAGTTCACATAAACTAACTTTTAAAATAAATCAATACATATATATTTTTATCCAGCCATGTGCACATCAAGAAATAATTTTTGTATGTGCGGCATTGCTGATTCTGTTACACATGGATCAGACAACACATCATGTGTTTTGACTCGTGGTCAAAAGCCCTGAGTGCTCAACTTGAACAGCCTGGAAACCAGAGCCCCTGAAATCATAACACAAGGACTTGGGAGCAGCAAAGGGCAGAAGAGATGAATAGTGTAAGAGTTGGGAATGCATCTGAACAGAAGGGATGTCACAGAGCCACAAAGGACAGTTGGGATATTACTTTGCCCTGGTGGGTTTGTGGGCCCTGCTGCTCACTGCCTGACATCAGCCACTTGGAATGCCAGTAATATAACACCCCTGTGACACTCGTGCTCCTGCCTTACAGTTTTATTGCCCTGCTTCCACTCTCTGGTTTATATCGGATTGTGTTTTCCAAAGACAGGCAATAAAGAGGGGAGGAGGGGAAGGGGGATTTATAGCCTGCTAAACTAAACTTCCCTGGGCTTGCTGTCCTCTGTCCCAGCCCTCCTCTTGCTGCCTTGATCGGTCTGGAGGAACCGTGCTTGCAGCAAGGTCTCGGGGTGTGAAGGACAAGGCTTGTCAGAGACTACTTGGGTTCTCTTCTTGGGAGGTCAGGGAGCACACACCGGTCACCCACCAGCTCTGCTCCCTCAGTGTCCCAGGCATTGTGCCCTGCTGCCATGGAAAAGCATGGTGGTGGTGTCACATGCTAATAATCTTGACTCGCATACTTAGAGTTTGCCACACAAGCCTCTCACTGTTTGTGGAAGGATTGTGGAACAGCTAAAGGCTTACAAAAATCTGCCTCAATGCAGGCATCTTTAGCACTTCTGAGAAATGATTGTCAGCGTCTCTGTCTCAGCTGACTTAGGCTTGCTACATGCACGATTTCCAGTGCTGTAGGATAGTATGTGTGGTTTGGGATCTTTATAATACAGACTTAACTAAGCTGAGAGCTTTTAGAATGTGAAGATGAGGACCTCAAAACATCATTATGCCCCTCCATAGTCTTTAAGATGTCTGAGCTGAGGATATGCAGCTGAAAACAATTGCAACTGCAGTTTTCTGGAAGAGGGAACTAAAATCCTGAAAGGCTGCCATTTAGACATATCTGCTTTGTGACAGGCACAATATTAGCACCATATGATTATGGCAGTCTCTATAAACATGGGAGGTGGGACAGAGGATATGGCATTGGGTTGGGATGGAGAACCACTTCTACACAGCAAATACATGGTGAAATGCTCATAAAAGGAATAAGTCTTTAAAAAAAAAATTCATCTGAGATGAAAATTCCACTTAGTGGAACACTCAAACTCCTGTGCTATTCAGAGTTTTTAAAACATCCAGTGTTTGCCAGTATTTCCTGGGAGACGGGATAAATAGATGGCATTCTTCCCTACTGGATTTTCAGTGTGATGTGGTATATGACAGAGAGAATGAGAGCAAAGTAACTTTGTGACACAAGTCATGGTGTTCAGGTAACTATGGCAGATGGGTAGGGAGGCAGGCAAACTCCAGTAAAATGCAAGCACATGCACATTTAAGCAGTGAAATTACAGTGTGCTCTGCTGTGATAAAACTGTCAAGTGTCTCTGAACTGCCTGTCATCGACAGAAATTTTAAACCAGCTCTTACTAGTGTGATCTCACTGTGCCAGGTGCTCCCTCTGCTCTCTCCATCACTGCTTCCTGCTCACCTCCACCTCTGGCAGCTGCCCCAGCCGTGGTGGGCAAGGGGAACACAGCAGCCAGTGGAAGGGATTGCCTCAGCTTCTCTGGGGAGTGGAACGAGTAGGATGGGATGAAATGCAGAATCATAAGTGCAGTCTGTGAGGGACTTGTGAAACTATGATGTTCAAATTGTTTTAAGACAGCACTGAACAAAGGACAAGAGAAAATAATGCACTGTGAGGAAAAAATCAGCAAAGGCAGAGATGAGTGGTGTAATGGGACTTCTGAATGTACCACTTCTCTGAGAGCCTGCATGTCACAGCTTCTCAGCCCAGTTCAGCTGCACACCATAGGACACGCCAAATGGTACCAATCAAAAACCACCCACCATTTAGGTTAGCAAGTGGTTTTTTTACACTTTTTGTCTTTCTTTTTTAATTTTCTCTCATGAACCAAAATGGTGTGGTGTTCTTTAGTGCAAAATCTAAAGAAGAAAAAGGGAACCTGTGCTGGACACTGGTCACTTCTCCCACTGCACTTGTAAGCTAAGCCTGGTTTTTCTCACAAAAAGCAGAAAGATGGCTCCAACTTCAGGAGCTTTTAATTTCCTTCTTAGTTTTGTACAGATGTAGCAACTCCTGGAAATGGTTTCCCTATAAGTCATGAGGGTAAAACACTACTCAGGGCAAGTTCTTGTGTTTTAATACTTTTTTATTATCCATTGTAAAGAGAAAAAAAACCCTAATGGGGCAGAGGGAGAAGGCAAACCTGATGTTTAGAAAGCATCCACTACATGCAGAGAGAAATCCCTCATCTCTTCTCTAGCTGTAGGGACAAGATCCTTTGTATACTGTGCACTCAATTTACTTACACCTTTACTACTTATGCTTTGTATGTCTTTAGAAACTGGAACCTAATCAGTATTAATGACAATAACATTCTAATTATTATTTAAATAAAATTCCAGCTTCACAAAATCTCAGGGGACGCAACCATGCTATTCTCTGTGGTGCATCACACAGATTTGCAAAGCTTGAAGCAGCAGCCGAAATTCTTGAAACTTCAGTGAAACACAAGCTGAGTGTTAGTATAGGGTTTACCTCTTGCTGCAATGACAGCGCATGTTAAATGCAAAAGTGTCTCTAGACATAATTTCCCCTGTATTACAGACTGATAAGCAAAGACCACATCAGAATAATTAAATTCAACTTCTTTAAAAAGAGAACCAGCATAAACTGACCAAGGACTCATTTTCACCTGTTAGTTCCTGGAAGATCAACTGCTCTGGACACTTCTAAATAAACTGGCATTACCCATCCATAACACATCTATTCATACTTTCTTAAATTTTTCCTGTTCAGAGCTAGAGATAAAGGCACCATTTACACTCCAGAATTACAGATTAGGTCTAAGTGGAAGTTATATTTGCTCATCCTTCACTGATCATCTACTTGGAAATTAATTTTGCTGTTTGTGAGTGAGAATGCAAGTGTTCTTTTTTTTTCCTCAGGGAAGTTTCACATTAAACTTCCTCTGTATTCTGAAATATTTAACAAACCCTCTGCAAAGACTCATGACAAAAGCAGTGCTCAACCTATCCTGAATGCTGCCATGGTTTCCAGTCTGGCAATACACAAGTTAGACTAGTATTTCCTGCCAGGTTTTCAGTATGTTAATCTGATATAAACATCTCTCTCATCTTCCTGCTTTTATTTCCTGTTTGCCCTGCATAGTATTTAATGCATTTAACAATTGCTTCATCTGAAGTATTTCTAGTGAAATAAAAACAAATCCTGGACTCCTTCCTTCTCTATTTCTGCTGCTTATTAACCCAAGGTGATTTAGGACATCCTTGAGCCTTACAGCAACTGAAATTTATTTTGGGAGCTGTGTGCTTAGGGACATGTGGAAGAGGTTATTTATTCCAAAGTGCCATCCAGTAGTAATGATGTCACCAGCAAAACCCAGAATCAGCTCAGTTGGTTTGCTACCAAATCACTGCCTTGAGTTTCCTGTATGTGGTGGCATCTGCTGATATACAGGGTGCCTGTATATAATTGGCATATAGATTACTTATTTTGTTATAAATACTTAAAAGTAGCTTTTGTACTCATATTTTTGGGCTTCTTGAAATCCCTGGTCACAAACTTTTGCAATAAACAAAGATCTATTGTAAACAAGTTCCATCCCACTCTAAAGTGAAATGCAGCTCAGTCATGGCAGGGTGAACTTCCGGGCAGCTCTTTGACTGCTTCCTTTGCATATCCAACCACAGATGACAGATTTGTGAATAAAGTCATCTAAAATGAGGATACTTTTCTGTAGACTCCTATGCAGATGTAGTTGATTGAGTTTGAAGAAATTCTGCTACAGGTAGCTCATTTTTTTTTTCAGAGCGGTTTCTAAAATTCCTGGCTTCTTCCTGAGACTAGCAGTATTCCAACCTTGCCCTTGCTTCTAGGCAACATATGCTGGTAAAAACTATCCAGGGTAATGAGTAGATGCAGACCCTCCTCTGGGGTTTTTCAACTAGGTATAACTTGGCTGCTCCAAAATCCAAACAGTAGAGTGTCAGACTTACTTTATGGAACACATCACAGAGTCATAGAAAACAGGCCAGAAAGGAAGCCAGCAGATCTCCTAAGCCATCTCTTTCCCTGGGACAGCTATATTTGCAGTCTTCCTCAATGAGGAGTGAAGAATTGGGATGGGATGCTTTTTACAGGATGAACTACAGGTTTCCTACACAATCTTTAGGAAATTATTCAGCACGGCATAAGCAAAGCCATATAACCCCTCTGGTTTTCATACAGGTATTGAGAAGCTTAAATACTGCTGATAAAATGCTGTAGGGCCACACACTGCTGGACTGAAATGCATTTAAAGGTGTCCAAAGTGTTTTTTTCTCATGGTTTTGACTCTCTTAGCATCTGATTCAGTGGGACTTAAATACCCAAAGGAAGATTGTGTCTGAGTACTGAATTAGGCTCTTTATAGTACTGAGCCACTGGTAAGTGGATTGTGACACTCTGAAATTTCAGATGTTTTACTACCTGTAAGTGTTAGTGTGCAATATTGCTTGTTGCAAATAGCTCAGAATCAGGCCACTAAGAATATCCCACCTGCAAATTCACCCCCAGTGAGCCAGTTACAGGACTCAGGTGACAGAAATACTGCACACCCACTGGTGACTGAACAGCACATTCCAAGTATGCCATGAACAACTGCTCATTCAGTGTGTGCTTTCTGCAGATATTCAGATATTAAATTCTCCCTTACCCAGGTACACTGCTATATACTCTGAATGTTTGCTGGCCCACAGAGTATCCTGCTATGATTAAATCTATAACTCTTTCAAGATTCTAGGATATGTTCATAAAAATATTACTCAACCCTTAGATGTAACAAGTACAGGAGTGGGGTTCTGTGCTAGAGAAGTGGTCAGAATATTATTGGGACATAATGGGAGTAATAGGTGTGAAACAGTTATTTGCTACCTGGAAACTTGAGAGGGTGGGAAGATAAGTGTACAGAGGGGCCATACCTGCAGTGTAAGGGTGAGTGGGTCACTTGGTGCTGTTGTTGTTTCAACAAGCCCAGTCTGCACTGAGTGAGGACCCACACACCTTTGACACCTTTCTTGCATGATATCCTGAAGCCAGAAGTGGTCCCACTGCACTTGTTGTGATTCTATTTTAATTTACACCCAGCTTTCCTCTACATCTCTTTCACTAGGATGATACAGGCAGTCACTGCTATCAGTCACTCTAAGCAAACACATTCTTTTAACATGATCTTTCCCACACTTTCCCTTGGAAGCTTTTTATTCCCCCTCAAAATGCATCGTTTCCTACCAATTCCTCTTCTCCATTCCCTTAACTTCAAGCAAACAAAGCAGATCATGTCTAACGTAATAGGACAACGTCATCTCTAGGGAAGAATAAGGCTCTCATGTTCCTCTCCTACTTGAATAATTTTATTTATAGACTTTATAGACTTTTTTTTTTCCTATGCCAATTTCTCATCTGTTATTTCTTTGCTCTTGTTCACTCCTTATTCCCATCATGGATCAGAATCTTTCCTATATCTGCTACAGACTTCTTAAGGAGTCCATGTATGGTTAAAGGGTCCTATTAACAACAGAGATTGTTTGTATGACCTAATTAGATCTCCACAGAGACAGCCTTAATAGGCCTTTTTGGTTTTTTTGGATTGTCTGCAAAGTAATAGTGCAATGGCAGTGTTCATTTTGCTTGGCTGTATCAGGCCATATATCACATCCTTTTCCTTCCAGTACTTCAAGTAAGCTTGTCTCATTCTTATTTTGGTTTCAAATTATAGATTATAAATTTCACTTCTTTCCACTTTTCCCTATAATTTGACCCCCAGCTGTTGAAACTACTTCGAGTGATTCCCCCTGCCCACCATCCACCCCACAGTTTCATATGAAAGACAGCCCTGGCTTTAGGAACAAATGACGTCCCTCAGACCAGCTGTGTCTAATAAAAATCCAACCTCCAACTCTCACTTCCCTTGCTCAAAAGGGCAAAATTGATTTGAAAGTGCTGATGATAAGATACATGGGAACACAAAATCCGCCTCAGTCAACAGACCAAAGCTGTGCACTGTGACATCATCTTATCCAAAAGAAACGATGCTGTCAGTCCCTCCACTGCCCTGTAACTGCAAGTTATTGCACTCATCCTAGAGACAGAATATTTGTTCATTTAATTTATTCTTGTTTAGTCTGGCAAGAGTTATTTTCATTCCTGAAGTGCCATAGCAAATACTAGAAAATACCAGTTGCCCTCTAGGGTCCATTAGAATCAGTTCTTGTTGTGAAAAACACTCCCTAGTTCTGGATGGCCACTTGAAGCAGTTTTCCAGTAACGCTGCAGAATGCCTAAGCAGGAAAACAAGGTGGCAGTGAGCCTGCAGCACCTGCTGTGCACAGCCAGGGCTGGGAGGTGGCAGGAGCTGACACTATTCACTCTTACCTGCGTGTCCTGGCAGGCAGACCAAAGGCTGCCTACACACGGCTGTGTGACAGAAAACAGCTGTACCAGAGCACATTTCAAACACTCCACTGCCTGGGCAGTGAACATTCAAAACATCTTCTGTTTCCCGGTCTTTTCCTCTCATCAGCCAAAGCAGGGCATTTCTGTAATACTTAGTGCTGAGGCAAAAACAATTACTTCATTTTTTTTCCCTGTTTCCTACTGGAGATTTATTCTGTTCAGTATTCCTAAACTTCTTTAAAAATCTGCATTTTTCCTTCTCTGCATTCTTTTCTGTACTCTACTTTGATAGTTAGGGATATTTCTGTAGACCTGTTTGATGGAGAACATTTTATGGAACTCTAATACATAATATTTTAATGAGATTTCTGGTATATCTGGGTATCAGGCAATTTCAAGATACCACTCTCTGGTTTTTAGTTCCATTTCATCCTTCAGTTCCTAAATGAAACCAGCAGATACAGGACACCTGCAAATGATCTGAGAAAAATAGTCTGGAATCATTTTCACAGTTCGGTGTGTTAGCTATGGAATAAGGAGATTTAAATGCAAATTAAATGCTTTTGTTAATACTGTAGAGTGTGAAAATGTTCACGATCAAAAGAAATAAATATATCAATGCTATATTCAAATTTTGAATCAAGGCTGCTCTTGCCCATTCCTGCATTTTGTTAGGAACATGATTCTGCAGATATAACCCTTCTCTGCCACTGAAAAATTGAATAATTTCAATGATTTGGTAAGTCAAGGCTACTTACCACCTTCCAAGAAGTTCTGAAGGGCTTATAGAACTGAGCTGTTAATTATACACTGGTGTAAGCAATCTAGGCAAGAAAGCAGGGAAATCCCAGCTTTTTCACAGCTCCCATGGTTTGTAGAGCAACTCCCCAAAATCCTGGAGAGAGAATATCAGTTTAGTTTTGTCCTGAAACTGCTGCCTACAGAGTATTTTGTCCAATGGATTTACCACTGGCTCTAATAACAGGGCCTCTGTGAGTTCCACTGGAAGAGAGTTCAACTGTCTAACAGGTTTTATCATTAAAAAATGTTTCTGGTGCTCAGCTAAAATGCAGTAATATCCAATCAGAACTACAGCCTTGCTTTTAACTACAGCTGATCAATGACAATAAGTTGATTAAATACAGCGTTTAGAGCTAAACACAGGAGAATAAACTTCAGAACAATGAGAACGCCAGTGAGAATTTTTTGATTTTCAGGAAACTGCCTCAATTACCTTCTGTATTTTTGCTTCAGCAAACATGATACTATAGAGTAAACACTGATTTAGATTTACAGAATATTCTGAGTTGGAAGGTACCCACAAGGATCATTGAGTCCAACTCTTTAATATTTATGGCCCGTACAGGGATTGAACCTGTGACCTTGGTGTTATTAGCACCATGCTCTAACCAAGAGTGAAACTAATTTTATCAGGAATCATCTTGATTCTTGTTACTTGCCTCAGTTTCAGCCTTTAGTATTATCTGAGTGCTTAAATCTTGCTAGTGCCAGTGTGGGCCAGAAGATGGGGAAAGACCAATCAAGCCCTCACAATGAAAGAAACCAAGTCATTTTTGGTCTACTTTGTGGTGACAAATTTATTTAATTAATTAAATTTATTTACTTTGACTCAATAGACCATAAGTAAGTTCAACAGAATGCCACAAAGCTGAGTTTGGAAAATAATTGTCACCCTCATATCCTGCCTGAGAGTAGCCCACATTCTCCTTTTACAGGGTCCCAGTGCTGTGAGGCGAAGTCCTGGCACAGGCTGCCCAGAGAGGCTGTGGCTGCCCCGTCCCTGGAAATGTCCACAGACAGGTTGTACGAGGCTTGGAGCAACATGGGATAGTAGAAGGTGTCCCTGCCCATGGTAGGGATTGGGACGAGATGAAACTTAAAGGTCCCTTCCAACCCAAACCATTCTGTGACTCCCTAATACCCGAGAGGATCTCTTCCTCAAACCTACCCGGGATGTCCCTGGCACTGGAATGTGCTCCTGGAAGGACACGGGTGACCAGCTACCCGCTGCGGTAGTGGCGGGACAGGAAGGGCAGAGCGACGGCGGCCCGAGCCGTGGAAAGGCACGAGGCGTGGCGGTGATGCGGCCCTCAGGCCCCGGCGCGCGAAGCCGTGAGGCGAGGAGGGACACGAGGCGTGGCGGTGATGCGGCCCTGAGGCCCCGGCGCGCGAAGCCGTGAGGCGCGGAGGGACACGAGGCGTGGCGGTGATGCGGCCCTGAGGCCCCGGCGCGCGAAGCCGTGAGGCGCGGAGGGACACGAGGCGTGGCGGTGATGCGGCCCGTCAGGGAGCGCTTGAGGCAGGAGAAGGTTGAGGGCGAAGAAATTACCTCAGGCTCAGTAAACGCGGCTTTCACAGGTTCAGAGGAGAGTCAGGGTTGGAAGGGACATCTGCAGATTATCCAGTCACACTCCCTTGCAAGGTGGGGTCAGCTGGTGGAGGTGACAAGGGAACATGTCCAAGTGTATTTGGAATGTCTCCAGAGAAGGAGACTTCAGGTGTTCCAGTGCTCTGCCACCCTCCATGGAAAGAAGTTCTTCCTCATGCTGAGGTGTAGCTTCTTGTGTTGTAGTTTATGGCCTTTCCTGTNGACGAGATGAAACTTAAAGGTCCCTTCCAACCCAAACCATTCTGTGACTCCCTAATACCCGAGAGGATCTCTTCCTCAAACCTACCCGGGATGTCCCTGGCACTGGAATGTGCTCCTGGAAGGACACGGGTGACCAGCTACCCGCTGCGGTAGTGGCGGGACAGGAAGGGCAGAGCGACGGCGGCCCGAGCCGTGGAAAGGCACGAGGCGTGGCGGTGATGCGGCCCTGAGGCCCCGGCGCGCGAAGCCGTGAGGCGCGGAGGGACACGAGGCGTGGCGGTGATGCGGCCCGTCAGGGAGCGCTTGAGGCAGGAGAAGGTTGAGGGCGAAGAAATTACCTCAGGCTCAGTAAACGCGGCTTTCACAGGTTCAGAGGAGAGTCAGGGTTGGAAGGGACATCTGCAGATTATCCAGTCACACTCCCTTGCAAGGTGGGGTCAGCTGGTGGAGGTGACAAGGGAACATGTCCAAGTGTATTTGGAATGTCTCCAGAGAAGGAGACTTCAGGTGTTCCAGTGCTCTGCCACCCTCCATGGAAAGAAGTTCTTCCTCATGCTGAGGTGTAGCTTCTTGTGTTGTAGTTTATGGCCTTTCCTGTAGGTATTGTTTGTGAAATGCTACAAATGACTTTGAAACTCTTGGTTGTCTCTTTCAGTATCAACAGTCCATTTCATGTTCATTTCAATGACAACCTGCCTGAACGTTTGGTTGTGTCCTAGTCTGCATTTCCAATACTGTGGTTGTTTCTGCTTATGACTCTGGACATCTTTCATCAAAACACTGTTGTTCTTGTTCAGCAGATCCATACCTTTAGGGTCACATGATTTTCTCCTTAATTTCCACTGTGTCCTCTGCATCCTGGGATAAAATTGCTGCAGAGCCTTAGGTGGGTCATCTGGGCTCTACTCAAGCCTGGCTTTTCCACAAAATCTGAGTATGCACAGTGACAAATATGTTCTTAGTACAGTTATTTAGTAATAACTTTGTTGTTGTTTAGTAAAAACCCCATTAGAATTGTACAGTGATAGAGAAAGGCCCTGGGGGGCTCAATGAGTGTGAGACCTGGGCTAAAAATGAATATTTCACAGGATGAATCTTTAAACAAAAGACGAGCAGAATAGTGATGGGAAGATGGAGGGGTTGGGCAAGCCAGGTGTGACTGAACAAATTTATTTATGGGCAAAAGCCTGATACTTGTATCCCATAACCTTTTGGAATCTTATTTGAAGTAACATAATCCCTTGTATCGTAATTACCTGTCATTTCAACTGGTAAGTGATATTTTGGTGAGCTT
Source organism: Nicator chloris (assembly GCA_013400495.1). Taxonomy (NCBI): domain Eukaryota; kingdom Metazoa; phylum Chordata; class Aves; order Passeriformes; family Pycnonotidae; genus Nicator; species Nicator chloris. Next base: position 175,310 of record WAAE01026053.1, read on the forward strand.
TTATGCATTAACTACAAAGTATTTGCTGCCATAAATGCCCTGATACAATTGTATCACTGAGTCTTCTGAGTGGAGCCACAGCTTTAAAACAACCATTTGTCTACATAGTTTATGAGGATTTCCTCATGCCCAAGGCAAGCCCTCGAAGCAAATGGACTTTGGTTGTTTGCTTTGGGGTTTTTTGCCCATTTTTTAATTCATCCATATTAGGTTACAGGGGCAACTCTCTACACCCAGTCAATACCAGTATTCTTATGCAACTTTTAAGTATAGGCCAGGTTTAAGTTTTCCATTCTATGCTATCACTACCTGTACTAACCATGAAATTCCTCAATACATATTTTTCTGTAAAGCTGAATGGACATCCTTTTGATGGAAATGGGAATTTTGGACTGAATTGTATGACAATGCAATTTCTAATCACAAACCGTAGTGTGAAATTAAAAAAAAAAAAAAAAAAAAAAAGGAAACCCCATTTAAAGCTGAAAACCCAGTGTTCCTTGTGGTTCCCCAAGCAATTGTGGATTCATTATCAGCTACTTGTGAGTTAAAAGAGTTGTGAGAAAACTGAACATTTGCATGGAAATTGTTACGGTTCTCTCTTTGCTTTAGCATTTGGAAAATGTTTCTCCAAGTTGTTTGAATTTAGCCTGTCCAGATATCTCAGTTGAAATTTGTTTAAGTTCTGATTCAGCCTTAGTTGCAATCTGTGTAAGTTGCTTTGAAACAAGGTTTAAAAAGATAGTGTCAATGGGCCCAAACATTTGCTATGCTATAGGTAATATTCTGACTTTATTCTTAGGGTGGGAAAATCAGGTAAATAAGTACTTCAGTAATGTATATGCTATGAGCAAAGCTAAGAACAGCCCTTGTTTAGGTTGTGGCTGCTCCCATTGGGCGTCATTCCCCAAAAAATGATAACAGCAATGGTTGACAAGGCTTGCATGGCATCTCTGAACAAAGGACGCCCCATCTGTCAATGGAGGAGTGCTGGTGGTTTTAGCTTAGCCTGTAAATTTAGTCATAGCCTACAGCTGAGCATGGTGATTGTGTCCTGGTGATCTCTGCTGGAAGAGCTTGATGCCGACATGGGCTGGAGCCACACGGTTCCTGCTGTGTGCTGTCAGCTCATTCTGAGGCAGAACTTTATCCCTGTCTTATTCCGTATCTCTTGCCCCAAGTGCCTCGGAGTAGAATAGGCCCTGTGTGCTCCTGAGCAGGCACCAAGGCAGCCACAGTGCCCTACAGAGTCTCGCATGTTCTACTGATTATCCAGCACACTTAAACTTTGAGTTATAAGGGTGACCCCAGCCAGTTGGCTGAAAAAATATATTTGACATCATTGAAAATGTATGCTGCTGCTGAAGCATGGATTTTAATTTGAGGAGAATGTCGGCCATAATCTAGCATACATTAAAAAATATATCTTTTTATTTCCATATGGGTCACGTTAAGGAAAATATTAAAAAAAAAAAAAAAGCCAACCCTATTATATGAAGTCTCATTAAAGCAGCCTGGAAAAGTTTAGCCAATTTACAGGCTATACATCTTAATCTCCCCAAATTACAGGACCGATAGAAAAACGGGTGGTTGAGAGGGGAAAGCGGGACCAGCAGAACCTGGCTGGGGGCCAAACAATGGATCAAGTAGCCCTTGCTTTCACTTGACTGCTACCCCTCGTTATTTAAAGAAAAGAAAGGATTTTCAAAGAAAGGCCTGGAAATGACAAAGCATGGAACGTACTTCCTTCTCCAGGTGAAAACTAAAACCCAAAGCTTGGTTATTTTAACATGGTGTCTTGACCCAGCTCTCTAGTGCCTGCAGAGAGAGATTTTTGTGAACTCCTGGGAGAAAAAAAAAGCATCTGCAATTCTTCCATAGTTTATAGCAGGCAGGTGGTTTAAGGACTGATTGTACCATCTTGGATAGTGTTTGTGGGGAAGCCAAAGGTGGAATGGGTATAGAGATGCTAAAGGATGCAGGGGAAAAAGGTAGGAAGAAGTAAGGTGTGAAACGGCAGAAAGGTCATTGTTACCACTAAATTCAGTGCTCTGTGCATGTAAAACTACACACCTACTGCTTTTGGTGCTGTTGCACTGTATCACAGGGCTCTACCCAATGGCAAAGTGGGGCGGTGAGGGGAGCATGGAGAAGTTGGGGATAAAGATTAACACTTCTTGCATTGATCTGAGAGACCAGACACTGTAGAAAGCATTGAGAGGAGGTGAAGTGTTCTGATGTGAGTTAGCAGATGTGTTAAGAGCCAGCAAAGGGAACAAACCTGATCAGCAGAAAGAAGAGGAAAGAAGCTACAAGATCTTGAGTGTTTGCAAATCTTCCTGCTCTTAGCTAAAGCCAAGGCTGGCCTAAAGCATCTAGAAGAGAGCAGGGTATGGCAGGTACTAGGCTGGTCTAAGAGATGTGTTGTGTATGAATTGTTTTCAGTGAATAAGAACTTGCACTGCAGCTCAGAGCAGAACTGTGTGGCAGAAATCAGTGGTGTTTTCCTCCTGCAGGTATGACTGTGGCTGACCAGCCTCATCTCCTGTTTCCGTGGTACCAAGAAAGCAAACCAGGGCAAGCCAAGTGGCTACCTGTGTAGATGGAGGTGCTCAATGCCTGCCTCCCTAAGGGTGTCTGTGCCTATATTAACCTCCTGTGCATTTATGTATTTATTAGACAATTTCTGGGTGACTGACAAAGCAGTTCTATACATTTTTGAGAAGACTTTATCTCCCTGAACCGTCTGTTTTATGCTTTCAGATCAGGGGAAGTTGATGGAAGTTGAACACAGTATTTTTCTGTGTTCTGGTAGCCAGTGTTTCACTATGGTTTTCCATGAACTGGATCTTGAAATTTCCTCTTCCTCAAGCCCTCTGGCCAGGGATTGCCCCATTATCAACGTAGCAACCAAAGGGAGGGGCTACGCTTTTTGTGTGGCCAGCTCTGGCTTGTTTGAGGAGTTTCCTGCAACTTGTTTGCTCCAGTAAACTTAGAGCTTGGCAAATGGGCTGCTCAGCCTGCTTTCTCGTGGATGTGAGAGTGGTTTTTCATGTGTCTGCCATGCCCTACCTGTTTCTTCTTTAGCACTGTTTCTTTCATAGCACTCAGAAACATTGCCCGCAGGGGCTGAGGCATTCTCTGTGCCTTCCATGTGAAATGGGTGCATGTGGGAATGTGAGTATGGGCGTGTCTTGGAGGCAAGTTTATTAATACCACTAGAGATAATGGCCTTGGCAATATTTTGAAGCATCCTGCTCCATTAAATTATAGACTTTGTGGAGACAAAGAGATTAGGGAAACCAAGGAAGATTATTTCACAAAGCAAAATACTATTGTAATTTGCTAGTCTTAAAAACTTTGCAGAATTCAGTGGGAAAAATTAGAGGCCTTAAATACGCTAAAGTTCCTACAGCTACACTTGATGACTGACTCACTCCACCTTCTGAGTTAGTGTCCAAGAATGCACAAAGACGTTCATGTTTGTACACTGATATCGCTAAAAATATTTGTCATTGATCAGTGGTCTATTTTGAAAAAAAACCCCAATCCTTGGCTTTGTTGAGGTCTGCTAGGATAAGTAATAATGCATATTTTCTCCTGATTAATTTAATTTTTTCCATCCCTGTTTTTGTTCATGGTTTTTCTGCAAATAGACCATAGAACATCCCAACTATTCAGCTTTTATGAATTCCTTTCATCATCTTAAATGCAAATACTTCAAGTCGGGGCCAGGATTTCTTATATGTTCCTACCATGCTTAATAGAGCAGTGTCTCAGTCTGGACTGAATTTGGTTGTCTGGGCAATGCTTTCCCTGCATATAGTAATTTATTTTCAAAAGAGGTTTTTTGGGTTGTTTTTTTTTTTTTTTTTTTTTTTTTTTTTTTTTTTTTTTTTTTTTTTTGTTTGTTTGTTTGTTTGTTTTTTTTTTTTTTTTTTACCTGTTTCTTATGTACTTCATCTTTTCACAATTTCTTTCATTGGAGTAAATGTCTGAGATTTTCTCAGCATTCCCATTGGATTTTCATGACTTCAGTTCCTTCAGCTGTTCATATTTACATTACACAGCTCTGCCATGGGCTTAGTGACTTCCATTTGAACCAAGCTCCTAACACCTCCTCTCAGGTAGGCTACAGACATCATGGATTCCTATTGATTTAATTTGCTTTTAATAGTAATTTTTACTGCCCATTACCATTCCTCCATATGAGTCTGAATATCTGACATATGAATAAATCTGGTCAAGGTCTTCTGACAGAAGGAAAAAATATACTTTGTTTATTAACATCTGCACTGAAAAGCTGAAACTTCTGTGATGTATTTTTCTGAGATAGCAGGAAGATGTGTGACCCCATGTTCCATGGGTTTTCTTCTGTGATATCTTTCTTCCTCAGCCTTGTTTCCATGGGATTTGACTGAGGTAATCACCAGTCCAGAGCTTCTGCTGTCCACATTTGGAACCCCAGTGAATGCAGATGTATGAGCTGGCAGATGTCTCAGTAATTTTCAGAATAAATCTGTATATAGGTGTTAGGTGTTACTGTACTGGTTCTGGGGCTTTATGCCACTGTTAGATCTTACACTCTCTGGTAATTACGACTGATCTCACTAACATTTATCTTATCTGATATTTGAGTGCTTTGTGCACCACAGCTTGTTCTTTGTTCACACCATGAAGTGTGTACACCTGCCTTGGAGCAGCATTAAGATACACTAAGGAATTTTAGTTTTCTATTTCTTCATCACTATAAATGGAACCCTTTAGTACATTTAGAAACCTTTAGAGCATTGGTCCTTTGGAGGTACATTTTATCTTACCCAGAGCTCCTGAAGTCTTCTGTCACACTGATAATTACTGTACTCTTTTTCCCCTATTAAACATCATAACAAGTTGTTCAAGACTACACCTCTATTTGTGATTGTGTTTCTTGAGTACTTGGGAAAGCAGGATTGTAAAACCTGGTGTGTGTGTGTGTGTATGTGTGCTATAGAAAGGGAAATTTTGAATTCTTAGAATTCTTTATTGTATGTGTTGTATTTGCTGCTCATTAGCTTAAATACCCTGTACTCTGCATGAAATTCCAAACACTACTCAACAGGAATCTTGACTGTTCCCTACCCCTGAAAGTTGAAAGGGAAAGAGTGCTTGCTTCACCTGGTAGTTGAATGCTGAAGTAATTCATTGAGGCAGCTTCTCCCTAAGGTGGAAAGTTTAAAAAGATTTTGCTGATTGACCACAGCTAGAACTCTCGTGATCTCCTGAGGCAGCTCTCCCTCTCCCCTGGGAAAGAAGTTCATCCAAGTTCCCCAAGGTGAGCCTATGTATTTTACAGTGCAGATATGGACAACAATACTACTACAGATATGGACTACAACAATCATACTACGCTGATGATGTTTTCCTCAACCATGGCGATGAATATAGGTCATTTGGGCACAACCCACTAATTTAGACAGGAAGAAAATAGGTAAGTATTTGTCTGTGACAGTATCTTAACCTCTGTTGTAGAAGTACCACAGGCTTATGGAGAGCGTTTAGGGCTGATATCTTGGTAAAATCTGGTCTAATTTCTGCTCAGCTGCTGATCTATCTCTTTGTGTGGTTTGCAGGGTTCCTCAGGGCTTGTTGTGAGTGTTGGGGAAGCAGCACATGTAGGGTGCTGGAGCAGCTGGTAGGCTCTGCTTCTGTCTGACACAGTCCCTGCACACTCTCTCCACAGACTTGTAACACCTTAAAATTAAAATAGGATGCCTTAAAATTAAAATACAAAGTTTTAAATGATCCTGACCTTGACAGGATGTAAAGCTATTATTTCCACTTGTGCTTGTACCTCCTGACTTGTATTTGGCAGCACTACAACTACTTGAGGATGTGTGTGTTACTGAGAGATCTGTTTGGCTTTTCTGTTCATTATGCTGTTTACTGCCTCCCTGTCATTCTAATCAACTCTTCTTTTTAGTCAAGAGAGGCATGAAAGAAGAAAACAAAATCCAGTTCTGAAAAATACTATATACTAAACTCTGAGGAAGCCCCTTTGATGCTAAAAATATGATGTGGTGGTTTCAAGAACAAAGAATTTCCATATCGTACTTTCTGTTGTCTGATTTTGAGGAGCTTATCTTGCCTCTTTTCCCACCAATCATTTATTAAAAATAAATAATAGGGTTAAAATTAAAATCAGAATTCAAAGTATCTTTCAGAGGACTTCAATATACCTTAAGCATGTGCACACTTTTGAAAACTTGACCCTGTCAGTACCTTCTGTGTCCCTCTCTGAACCCCTGTCTTCCTTCTCTAGAATGTAAAGTGCTCTAGAGGAGAAGATACCTGGGTATGTGTTTGCACAGCATCCACGATCCCGGGCTCTCTCCCTCAAAGCTCTTAGTGCTGCTGTCATGTTACTGAACGTCCCTCCTTTGAAGTGAACATTTCCCAGGTCTCACAGATCCACTGCTGAGGCATCAGATTTGTGCCGAGCAAACCCATTCTGGGATACCATTCACCTCTAAAGCCGCTGTACAGGCCTCCCACTGTACCTAAATTGGCAGGGCTGGGACCAGCATGGCATGGACACAAAAGCAGCTCTATCTCTCCTGGGGAACAATGGAACAACCTTAGCTAGTGCTGCAGGAAAGCAGGTAGGGAATGTCTTTGTGCCGTGCTAATGCTGGGAAGTTAGCACAAGGAGTCAGGCATACAGCTCCTGAGAGCTTCTGGATAGCAAGAGGAGTGAGTTTGCTTTCTTCCCTTTTTCTTTTTTTGTCAAAGTTTGAGTTCATTCTCTCATCTACTCTCTTGCCCCCCTTCCCCCTCTGCTCCCTAAGCCTGCTTTTGATTTGGTTTTATTGGCTAGTGAAAGGAATCATTTACTAGTCAAGGGCCAAGCAGTGACAAAGGAATGCAGGTAAATTAGTTTCAGTTCCTATTTCTCCCCGTCTTTCTCCTTTGGAATTTGAGCTTTAGAAAATAAAGTCCTTTTACCCATATCGCCCCCCTCTTTTTTCCTAAAAGGATTTCCCCCCTTCTCAACCTCTCTTTCAAGAACTTCGTTTTTGTAACTAAGAAAACCCCCATTAAAGTACCTAAAATGTCAAGGTGTATAACACATTCAATGAAATCCAACCAAAATGCATTTAAAAAAACACCCCACAACTTTTCGCATGCACCTTAAAAATGCAGAAATTAACTGAGAGTGTCATAAAGCTTGTTTTAATGTATAACTATGTACACACTGGGAAGTTTTACATACATATATATCATGCTTCAAATGCTAAAATGAAGTTAAAGTTTAAACATTTTGAAGAAGAAAATATGCAAAAGAACTTGCAGAGAATCAACATGGAGAAAACCTGTATGTTCAGTCTTTCATCACTTAGTATTATTCAAGTATTAAGCACTAAACTAATAGTGTTAGCATTGAAACTCTTCTTTTCTTTTCTTTTCTTTTCTTTTCTTTTCTTTTCTTTTCTTTTCTTTTCTTTTCTTTTCTTTTCTTTTCTTTTCTTTTCTTTTCTTTTCTTTTCTTTTCTTTTCTTTTCTTTTCTTTTCTTTTCTTTTCTTTTCTTTTCTTTTCTTTTCTCCCTTTGTCTTCTTTTGGAAAACTTGCTTTAAATATAACTGGATATTTCACCAACTGTACTCTTAAACAAAAATCTTTAGGGGTTGAGGCCTTCTTTTTACATCATATTGGTGCCCTTGGTAAATAATGTAATCCAAAATGCTCTGTGATGTACACAGCATTGTGGCATTAATGTCAGAAAAGGATTTGTTTCTCATTGGTAGCTATTCCTGCTAGTTACTTCCACATTCCTAGCACAAAAATAAAACCATGCTTTATAACTTTTTGTTAGCACAGCAAAAAAGTGCTTATTCAGTCTTTTAGTTGACTTCATAATTAGATGCATTTTGTGTTTCTGCATGCGGAACACAAACTGGAAATACAAAAGAACTCAGTTCTGCCTAAACAACTGTAAGGTTTTGGACAGCAGCTGGAAGAAGCCAGGAAATGTAAGTTAAGACTGATATTCCCCGCTTGCCTCATGCTATTGTTGAGTGTGTTTTGTGGGGAAAAAGCACAATGATGAGAGAGGTAAGAACACAACGTCAGTCCTAACACTGCATTTCCTGGCTTTTGTTGGTTTGTGTCACAGCCCTAAAAAATCATCTTTAATTTCCTCAAAAAGGGGGCAAATATGTTTTCCAGAGTGGTGTAATGTATACAAACGTATTTGATCTGTCCAGGCAGAACATTGGCTGTTGGGGAAGTAGAATTAGAATTTGACATGATTTTCTCAGAAAAATCTCTCCTGTATTTTCCAGCTGTGTTTAAGTATAGTTACTTTAGTTTGTAATTTCCATCTGATATTTAAGTGGCTGTTAGAGTATTGGAGACCAAAAAATTCCCCCTCCCAATGGAACAGTACTTTTCATTAAACACCCACTAAAGGTGTTTTTACAAATGATTTCTAGGGTTCAGTGGTGGTCTGCTTTTATTTGATTTAGAGCCACTGAGTCAGTTTCTTTTCTCCTGGCAGGTTTAGGAAGTACAGAACTTGCTTGGAAGCTGGGAGGTCAGATGGAAGGAGTGAGATCTGCTGTGTCCTTCCCAGAACAATGCTTAGAACAATCCTGGTTGGATCCAGAGGCTGTTGCAGTAAGAAATGCAGGTCTTGGTTGTATCAGAACTGAAGGACAAGATGGTTGTTCCGTGCTTGGTGGGAAAGGAAAATGGAGATTGTGTATATTTGTAACTGCGTGAGTGACAAGTTATGGTGGGTTTTATCTGACATAGGTGGATTTTTTTCTAATTCATGATTTTATCAACAGAGTTTGAAATACTTTCACATGTGCACGTCTTGTTACATTTGTAACTCCTTGGACAGTATAGGAGACAGACACCTCCAGTGATTCTATATTAAACCTTGTTTAAATTCTACAGATTCTTTAAAAGCATCACTGTAAGCACAAATGGATGTTTTTCCACTCAGTTGTTCCTGCTGGGAGACATTATTATTATTATTATTATTATTATTATTATTATTATTATTATCATCATCATCAACAACAACAACAACTTTAAGTAAGCATTTTGAAATACCAAAATATTAGATTTGTTTAATGCATATTTAAATTTTCTTTAAGTATATATAGAGGAGGAAAAAGTTATCAGAAATATCAAAATCACATGAGGTATCTAAGTTATGGATATAAACATGAAATATCCAATTAAGTATTCTTGAGCCTAATATTCTCTTTACCACTGAAAATAAATATGTGTGCTAGTAATCCAAAACTTAAACAGTCATATTTCCTGCTGCAGTGAACTTCTATCCACTTTTCCCAAAAGAATGGTTTGGGAAGGAAGTGTTTATACAGTATTAAGATGAACAGTGAAGGCAATAACTGAAATTTTATAACAACAAAAATTATGGGTATATTGGCCCAAATTTGCAATTGATTGCACATGTTTAAATGTTAAAATATTATAATGAAGTCTCTCTGCCTCTATAGCAATTTTTATCAGATAAACAAAAGACTTGGGATGAACAGATACTCATGTCTCAAAAACAGAATGATTCATTTTCTGGTCTGCATCCTCCAAGATATTTTGTGTAGTGAATTGTGTCTTAATGAAGCAATAGACTGGATCCTGATAGTCTACCACACTTTAGATATATTTATTTCTCAGAAAAGTAACTGAATTTCACAACTTTGAACCCGAACTGGAATTGGCAGTCATGTAATACAGGTATTCAGATCTGCATATGACTACTAGGTTGGTATTCAGTACATTTAAAAAACTAATTATCTACAAATATGACAGACTTTGCTTTATGTGGTGACCACTTTCTCTGCTTTAGTATGGTGCTGTTAAACATAAGAGTTTAAAAAACATATGTGAAGTCTATAATTATGGGGTTCAGCTACAAGGACAAAACCAAAGCTGTTTGGTCATGCAGACTTTAACTGACTCCGAGCAGTTCTCCACACACGCTCCCACCTTCGCTAGTTCCACAGGGAGCAGATTAAAATCTCTGGGAAGCGGCCAAGGTCAGACCCCAGCTAAAGGGGCTGAAGAGGGAAAGGCGGAGAGGGTTTGTGAGCAATTCGCGATCGTCCGGGAGCTCCGGACGAGCCGCCGCCGTGCCCGGCCCGCCGCCTCCAGGGGCCGCTGTGACACCGCGAACCCCGAGCTCCTTTAAACAACAACAAAACACCCAAATTTGAAATCGTTTTTGTCTTCAGATGTTCCAAACCAGGATTCCAGCAAAGGAAATGAAAAAGGGAAACTAAACGAGCTTTCCCCCGCCCCCCCCTTTCTCTCTCTCTGGTTTCTATTTGTAATACTTTATTTCTACAACAAGCACAAACCACTAGAAAGGCAGAAAACAAAAATATGAATTTTTCCTTCCTTTTTCACTGTAAACCTCTGTAAAGACAATGAAAAAATTCTGGGCTATATTAGATGGCCTGTTTCTTGTTTCTTATTTTTCTTTTTTTCTTTTTCTCTTTTATTTTTTCCCCTTTCCCCCCTCCCTTTCTGTTATATTTGCTGAGATGTTTGCATTTTAACTTTGCAGGAGGAGGAAAAGAGGAAATAATGTTTTGTAGAAATATCCAGTAATTACCAATTGGACTAAACTAGAGGCAGCAACTGATGGCATGAACTGGTTATGTTTTATGTTAAAATACGTCCAAACAGGACAGAAATTTGTACTGGATTTGGTGTTAAGAAGCTGCATCTATCAGACACGATAGCCTTCTAAAGAAGAAAAGGATATGTAATATTCAAAAGAAAAATGACATTTACTATATGATAAAGATTTAATTATAAGTCTCCCTCAGACATTATCTTACATTCTGGAAACAAATAATACATTGTATAAAAGAATATAGTTGATGCATACATTTAATTAGGGTTTATTTACCGTGGGCTATATAAACACTTTTGTTTCTATAAGGGGAAGGATTTGTATCTGCAAGTTCTGCCTTGAGCACTTCAAGTTAAAAACAAATGTTTTAAGAAAAGACACTAACATAAAACAGCCCAATGTTGGCTTTGTGTCTTTGTAAATGTCTGTGGCGGTTTCTCCTTGTCTGAGCGAAAGAGCCATTCATTAAATTAAAAGTGAACCAGTTAAACTGGACCTTTCATTGAAGAAAGTCTCCCAGTGATCTGTGCTTTATTTGGTGGATTGTCTTACAACACAAATAAACCAGGGGGTTTTTTATCTTGGGATCTAAAAATACTAGAAAGAAAGGAAATCCAAGCAAGGCAGAAAATACTAGGAAATAATTTCCCATTAAACAGACCCTCTGCCTCCATATATCTGAAATCATGAAAGTACACAAGAGAGAAGGGCTCATATTCCTTTTTCTCTCAGGTTAAAAGCCAGTGACAGAGGAAATCGAATTCAAAGGTACCGTCAATGTTTGCAGTGTTCAAAAATAGATAGGAAAGAAATATACGCTGCAAATCCATCGCGGCTCTTTGCTGGCAGCTAACTGCTTAAATGCAGATGATGTTGCTGCCTCTGAAAACCATTGAAATAGGATCCTGTGTTTGTAAATTTGTGCAAAATGCATAGATATTTGGGGCAGATTTGAATTAATTTTTATTTTCTGAACAAAATTCTTGGACATTTATTTAGATATCTGTTTTGGCTGACTTAAATCCACACTTCACATTCTCTTTTTTCTTTCAAATGTTATGCGTAGCCTTACAAACCCTGCTTAGGAACATTGTGTGATAATCAGCAACAAAGAAATGAGTGTAGTTTGGAAGAACAATTACACTAAAAGATGGAAGACAGTTTAAGAAATATTTTTTCCTTATTTTTTTTCTGCTGCAATTGAAATCTTGGTGGTTTTATTTACATTTTTGTATTTTTGTAAGATATTTGCATGGAGAATTTTCAAAAATAGACTTTTTAATAGTTGTGTACTTAATGAAAAATGGGCAGAATAATGGACTCTGAGATACAGAACTGAAATTCAGAATAAAATGGAGTCTTATACACTGAAATTGCATGAATGCATAGCTGATTAAATTTTGGAAGGCTGTTAGTGGTTTGATATAATTTTTATTTTTGGATGGTGAAATTCAGATGCTCTAAAGGAGTCTGAAGATGTTCTGAAAGGTCTCTTGATGCTCATGCTCATGAGCACCCAAAGGAACTAATTCCCTCTGCATGTTGTTTACATGCACATATATTTATGTACGTACACAAATTTTATCTTCTGTAAACACTAAAAATAGCTTTGCCTTTATCTTTGCTTGTCAGCAGCATCCATACATAAATACAGCACATCTCATGAAATTTCTTTTGCATCCACAATGAGCCTCTAATTCTATATATAATTCCATAACATTTAATATTAATAAGTATTAAAACAATTAAAAAAAATAGAGCCCTTCTCAGCATTATGACTCTGACCTAGCATGTCTGGGATGAAAAATGTACTGAGATGATAAATGCTTTTTTCGTTTTCTTGAGAAAAATATGAGACAAACCTAAATGAAATGAAACAAATTGTCACCAGACTGCTGTAATAGGCAGATCACTTTTCTGTGCATGTGATTTTTTGTTTAGTGATATAGGCATGATTGTGCTGATAGTGTAAAAACTACTTACCAGTAAATGTACTCACTTTTGAGAGTCGTGTGATCAGGTTTTTAAAAAATAGATATCTGCATATATTCATAGGCACTTTAGATAGAAAGTACTTACAAGTTTAACCCCTGGTATTTTCATGGCCCTCCCTCTTAGGCAGTGCAGAGGGAACCAGCCAAGCCTGCTGCCAGGCCTGGGAGAGGGAGCCTGGTGAGGTCTGTGTGTGAAAAGTTCATGATAAAAGCACAGACAGGGAAGAGGGAAGAGATCTGTTCTCTTTTCCTCCCCAGAAATCTGCTGGAAGTCTGTGATGTGCAATGCTGGGAGCAACTGTGTGAATTTTTGTGTCTCTGTAGGTCTTCACCGAATGAAAGGGGTGTGGAGCTCTGCAGCTTCTGCCCACAGCTTCTGCTCAGCCATCGTGGGAGTCGCTGCTTCCTCAGAGTTCCCTCCCGAGAAGGTACTGTAGCCACTCTGGATAGGATTAGATATGATACATTCTATCAGTCACTACTAAAACCCAGCTCCTTCTGGGATAAAACAGAGTAGCTCTGAACTGCAAGAATACATGATAACCTGTGTCTTGACCCTTTCCCTTCTGTGGGACTATCAAGGTAATTCAATGCAAAAAGTAGCAGTGAAGTGCAAAAAGATACACTGATGGTTTACCTAGAACATTCTGGTCCAGTAGAAGTTGTAAAGTAAACTAGTACTAGTGAGGCTTGATTTAAAAGGTTTTAGTTTGTCTGATGCCAAAACAAAGTAGGTTTCTGACTGCCATCTGATGTTAGGGGAGCACATTTTCTGAAGGCTTCACTTCTCACCTGGGCAAATAAATAAGGATTAAAAATATTTTCTCCATCCAGGACACATCAGATGGGTTTGACTCATTCCAAAAATCTGTCTAGTCACCCTAAAAGGCAGCTCAGCCATTCTGAAAATGTTTGTGCAGAATGAGCACAGCGAGAGCATGTTTTCTTGTGCCAAAAAGCACAAGGGCCATCCATGCTAGGCTGCCAAGAGCTCACTTTTTCAAGTGATGATCATTTGTAATCTGTGCCCTATAACTGTCAGTGTGGGCTACCATATATCTGATCTGTCCTGAAATGTTGTTTATAAATGGAAAGGAACTTTGTGCTCTGCCTGTTTGCCCAGGATTTCCTGACATTCAAAAGCCTTTCTGGAACTGTAGTTTTGCTGCAGTTGTTGAATATTCACAGGCATGGGAGAAGCAGCTGCCATGTTGTACTCCCATGTAGGATGTCTCACACTGCACAGAGATCTGAGCAGGCACCGTGAGCCCAGCTTGTCTTGGATTGTAGAGCACACTTGGATTGCTTGCTGAGTCACTCTGCTCATGAGATCACACTACTGTCTAGAAGCCCTTTCTGCCCAACAGTCCATACTGAGAACAGTTTACAGCAGTAGTAAGAGAAAATTCCCAAATTCTTTGCACACTTGAACTTCAGACAGTTTCTCATCCTCATTAAAGCTGGTGAGTGGGAGTGCACCAATCCTCTTCTGGCATATGAGTGTTACTCTCTGACTGATACAGATGAGAGGGGTTTGATGTAGTTTAGTAGTTGTGCTTTGAAGAAATGTTTGGCTTATACAGTTAAAAAGGAAAAATTGTTTTGGGTTGTGAAGGCCTAAAGGGCATAATCTGCACTATCTGATCCATTTGCCTTGTGAGCTACTACAATGAAGCACAAAACAGCCACTTGATTTCTTAAGCACCTGAAGAGAAGGAGAGTCAGGGGCTGGAGGAGAGGGGAGCAAACAAACCCTGGCCAAAGCTTTCACCACAGAAGTTTCATTGTTTTAATTTAGAAATGGTCACACATGTAAAAGTTGCCCTTTTTCCCCCCAGCATTTCCATTAGCGCTTTTAAATCACAGTTGTTGGAAAACTTGGTACAGGTAAAAACATACTTTTCATAAGCTCTTGGAGAACAGTGATGGAAGTAAAATAAGCAACAAAACCCTTTTTCCTCATTTCCCTTCACCCCCCTTCAACAAAGTCACCTAAAAATGAGGGGATTAACTATTACCAGTCAATAGGAGGCACTTTTGAAAGAGGAAGAATTGCTATCCAGATTTGAGGGAAATGAAGTGTTTATTGGAACAAAAATATACTCTTTGTTCACGTTACTTCATTGAATTGTGTATTCTCTTCTAAAAGCATGAAAAGCAATTGAAGAAAATGTTTCATGCCGCTCTTTCTTTTACCACTCATCTTTTGTCTTCCTGTTTTACTTCCTTTTCTCTGTGTTCATCTTTCTCATTAAATTACTAACCAATGCTTTGCTAATTAATGCCAGCTTAATTTAATGTTTAATGGCGCTCTGTCTGTGCGGGGAGTTTGATTTCTTTTTGTGATTCCAGCCTGATCATTGAGATTAGCAGCATCTGTACAAAGCTGCAGAGTTCCTTGGGGCACTGAGCAACACTTTTTTTCCCCCTCCACAAAATCAAAGTGACTGGCATGAAGGGTTAGTAGAAAATATCTCTTCATAAAGTGACTGCAAATACTTTGCAGCTTTCTGAATCAGCTCATATTTACTCACTTTCTTTTAGATTATTAAAGATGATGGAGTTTACAACATTATTGTAACACAGCTGCAAATTGATCTGGGAAAACTATTTTTAAGAAAAATGTTTTCAATTTTGTAAAATTGTATTTATCAATATTCCATAAGCATTTTATATAATTATACCTGTCACTGGAAAACACTAACAAATATTGCATATGAATATATTTCAAGCTGTTAGTTGTTCACAGTTTTCAGAGGCTTTTCTTAAGTATTCAAATGTTTTGTGCCACTGTCCATCCAAATCACATAATGCTCTTTCTGTTCCATTTTGGTTGCATAGCTCAGAACAAAGGAGTGGTGACTGACAAGTTTTAAATGTCACTGCTGAAAGAGTTGGCTTTACCAGACCTCTCCAGAGAAGTTGGGGTCTGGTGAGCTGGTGTCTGAGGCAACGAGGTAACTGCAAAGCAATTCCACACATGCTCATGGTGGCTAAAAAGGCTAGTGGGGCAGGCCTCGCTTGGCTCATAAACATGCACTCACTGGTGTGTTAGGCTTCTGTGTTTGTTTTTTCCAATCATATTAGTTCTTTTGTGTATTTGTTTTTCTGGTGGGATTGGAAATGAAGTGTCACTTTCAGATGTGTGATGAACTTGTCCATCATAGTCTAGCTCTTAACGACTTTATGACTCTTCCTGCAATGGTAATTAAGTTTATCATCTGCTGGCACCATCCTGCATCATTTGGATGAATACAGAAAATTACGGAGCATCCTCATGTTTTACCTGTGAGGATATACATTGAAGCAGAACTTATTTAGGACACAGTTGAATTTTGAGGCTTGTTTTCATTTCAGAAGAAAGACTTGCAACGTGATTGTGTCTTTTTGCATGATAACATGCAGGAGTAGGATGCAGATTAGATGTTTAATGGAAGCTAAGAAAATACACATACTTGCAGGCACATATATGCCTCTTACACGACTTTCACCCATTGCTTCATACAACCACTATTTACATTTGGAGCTAGTGGTTTCTTAAACACTCAGAGCCCACAATTGAGCCCAGATTTCCAAAAGTGCTTGGCACCCAGCAGTTCTCACTGAGACATTTTTATGGCCAGATAATCAAAATTGCTCAGCATGGTGGAAGCTAGGGAATTTTGAAAATCTAGCCACTTATTTTAATGCCCAAATGGAGGCTGGGTTCTTCAGGAAAGCTGGTTCATATATTACAGTTCCAATGACTCTGTATTAATCCTGTAAGTACTTTTTTTCTCTTATAGACATACAGTCTATCATATATGTGCCCACTTAAAGACTTTCCCACTCATTCTTCCATATAAATTATAATTGCATTAGTTTCATTGAATTTCAGAAGTTGTTGGTACCATATGAATGAAGGAAAAGTTCAAATGAAAATCAGATCCAGTAATTACAGGATTTTTCTACAAGCATTTTTCTTTTCAGGCTTGACTTGGAAATGAAATAAAGACAAGAGAAGCCCATTTCCAGGTTAGGAAGCAAACAAAACCAAATTGTAAAGGGTGAGAGTTGCTTAGCTGAGCTGCTTTTTATAAAGCACTTTGACAGCTGAAAAGAAAAACATTGAGGTAGCTTGTAAAGTGAATAACTTCAGCTATTACATTTGCAATTTTCCACTCAGTGTTCCCTGTCCTACTGCGCAGAGAAACTTGGTAGGACATAATACCCCAGCAATAATAGTCAGCTTTGACTTTGTACTCTGCAGACATTAACTACCTCACCTCACACCCCTGCGAGGTAAGGAAATGGTGTGATTGCCACCTTGCCTTCTGGCACAGCAAACACTCCAGTTAAAGTTGAGGTTTGCCAAGAGAACTGCTGGCTGTGTTGTTCCTCTCTCATTCTCCTCACAGTTGCAGAACCACCTTCTAGTGCCCTAAGAGATGTATTTTCTCTGCACCATTCCACACACCTGATCCTTATCAACAAATGTGCTGTTCTGTTTGTGACAATAAAGGATTATTATGAATATTTTGTGATGGTTGAGGTATTTCACAGCTGCCCACAAAAGGTTTGTTTTACTTAGGTATTTGTTAGACGTGAAGGGCAATTCCTGTACTTTGTAGAATGTCAAGAAAGTGCAATTAATAGCAGTCTCCATGCCTCATAAAGTCATTTGGAAGAAGGCTTAAGGAAGGTCAGAATGTCTCCTGTGCTGCAGGAGGGGCACCTGGATGCAGAGTCAGCAGAAGCCATGACTGAGACAAAGAAAAGTTGGGGATTTTGTGGGACCCGTGTCATGTGAACCTCCTTGTTCCTCACACTGGCTGCTAGGAGCTCAGCATCCCTGTAGGAGCTGATCTGGCACCTGGGAGTGTTGTAGCACTCAGTTTCTGAGGAATCCAATCTCTGTGAGTGAAGGAAAGCAGTACAAGGCTGGGTGTTCCAGGCGAGGACTGGTTCTCTCTCCACATACTACCCGGTGAGGAGGTGTATTTTCAGTAGCAGTATTTTCATATCAGAAGAATGCCTTAAATTGGATCCTCTGAGTAAAATCCAGCTTCCAGTGCATTCACCTACAGGCTTTGTTCTACACAACTCTTGTTGAACACCATGGATCCTCGCTACCTCCCATGTGGAAACTGACCCTTTTTTTTTTGCTAAAGGGTGAGCAGAGCTACCTTTTCAAGGGCACCCGGGTCATTTTCCCCAGGGTCCATATATTGTTCCCATGAGCAACACACATGGGTTTGTGTCTCATTAAAAGTCACCAGATGGAAGCCCAGTTCTTTGAATATAATCAGGTACCTGTCTCTTACTGATTTCAGTAGAGATGGATGTGTAAATATGTTTAATATATTGGATTATGGCATATCTGAATTAATAGTTAGTGAGATTTTAACCATCCCCTCAGACCCAGTTTTCCTTGCTATATACACTCTATGCCTCTTAGCTTGGCCACCAGCTCTTCTCTTACAAAGCCTGAAATTCACTGTGAAACTTCTGTTTATAGAGTTTGGTTAACATTCTCCTGGAAAAGCACTGACCTTGGGATCATCACACTTCTCTCTATTCTTACACCATGAAACATATTTGTCTACTATCCTCTCTCAATTGCTTGTAAGGAGTAAACTCAGAGTACAGGCCGGGGAAGAGGTGAGTTGTTTGCAAACCTATATTCAAAAGGACTTAATTTAGCTAACAGTAATCAATAATGTAAGTAACTGTAGGGAAGAGATAGGTAAGAAGTGGCTTGTGTGGTGTGGGCTGATTAATTCAGAAGGAATTTTTCTTTTAATTACTTTGCTCTTTTTGAAAATGTGTGCGTAAGTCTTTCCTTCAGACAAAGGGAACTTAAGCTTTCAGAAAGAGATCTCTGACTCACTCGAGATGTTATGACACCAACTGCTTGCAAGTTCATTCTGCTGCTGGATCTGCTTCTTTAAACGTCTTTTTAAGAAACCCTTGCCAAAAATCATATTTAAGGCTGGCTTAACATGGTGGTAAATGAACTCTTTCATCTGCCTTCATCCAGCAACAAGTGCTAGCTTAAAAGGAGGGTGTTGAAAAGGACAAAATAAGTGCTATGTCTGTACACTTATTTTTAATAGCATTACTGGTAGTGGCTGGCACTAAAATATATTAGAATCCTTTGTGCATTTGCTACAGGAGGTCTAGAAAACCAGTATTCATATCTGCATAATTTGTGACAGCATCTGATGTTCTGGGATGATAGCAGTCTCCAGGTTTCCATCCCTCCCTCTGTACAAAAAAAACCCTAAACCAAACAGTGTTGTTTATTTGACAGGTAAACACACTGATGACTGACAATTGCTTTCATTAAAAGAAGACCTCAAACAGTGGCTACTTCTTTGCAGGGTCATTAAAATCCACTGGCAACTAAATGCAGATTAAATTTACAGCTTGAGGTTTTGCTCTTGATCTCTGCCTCCTTTTGCCCTTGTAATTTCCACTGGAGAATTATTCACTGTCTTATCTAAGACGTTTAATTCCCTGGTGGGGTAAAGCACAGGCAATAGCACCTGGTGAAAAAAGTAGTACAGTGGTATTGTCCACCTTAATGCATTTATTTCCAGCTCCTCTTGCATTGTTGTCCTGTTTTCTGACATCTTTTCCTACTTCTAGAAGACAAAGTTAGGTTACAAGATTGCAGCTGAAGCCCCAAGCTCAGATCTTTCAGTGCACAACTTTCATGTAGTTTCAGTCAAGAATCTGTCTTGTGTATAGTTTCATGCAGTGTTCAGCCTGCAAACAGAATGATTTAATTGCCCTGCAGGGTATGCAAACCAAATAAAATTAAGTCCACGTGAGCTACTGTCATCTCTTTTGGCTTGACAAGAAAAAGTGATGTTAGGTTTGCATCTGCCTTAGTGTTATTAAATCTGTCAGTACTTTGGGTGTGTCATACTTTGGAATTTCATTAAAATCTTATCATTAACTAAAGGGTCATATTGCTGGTCTTGATCATGGTAGAGAATAGCCTGAAAGTGTGTTCCCTAAGTATGGTAATGGCTGAAAAAAGAGAAGGCAGATAAAAATAGTGCCCACTTTGTTCTTTTGGAATCTAAAAGTATTGCTTGTTCTTCATTTATTGTTCTCTTTGTTTTTAAGATCCTGTGACTGACTTTCCAAATCACGCAATTGTGAATTTACATGAGTTTTGCAGAGATGGGAAGGGGCAGTTCTAAATTCTCTGGATGCTTAAATTTGAGTGGACTCAAGCTGGGGAGTTCCTGAGTTAGCGATGGAAAGTTCCACATTGACTCAAAGGTTCATTCTGGGAGCAGATTTGTGCTATGGAGAATGTAGACTTTAATTGTCATTTGAGGAAGTATGTATAAACCAGGATAGCCATGCCTGTAAGATTGCATCACTGCAGGTATTCCCTTTCTACTGGGCATCACTGGGAATGCCTTGGATTTGGTAATTCACGGGAGAAAAGCCTGTCTTTGCTCACTCTGCTATGCTGTTTAAAAGCCCAGAATCAACTCTTGTAAAATGAGTCCCTGTTTCTGTGGTGCAAACACACCAGGGCCTTCTGCTGCCTCCCTTTCCAAGTAACATCCCAGGCCACATTGCTCTGGCAAAGCCTGCCTAAGCCTTTTGTTTCAGCAAAATGCACACCTGCCAAGGACAACATGAAGCTTTACCAACCAGTGTTTCTTCAAACAGTGCTCTTGCCCTCCCACATCCTAGCCAAAGAATGCTTGTGTGTTGCTGCCAGTTTCTGCCAACAGATACAAGCAGTAGGGGAATGCAGGAACTGCCACTAAGTCTCCAGAAGAACAAGGCTTGATGTATTTTGGCCAAAAAGAAATCCATAATCCTCAAGAAACAAAGCTTGCATTTCATGGAAATCAGTTTAATGGGAATGGAATGGCAGGGAGAGGTAATTCATATTCAATGGGATGTATATAAAGCAAGCCGAAAGAGTTTCTTAGCAGAAGGCAGGTCTATGATCTTAGTCCCATTAGGATACCTCTGGAATGTTTCCCGTTTCTGCAGTGGGGTTGCAGGGGGTTTTTCGTGAGACTGACACCAGCATCTGGCTCACGGAAGCAGCTCATCTGACCTGATCCACTGGTAGCTGAGGTTGCTGTGTACCTCACTGGGAGCATTTCTAGATTTTCAGATAGCATATTTCCAACCACAGTGTCTTTTCCAAACTCTCTGTTTCTGAGGGCAATCAGCATCTGCTTTAAGGGTATTTAATGACTTCAAATGGGAACAGTCCACTGGCAATGCAACAATACCTTACAAGAAATGACAGATCTGTTGAAGAGTATGAAAGATTTTCGTGTTCCGTAACTTGGAAATTTCTTCACTGCTCAGGATTCTCTGGGTAGAAGTAACATCCAATACAATTGTTACTTTCTCTTTGTTCACTCAGAGTATGGATTGTGGACTGTCTCTTGAGCTTTTTTCTATTTAAGAATATTCTTTCTATTACAGCTTCTATATTCAGTAATGGGCATAAGGAGAAGAACACCCAAGATTTAAAACGCTTGGTGAGGGAATGATAACTATGTGGTTGTTTTATTGTGTCCTACTCATTTTTCAAACTATTACATAATACTTAGTGGAAATCCCAAATGAATTTCTTTATTAATTAATGGGTTGGCTGCTTAGCAGGTATGATTTATTGTTAATGGAGCTATAATAAGGCTATGTTGATTTGTACCGTGGATCCAACTCTTTGAAGCAAAGAACTATAAAGTATTGAGTATTCTCTGTGGGTGTGCAGAATTAAATACTGTCCATAGGGTGTGTGTGTATACATATGTTAGAATTTATGTTTTTGGACCCTAACTTTCTTTGCGGTGTGTTATAAAGAGAAGGTCTGGGAAATTCCCTTCTTACCCCACCTCTAAATGCTCAGCAGTTCTTTCTGAGGTTTATATCATATTGTGCTGGGAACAAATTGACCAGGATTATCTTTTTTTTCCCCCTCAATGGTTCAAAAATATCACTTTAGGTTTCTCATTGTCAAGATTTTATTTCAGCCACCAGAGAGAACAGGCAGATTTAGTAACAAAGATGTTCAGCCCCCTTGGCCAAAATGTTCCTGGGCTTCAGAGTAATTTAAAGCAGTCTGAGTCTACAGTTTGAAAACTTGAATTCAAGGATCTCGTAGAAAACAGGTAAAAAGCAGAAGGCACAGAACTGTGCTACTTTATTCTTCGTGGCACAATGACCTTGGTTGAGTTTGTATCCTTTATATTGCCCGATGGAAGGTTTGATAAACTGAATGGCAGGGAGAGGGTTGTGGTACAGAAGTTCTTGTATGTTGGATGAGAAGATCCTGTAGTTTTTAACATCTACACAGGGTGTGTACATTTAGGACGAGTTAACAACACTTCAAGTTTGGAGACCTCCTTGGTCTCCAAATTGGTGGAGTTCTTAAAAATTATTTCAGTAGCTAAATTGGAAGTATCTTGAACTAGGCTTTGACAGTTACTGGTTTCAATGACCACGGGAAGGGAATAGGAGATGAAGTAGATGCTCAGGTGTTTGTTCTTAGAAAAGACACTCTGGTGTTGGTATAATCAGCAGAACACTTGGCCTTCCCTTCCCACTGCTTCAGGACGACTGTTCCTTTGCACAGCTTTTATATAGAGCACAAGGACCAATTAATAACAAGGGAGCCTATAAATAAATACAGCTGTGAGCTGACAAAGGCTTCTGACAAATGATATTTATTGGATTTCTCAGGTGTGGCCGAGTTTGAATCCAACTGTGGGGCTTGCTATGTTTTTGAAAGTATATTTTTTGCGCAAGCTTGGGATCACCCTTTGTTGGACTAAGGAGATCTCTGGCTAGCTAGAGAAAAGGAGAGGAATGGATGAAAATGAGGGTTTTTCAGTGAAGCTAGGCTCAAGGTATTAACTTTAGACAAATCAACCCAAGATCTGCTAATTGTTTGCATGAGAGGGTTTATGAGCAAAAACAATGTCTCTGCAAAGTGCTGGCTCGGATAATACCCACCTCTCCTCAACAATTCTACCTGATGTCATTGCCCTAGAAAGCAGTAATCCATACCTAGATTTAAGTCCATATTATGGTAGCCTTCAAAAATGGTAGTCAAGTATGTATGTAGGTATGGGCTGTTATGGGAGGTGTTGTATGGACAAGAGCTTGAAGTCTCCCACTTGAGCAGAAGTTCCAGGTCTGCTGGGTGCATGGAGTTCATTGGATCTCACCCACAGTCACCAGGGGAGCTCTAGTCAGGTAAATTGACAAAGCATTAATTACTTCTAAGGAGAGCTAATGAGGCAATAAACCACAAGGGTGAAACTCAAATGGTTTATGGTACCATTAGTAGACTGAAATGGAATTATAATTAGAGCAGGGCAAACGATTCATAGTCCACAATTTATCCAATGGATTTAGTGCTTGTTTCTGTTCATGAATTATGCACAAGTAGGCATATTTCAGGAATATATTCATTGTTTTCAATTGCTCAGCAGCCACTTTATATGGAGAGATTTCTGCCAATATGAGTAGCCTTGTACAGTTTGCATCTGGTTTCTCTTTGCTTGGGGGATTTGTGTATATATTTGTGCTCTGTAGTGGGTCACTGAAATACTATGGTATTTCTACTTCCTGGAATGTTATAGAAAATCATGTTAATTGTACTGGAATATGTAGCAGTTACCTAAATTTGCAGGAAAACCCTTTTTTGATCTTCAGAGGTAGGTTTTTTGCTTGAGGAACAGTCCTTCTGTAAATAGCTCAGCAGTAGGGCAGGACTTGCTCAATCCCCTAAAATGAATAAAACTTGTGTGTCCAAATGAAAGCGTGGTTCAGAAATAATCAAAAGTGCTCAGGAAAGTTTCATTCCACTGCTTAGATCTTGACTTAAGTGCAGAATAATTCAAACATTTGTTGAGTGACCGTCTTATCTTGGGCTTTGAGGTGGTGTGGGGTTGAGCTCATAAAATTCCTCTTGGAGCTCTTCCAGTTTGCATAAAGTACTTGTATAATATAAGGGATGATCCTCTGCTGTGGGATATCTTTCCTGTCTGCTATCATTCGCTTGGATTTATACAGGGAAACAATATTGCTGAGAAGGCTCTAATGTTTGGAAATGACTGTGTACACTCTCAGATGCTCCTCATACTTGTGTGGTGTGTTTGTGTCTCCATCTGGCTGTGCAGGTACTAGTGTGTCACAGGCTCTACTGACGACATCCAGTCCCTCACAGACCAAAAAATATGGGGGTACTTAGGAGTGTCCAGTCCAGTATCCAGTGAGATGTTCTGGTATGTTGGACTCTCAGTCAAAATGTCTTGGGGGACAGTCTTTCTTTCTGTTACACAGCCCTGTTCTCTTCTATGAAGAACCTATTCAGAAGAACAGAATTAAGCCACAAACCTTTATCTTCTAACACTGCTGTATCCTCTAGCCTGGCGATCAAGCATTTGGTTCTTCTCTCAGGTGACTGACAAGCTGAGTTTCTTGGAGTGGGGATGCTCTGTGCTGCCGAGTGGTCGCCTGGCTCCATGTTTGTCTTTCTGAATAAATCATGTATTCTCCTTTTTGTATGACATGTTTAGTTCCATGACTTAAGAGCTTCAACATATAGCTCTTGTTTGTCCTTATATTTGTTAATATCTAACCATGAATTATACATGAATGGGCTAATCAGGCATTAACCATATATTATATACCAACCAAATAATCAGAACTTTCACAGACATCTATGTACTTAGTAACTTCTTGGAATATCCCTGGGCAAGGGATGTCTGCATGTATTAGGGAAGTTCTTGCAAATCCTGGCCTACAGGGTAGTTGCAACATAGCTCAAAAATCGAAACAAGTTATACATGCAATAAATGCCTTGTAGGGAAAAATGTCAGGACCCCAAATGATTCAAATGGTGAAATATGGATCAGGAATTTGGTGGCAACTTATCCTTTCAGAGAAGACAATATTATTGGAATTGATTTTTAGTTTTCATGTAACACTTTGAATGAAACTCACGTACAATTAAATGGAAATAGAAAAACTATCCATGTCTTGTGAGATTGTTTTGTGAATGCTAATATTGTGACTTTATTAGAACAGAGATAAAGAGATGTTGTTACAGCTTGTGTTTATACTCTGGGTACCTGTTGACACTATTCTGCCATGGTAGGTTAAGATATCTGTTAGTGCAGCAATGACGAAAATCATCAGTGCAGAGGAGAAATGAACAGAAACTCAAGGAAAGAGTCCTGGAGGTAGCCAATATAGAGACTGAGGCAAATATCACAGAACCAGGATTAGATGATGTTGATGCCAGGAGTGTTCAATAACATCAGCAGTCATTCTCCAGTGTTCTTAAGTGAAATTGTGTCTAATTGTGACTAATTGAGGTGCTGTTGCCTGGCCATAGTGAGCCTGGCTGGTTCTGTCTGCCTTTTGCTGTCTCTCCGAGAACTCAGCAGCACCTCTTTGGTCTGCTCCCCCTCCTGAAACATTTCCTCAGGTAGCTGATACCTGCTGGGCCTCAGAATGATATCATAAAACCCAGTCTGTAGTAGTGCTCCTGAGGCTTTAAGGTTTCTACCGTCCAGCTCCTCACCAACAGTGTTGTATAGTCTGTCTCCACTTTGAACTTTCTGTACCTTACTTTGTACACGACCCAGCAAAACCCAGCTCCAACTCTGAGTCACTTTACAGTAAAATAACAAAGTTGTCATTTAGATGTTTGAATTCAAAAGATTGTGGAGCCTGTTTCTACCAAATTACTTCCCTATCAAATATTAATAAACTTGGCTGGTTGGAGGTTTCTTTCAGAAGAAAAATCCAAGAGACATAGATCTATACTAAAGACTAAGTGCCTATCAAATGGAACTTTATGCACATTTGCTGTGGTTTTTCACTTTCTTTTTACTTAAGTGTTACAGAGGAAAGCCAGCAAATCCCACAAAATTGTTATTTTCTCTCTTCCATCGTTTAGCCCCAAAATTGTAGTTTGAATGCTGCTGTTTTCCATAGCATGCATTTCTGTGTGTCTGCCTGAAGCACAGATGACATGATACATGATGAAAGCCAAAGGGTTAATCTTCTAGGGACTCAAGACTAATGGCCCAGTAATGCTCACCCATGAGGGAATTGTTGTGTCTGTTTCAGATCTCAGTCCTAGTCACTTTATAATAATTTGGAGATTTCTACTGGAACTTAGGTGGTAGTAGGAGCAGTTTTTAATAAGAGACAGCAGTGCTTGAGGTTGATGTCTTGTACCTTGGAATCAAAACCTTGCTCCTACCTCTCCTTCATCTGCTACTGAAACCTCTTGTTGCTGGTCTGTATGTGGCAGAAATTCAGAAGATACACCAATCCCTCTCAGTGGGGTCTTAAATTTTCATTAAAGCTGCTCTTTGCAGCTTTCCTTCTCTGCCATGTTTGCTGTATAGGTATGAGAGAGTGCAGATTACTTTTGGGAGCATCCGTAAACGTGGTACAGAGAGTTCTGTATATTTGTATATTTACATAGATATTTTCATATATAGATGCATATATGCATTTACATGCATTCAGACAAGTCATGGAAAGTATAAGCATGTCTCTATCCATGTTTTTTGATCAGCACAAAAGTGTGTGCACAGGGGAGTCTGTGCAGGTCTGCATGTGTCATGGAGATAACCACTGCATGTATTGGATTCCTCGCTCTGATTTTTGTTGCTGTGGGAATTCTGACTTGCATCAAATCCTCTTGTGCAAATGGTTTGGATTTGAGGACTCCTCCCCTTGGTAATGTGTTCTACCAATCTCTCTCTTATTGAAAGAAAGAAGAAGAAAGATGGAAGGCAGGAGAGAGAGCAGTGTAAAGGTCAGCCAGCATTGCAGCCTGATGCAGAGATTTATAACCCTCCAAATTCTCCCTCTCTCTGGCAGCATGTCTTTACAGACTCACATTATCTCTATTAATACCAGCCACAAGGTCATTACTCAGGCACTGAGTCTTCCTCCAGCATAAATATTTATACAAGGCTGACCTGCGGCTGCTGTGTTTGCCTTTTATTTGATTTCTGCCGCCTTTTGTGTCTGTCAGTAATGTCTTTAGCTGCTCTGGCTGGGATGGAGAGTTCAGAGGATCCAGGGAGGGGTTAAGAAGGGAGTGAAAGAGAAGGGGGGGCAGGGAGAGCAAGAGGAGAGGGATGGATGGGAGGTTGACATTTCATATCATCCCCATAGATGGTGACTTAATAAACCCTTATTTCACACTAGCTGAAATTTTTTAAGAAGTATTTTGCAATGAGATTACAAATTTAGTGAAAATTCTCCTTTTATCGACTCAAGAAGATAGGAGTGCAATAATCTTTTGTGTAGGAAGTGTTGCTTTTGCTGGAGATGAATGGAATTTTAGAGATTTATTCCAGGGAATAAGCTAAGGATAGTTTGCATGTAGGCAAGCATGCGTAATGAATAAAATGCTATCTCACAAATTTCTATCAGCCATGAGTTCATGGATGTGCATCTCTGCTTGTCCTAACACACTAACAGTGCTCTGAACCATGTTTTTCATTTCTGTCAGAGCCAGGTGCAGATACCTGTCTGGCAGAAAGGGAGATGAGGTTGCTGTGCTTCTTTGGGAAACGTGTTCCAAGGAGCAAGGACAGCCTTGGTGTCTGTGCTGTCCTCTAGCAGAGCTTTATCTGCCAGTGGTCAGAGATGTATGAGGAGCTGGGAACAGGAATGGAAAACTGAGACAAGTGTGGGGCATGCCAATGATTGGTTGAAGTTTTCTAGTGCGATAAAAACACAGAAGCTGAAGGGAAGAATCATGAGTTTAACCGTGTGTTAAATTTACAATGGCACAACCTGTCTTAATTCCACAAGGTCTGGATATTTAGTGGCAGTTGTAACTGCTGATACATCCCTGTCTCTCCAGAACTGGGGGCACTCAGTGCAGTAGTAGTGAAGATCCCCATACTAAGAGGGAGCTTTACTTGTAGGAATGGATTAGCACCACCTTAGCATTTGCGCTGCTGAATCATTTTAAGCCTGGTCATTTTACTTAATTAGTTTTGCTTTTCTCTGTTTCACTTAGGTCTTTGATCCTGCTGAAGGCAGGCTATAGTTTGGAGCTAGTACAGCAAATGGGGCAGTCCATTGTAATGGGCTTTTTCCTGTTGTTGAATAAACACTGTTTAGTGTTTGCACAGGATTCCCCCTAACAACCTGTAAAATATCAGTAAAAAATAAAGCAAAATTAGGCTAACTTGAATATTGCTTTCAGGTATGTTTTCTCTACTTTCTGGGCAATTCCTTAATTTAGTCTTCCTCCTTTTTAGAGTTTGAGAAACTTAACTTTTGCCTGCCTTCAGGATGCAAATGCTATCTGTGCTATGATGTCAGTGCTGATTGAAGAGTTTCACTGCAGTGGGAGAGTGAGGATCCTCCTTAAACTAACATATCATCTTTTGTCATTACTCTAAGCAAGGATTTTGGAGTTTGCATCCCAGACAAACATCCCTCTGTGTGGTCTTGGTCTTCCAGCCTGACTGAGTTGACTGAACTAATCACCTCAATGTATTTCTGAGAAATTCTTGGGTTTTACTGTGTGCATCTGCCTACAGCCCTTTCCTGAATACAAAGGTCTTCAAAGCCTTTCAACTTTAGTGTCAGTGCTGTGGCTTATTTCAAGAATCTCTTCCTTTCCTTATTCCACCTGAGGATATTTTTTCTCCATAATGGTGGTTCTGTAATACTTCGTTTGCATGAGACTAAAGCTGCCTGTTTCGTCTGTGAGTAGGTTACAATTTTAAAATTAAAGCCCAAGAAACCACAACAAAAAATACACTCCTCCAAAAAAAAAATCTGGTCCCATTTTTGTAGCTTGTTTGTAGATAAGGATGTTCATGAGCATCTCTGGTGATCAGTTTTCAGTTGAGTGTCCACAGACCAGTGTGCCTGGTTGTTGGAAGCAACCTGGATCCTGTCAGATACTCACACACAGCTGAAGTTGAGGGTCACTGACTGCTCAAGTCCTAAACCATGGAAAATATGGCGAGAGTGATCAGTGGTTTTGCTTTTTCTCATGCAGTAGGTGAGCAAGTATGTAAGGTCTAGGATGGGTGTGAATGGGAAAAGCAGTTGTATTCTGCACATGATGAAGAGAATAGGGGGATTTCAAGATGTTTGGACTGTATCTGACTTACTGCTGTCACTTATGTTCAGTTTCTGTAGGCGAGCTGATACTGGTGAGGAAAAAGAAATGCTGGGACTGGTGGAGACCTGTACCTGAGGGACTGGTACTGGCACCTTCTACCCAGGTTCTGTCCTGCACCAGCACAAGCTGCAGGCAGCCAAGTTCTTCGATGCCTCATGTTCATGTCTCTTCTTCCTGACCTGCAGATGAAGCCATGGGAAAGGGAATCTTGTTGTGGAATAGAAGGTGGGGAGTTCCGTAGCTGTTCTGCTGAAATTAGAGAATTTTATGGGGTAATGTACAAAATGCACCACACAGTCTGTACCTTCTTACTGACTGCGATATTGAATAGTCTTTGTCTTGAGCTGTCTTCACACTTTCCTTTTTTGGTTACTGCTGTCAAAACAAAAATCTACATCCTGAGTATGAAAGCAGAAGTTTCTGTTGAAAAGCTTCAGCTGGAGCTGTGGGAGCTCTGCAGCTGAGACAGTGTGTGGGTTGTGTGTGTGTATGCACACACTCCCTTCCCAGGAGTTATTTGAGCCTCTTGAGCCAACAGTGCCAGGGAAAGATCCCTCCTTTCTCATTATCCCGGCTCTCCTGTTTGTGAAGATCTGTATTGGTTCAGATGGAGGGATTAATACAGGCTATAGCTAGGAGAAAGAAGGAATAGGGTGGGGCCATTCCTTTTTGGAGATTGCATACAATTTCCATACCAGCCTGTGGAACAATAGTGGGCACTCCTACTGTGGGACACAAATTTCAGCAAAAATACTTGAATGATAATTAGCAGGGAAACAATTCAATAACTGACATTTAAGTTGTCCTTTTGGGGCTCCAGGATTAAAAACAATAGAGGTAAATGAGGATGGTTCTTCCCTGTGAGAAATCCAGCACCAGTTTTGTTTGCTTGAGATTTCAAACAGATGATTGCATGCAGTGTTTAAAATGTGGAGTTGTGATTAGGAACACAGAATTGTGACAGGAAGGATCTGTCCTTTCAGATAAACAACAGGGAATACATTCCATTCTGTGTGCAGCTAGGCAAGCTTCCCACCTTGGCTACTTCAGAGGGAACTTACAGGGAATGAGTTACTCATTTTAATACAGATCTTAGAGAAGATGGAAAAATCAAATTCCTGATGATATCTGATCTTAGAACTTTATAAAGCAAAGCTATGAAAGGTGATTACAATTTTTCCAATGTAATTATCCTTATTGAAAAATTGCAGATCTTCTGGTGGAGGGGAAGAAATTTTAAAATTGTTAAATCTCATTTTTTGCCCGTGATCTTGTACTTAGTTTCAGCTGATCAGTAAACTCATGTTTTGATGCTTCCTTGGCCCTTCCTTCAGCACCAAGTGACTTTTTTATTAGGATGGGTGGAATAAAACCCCTGCCAATTATTCCCAGTAGGACAAACAGTTTACTGTTCTCTCTTTTGTTACCCTCAGTGAGTCAAGTCAGACCTTCCTTAGCTGTCTGTTCAGGTTCATATACTCTGAAATGGCTGTGTGTGTGCTCAGGTAACGTGTCACAGCATCACAGAAGGGAGGGCAGATACTGAGTTGGGATGGTGTGCTCTGATCTCTGTGTAGTAACGCACAAGAACACGAGCACATACACACTTTGAGTTTTACTTTGAAAACACTCTCTGTGCTCACTTGTGCCCATCCAGTATGGCTCTTCTTTGAATTTGGCATAGACTACATAATTCCCTGTTTTCTTTTATTTATTAACATTTTTTTCCATTGTATATGTACATGGCTGCCTTATCTCTAAAACCTGGAACTTCTTTTCCTGGGCCAACCTGGTAATCCACAGTAATTAATTCAGGAGACCTTTTTCTGGTTATCTTGTCTGCTTTTATTCCAGTGATTTAAGGAAGTTACAGAAATCCTTCTCTGTGTGATAGGTTATAAACAAACACTTTTGCTGAAATCAAAACCCCTTGTCCCATGTAACAGTTTTAAATAGGGAAGGCAGGTTTGTATTTCTCATACATGTGCCATTTTTAAACTGCACTATAGATCTGGAACTCTGGGAGCCAGTGGGATTAGTGGAGGATTGAGGGAGCCTGGAACAGTGGCTGCATCTTGCAAGATCAAGTTTCTATTGACCAAAGAGTAAGGGTTATGTAACAGTCATAGCATTTTTCTTTAGCACAGAGAAAATCTGTGATTTGAGCCTGTGGTGTCTGAGGACCTGTTTTTCAGGGCAGCAGTTCCCATTTAAGAGGCAGTGAATAATGTGGTGGTATCTTGCACTGGTAGGTGTAATTTCCCAGAACAGGTTAGCATGAAGAGAACGTGGAAGAGTCTTTAGGTGGCTTCAGATCTGGTTGGCTGAGATTTCTGGCTTCCAGGTGGTGAGTTTCATTGTTACTTCTTCATTTTGAGGATTTACAGCATCTAAGCCTGTTAGTAACAGAACGGCATAAATGTGCAGTTGGTAGCTAGGTAAGGTAAACACATGTCAAGTACCTTGCAAGTATTTTGACTGCTTTTGGGTAATTTTTAATATAAAGGGAGCAGTAGTGGTGAGCAGACACAAAAAACTTAGTGTTCAAAGCAGTAGCATCAGTCCCAAGTCTCTGTGCAATGGAGCAATTTCAGTGCCTGTGTGACGAGGTCTAAGAGTGACTCGTGAGCCAGGAAACTTGAGTTCCTAACTTGCCTGTGGTCATACAGCACACTGATTTCCCTTCTTGGGGTCTCAGTGCTTTCTTATGGAATATGGTGCTGAGGACACTTACCTTGCTCTGGGAAACCCTTCCTGATCTGTACATGTTTAGCAGTGTTACACCTGCACAGCATGGTCTGTCCTCAACTGCATTGTCTCTGTGTAACAACACAGAAAACACAGAAGAGTGAAAGGTTTGAAATGTGAACACATTGAAAATCCTGAAATAAAGTCTTGTTGTGTGGTGGTTAACTGAAACATGGACATTTTGGCACTTGATGGTTTTAACAAGACACTGAAACTATGCATTTCTTACCTTTTTTTTTTTGTTTGTTTGTTTGTTTTTTTGTTTTTTTTTTTTTTTTCTGAAGGTGTGACATTCATCATCCATTTCAGGTAAAATCTTAACATAAATGCCTCAGAGGTATCAAATAAAGCAATTTTCTTGCTCTAAACTCCACTCCTAATTCTCATATAATGTGAACCACATGCAGTTGCTGATGTGTATGTGAGTGCACATTATGTGTTCCTGTATGAGTTTGGAGGTGGTGCATTTTAAAATTACATATGAAGAATGCTGAGCTTATGTGAACAGGACAGGCCTTTATGCTTTTGAACTCATGTTCTGAAGTGAGCCATGCAGGTAAGGTTGAAGGTTTGAGCAACAGTTTGCTGCTATTCAACTTGCCCATATGGTGGAGGATACAGAGTGATCTTCTGGGAGAAAAACTCCTTAAACAGAAGGAGGATTCAAATGAAAACATTTTAAATTAAGATAAAACCATGAAACAGAATATAGAACTTGTAATTACTGCAGAGTTATTTGCTTGTTTGGTGAAAATGCTGTTTTCTGCAAGCATTTTAAGGTGCTACTTTAGCAAACCAAAAGCAATTACTGGTGTGCCTGATTTTGTGTGTGAGCCAAGGATGATATTAAAGAAATACTGCAGAGGACTGGGACAACAGGATTTCCTTATTTCTTGTTCTCCCCTCTACAATTTAAAGTGCTAGATCAAACTTTCCTAGGATCAAAATTCAAGCAGTTTTGCATCAACTACAGGATGAGTTTCAGTCCTTCTAGCCACTGCTGGAAGTTCCCTCTTATTTGCGGATGTGAACCAAACCGACATGCTGGCATTTCTGCAGATTTCATCTGCAAATCCATGGGGATTTGGGGAGAAGTGTATTTGCAGAATTATAGTGCGGTTAAGGAGTTGAATAGCTAATTCAGCTAAATAGCTGAGAGACTAGAGGAGATTCAGTTGATAGGGAAGGTGCTGATACTGTAATCACTATTTTAGTTAAATAATTGGGGAAAGGCCATGTGGAAGCAGAGGCTGAAGTGCACATACCTGCATCTTCTGGGGAAGGAATGTATGGAAGCTCCGGTGTCCAGTCTTGGGATTGAGTGCATGGACACAGCTGCCTGTGCTGTTCCTTTCCCTGTGTTGTGAGCAGCTCCTTCTCACAGTCAAAGATCAGGTCTAAAATGCTGCAAGTACTTAGTGTCCCTTATGCTATGAAATACCATCTTTGTTCAATTACTGGAAAGTCACCCTCCCACAGGGAGCCGCGAAGCTGTAATGGAGTTGAACACAAACATTTGTTTTGTTTAAAAACCCTGGTGTAGCATTGCTGTGCAACTTTGGATATGTCAGTTCCTGTAAATGCTCTGAGCCTGAGACTAACAGTGCAGAAAGCGTTGGAAGAACCCGTTGTGGAAGCGAGGTTTACCAACCTCTCCAATGTTTCATGCTGGCTTCAGTGATCTCCATGGCTCCCTGCTTCTGCGAAGGCTTCCAGCTTTCTGCTTGTGACATCTCTCCTGATGTGCTCAGACAGAGGGAATATGCAAAAGGACGGCTGCGGCTCTGTGCTCAGGAGATGTCATCTCCGATGGATGTCAGGCAGGGGAGCAGCAATTAAGGCTCCAGCCAACTCTCTGCTCAAGCTCCAGGCACACTGGGGGAGGAGAAGAGAGGAACAGAAGGTATAAGGGAAAAGTAAGATAGTGGGAAAAGGGGGGAGAGGAGAGAGAGGAGGAAGAAAGGGAAACTTCAGTGTGGAAGAATGGGAAATAAGAGCAGCATGGGACAAAATATGAGGAAAAAATATGAAAATATCAGAAGAGGGAATAATGAGGGGGAACAGGAAGGAAATAAAGGAATGAACATGCGGCTTTGTGAGGTGAAAGAAAGAGGAGGTGGCAGAATGAGACAAGTGGCAAGGAAAACCATGAAAGCAGGAACGTGAGGGAAACTTGAGTGCTTTTAGCTACTTGTTGCTGGTGGCAAAAGAAGCCCATTGTCCCAATCCACCAACTGTGGTGCTGGAGAATCCCTTTATTCCTGACTTACAGTGAGCTACCAATGTAAATCACCTGCTGTTTTACAGTTGTGTGTCAGCAGGGAGAACCATTGAATTGCTTTCAAAAATAACTCATCAGATGCATCCAAAACCCCAGTTTGACAGTGCTCAGAATTAATGCTTAAAATTAAGCCTCGGAACAGCACGTTAAACAACTTGTATCTCACCTGCTGTGCCATGAAAAAGACCTGTTACTAGAAGAGATACTGGGATCAGCCCCTTGGGAAACTAAAGTACTGAAAGATTTTGCGATTACAGCTGGATTAGGAGTTGAATGTTCTTTATGAACCCCAAATGTTTTCATAATAAAATTACTAGATCTTTTCTATCTTTTCAATTTTGTTGTCTGAATACAAAGATGTTTCTATCTCTTCCAACCGTTCAGTCTTTGACTTTAGGGTTCTCTTGCTTGTTCCCCTCTGCTTGGCATCATCATGACTTTCTCTTTTCTAGTAACTCTTATTATTTGGGATCTTCTATTTTGTATCTGTTTTAAAATACTATGCTGGAGTTGAGCATTCATTTTTTGTCTTCACCTATTTTTAAATACATTATTACTCTCTTGAGGAATCCAGTGTCCTTGTTCCATAATCCTACTTTGGTAGCTTATCTAGGAATGGGTAAAAGTTCCTGGGTGATGACCGTCATGAGCAATAGAAGCATGGGATTGTTTAGATTGGAAAAAATTTTTAAGATTATCGGCATCACTGGTTTGCTCTTTCTTTGCCCATTCCAAATTCCTGACTGGCTAAAAGAAACCAACTTCTCCAAAACTTTCCAGAGTCTCTTGGTGCACCAGTTATTAAACCTTGAAATACAATTTGGAACATGAACTATGATGGGATTATTAAATCTACAAGGTTTAGCTGCAAAGAGCCAGGCTGTTGCCAAATCTCCATGCTTTAGCTTATTAATAGTTACTAAATTGAGGTGAGAGCTGGCAGAGGGCAAGTGGAGAGTGAGCTGGAGAGAAGCACAACCCTTATGCATTCAGTATCCTTTGCTGTGTTTTATTTTCCCCATCTGGATTTCCCTTGCCAAGCAGCAAGCGGGCGCTCAGACGCGTGTGGTGCCAGACAGCTGAGCAGGTGCGGGGAGTCGGCCCGGTGACGTTTGGCATCGCTGGGCCTCTTTGTGCCAGTGGTTTAGTGCCAAGAGTAATTGTGATTTACACCCGCTGCCCTTTTGGTGGCAAAATGGTTTTGATTAAGTGCATACCACATTTATTAAGTCTTGCACAACCCAGCACAGGGTCTTGGCTGGGACGCCGTAAAAGGCAGTGAGATTTACACATCTCACTGCAGGATTCATTTAATCTCTTGGGGATTTACTGACCTTCAATTAGAACTGTTAAGTACTGTTTACTTGGTATCTAAATCATGTAAGGCCCAGCTAGAGTTTCTTTTTTTGTTTTCATTAGTAATGTTGTGATTAAATGTGGGAAGAGAAGGGAAAGGACCTAAATGCTGTTTGACCAGTGGACACACACCCTAAAGAGAAAGACTTTGAAGGTTTTAAATCAAAATACTGAACGAAACTAACCCATTTTTCCTTAATGATCTCTGATCTGAGGCCATTGGTTCAACTGAAGGACAAGGAGTTACTTTATGGGAGTTGTGTACATACTGAAGGACACCTTCCTCCCTTTCTTTGCATTCAACTAATCCACTGTCTGTGGATTTAATGGAAGAATAATTCTTAACTTCTGAGAACTTCCAAATAGGTGTTGAAAGAACTTCTCAGCTTAGCTGTGAAAAATGTATCTGCTTCATTGCCTAAAGTCACTGAAGTTATCTGCAGTTAAGGTACTTCCAGGGTGAACCAAGAGCAGCCATATTGAGAAGCAGGATTGTTCTTACTCTAAGTTCGTTCAGTATTGTCCCAACCACTTCAGAAAGTCTCTGTGGTTCTAGAGAAAAGATCTTCTGTTCTTTGTCACCAAATACATAGAATTTAGAGATGACATAGCAGATTAAAAGTCAAAATTAGATCTGAGCCTACATTACAGAGCAAAAATGTAAGTATTTTAGGTCTAGGTTACCACTAAGCAATATGTCATTCCAGCTGGATAACATCACAGTCAGGAAGGAAGAGAAAAGATTTTTGTGTTTGTGAATGGAGCTCTGGTTAATGATGAGATTTTTCTAATAAAAAGGTCTCCTCTTTGTAAATAGCTTCTGGTCTTCCAGAACGTGGTATTTTTAATAATTGGCTGGAAAATGTTGGCAGATTATGAGCATCTAGGTGTGAATTCTCAATGTGCAGTAGTGAACTAATTTGATCTAAGCTTTGCTGGGAAGGTTGACCATTTGGCACCTTCTCTGCACCCTGATTAGATGAACACATACAGCAGCACCGAGGACCTGTTTGCTGGGATGAAAGTGGAGTTTGACAACCTGAAAATTCCTTTTCCACAAGTATTGTCTAAATGTTTCTTTAGAACTTGGCTGCTTCTGAGATTTTTTCTGCCAAGAAACTGGTCGGCTGGAGTGCTCATGGAAAGTGAACCCCAAAGGAACCATGAGCACAGGCAAAATGAGTTCATGGGTTGGAAAGCCAGAGAGAATGTTGAGCATTCACTCAGCTCTCATTAGTAGCTTGGGCTTCTTGCTTCCTCCTGACTACTCAAATTAATAACCCAGCTCCTTGTGCTTTCTCTGGCATTATGTCAAGAGCAGGGGAATGAGGTGTGGAGGGGTTCAAGGAAACAGTCAAATGGTACATGCCCTTTTAATTCAAGGTGTAGAAAATTCACTTGAAACCTAAATCAAGAATTGAACTCACATCTCCTGTCACAACCAGAACTATATAGCATCTGATCTGGAGCACTTAGAGAAAATTTACAATTTCTGGTCATTGAGCTGAGTCAAATGAAAGTCCACTTGTTTTTAAGGTGCATCAGTTTACCTATGTGTGAATTTTGGATTCTCATTTACACAATCTGATCTGGGTAATGACTGTTTAGGGCATGTGCACACTCAGTGGCAAATAATGAATGAAAGGAAAAGGTCCTTTAAAATGTTTTCCGTATTTTTGGCATTAGGCAACCTAAGGCAACTGTGAAATCAAAAGGCAAAGAAGGGAGGAGTAGGAAGTCTCAAAAGGCCATGTTTTTCACCTTACTCTCTAGTTACAAAAAGTATGTATTTTCTTTTGTTATAACAGCATCATCTCTTCATGTTCTGTTGGCTTTCTTTGGTTGGGTAAACATGGAATTGTTCCTCTTAGAGCTCTGGTTTTACTGAATCTCCTCAAATCTGGGGCTACATTTTCAAGTGCCATTATATAAACAAGTGGAAAGTGCCAGCTTATAAAAGACTGTAGTGGTGAACAACAGGGTGCTGTCAGGTGTATAATACTGGGAATTGTCCTTTTGGAATAAAGTGTAACAGGAAGTGAAGCATATCCAAGAGCTCAGCAGTTCCCAGTACTTTGGGTGCCTCATTTACAATGTCCCAACTGAGAAATTTTATGTGGTTTGGTTTGCATGTTTTTTGCTGTCCAGGAATACTACACCCAGTGCCATGACTCTCATTATTTCGTTTTTAAACTGGGACCTTTAAATGCCCAACTTACAGGTCCACAGGGTCTTTCTGGAGTTTTAGATCCAGCACAGTCTTAATGTACAAATCATAGTGATTTTTGACAAAGCTTCAAATTATCTCTGGGTCCATAATGGGCCAGGACCAATCCCTAGGTCCAGCTTGGTTTGACTGCTTGAGATGCTTGTGGCTGTCTGTTTTGTTGTATTGATCCTAGGCTCGAAGAAGGGTGGATGAAGGTGGCTGCACTGTTGGTGAAGGTACCAGGCATTGTTAATACAAGCTTGGAGGTACCTGACAAAGCCACATTGACAGTGTGGCAGTGATTTCAACAACCGTGCTTCTTTACACACTCTCAAGCAAAAGGTAAGGTACGTGAGAGGACCCCGTCCTGCTGGGAGGGGGTGAGCACACCCACCTCAGATGACAGCAGGGCCCTTGGTCCTCTGGTGGCTCCTTGAGATCGGCCAGGCAGTTCTGGCCTTGGAAAGCTGCTGCTCTTGATGAATAGGAGGTGCTAATCTCCTTCTTCCTAAGAGACCTCTTTGTCCAGAAGTGTTGGGATTTAATTGGCTTGTTCACACTTTCTCCAGCAGACTCTGACTTCTAACACTTCCTCCACACCCCACCCCCAGCCTTTGGTTCACGGTGTCAACAGGGCTGGAAGTGTTTTAATTCCTTTACAGACAGTCCTCCTCCACACCAACTGCACGACTGAGTGGACTGCTGGGGTTGGCATGCTGGGAGCTGTTAATCCAAAAAGGCGATTTACTTTTCTTTTTTGTCTGGAAGGATTTAGTCCATTGCACTTGAACGCTTGTAGAGACTGAAGCATTTTCTCTGACCAAACCATTAATTCTTGACTAGGGGTGGAACAAAAAAATTACCTTGTAATAATCCACTTTTTATTTCCTTACTCTTGCTCAAATCTATTATATCCTTACTTCTCTTTACATGTACCATTTGTAATAGCACCCACTGGTCCCAATGTGTTGTATACATTTGCACAGTGCTTACTGTATGCTGCACTCAAACTTTTGTGGTGCCACTGAACAATAAAGACCAGTAGCAAAACTGTCAAGTTGCTGGTGCAGGAAATCAGGGGGAAATAAGAAATTAAACACCAGTGTAGGCTTAGACAAAACCTGTTAAATTTCTGATGCATTTTGTTTGGAGAACATATTCTCTCTCTTCCGTTTTCCAGTTGAGCAGCATCAATCACCTTAGGATTGCGACAGTGTGAGCAGATGCTGCTGGGAAGTCTTTATGGGTGGGAATTAAATGGAAGGGGGGCTTGTGGTCAGACTGATATTGAGAAGATGTAAGAGTTCAGAGAAGGAGGCTGTGGCAAGTAAGATGGGGAAGAGGTAGGGCTAGAGAACAATCAGGGGATTTGTTTGGGGAGAGGAGCCTATGTAGATGTGGCAGATACAGTCATTAGGTACATACAGTCATTAAGGGCCAGAATGAGAACTAACCACCAGATAGCCATGAGTGCTGCTCAGAGCTGCTGAGAAGGGAACATTCATTAATTACATCAGAGGCCTTGGATGCCTGGGAAGGCTGTTCCAACACACTGACCATTGTGTAGTCCTCACTCCCTGGGTATGGGAGGCACCACTCTCCCAGTCCTAGAGCTGGGAACTGGGACTGTGGAACAGCCTCTGCGAAGTCTGTGTCACTCTTAAATCATTGTTCCAAAGAAAGTACAGGATTGCTTTTTCTTTTTGTTTTGGATACTTGAGTCATAGCCAACAAATAGAAAACTCATTCCATGGTTATCTGAAAGACGATGTCACATACAATGGCAATTAGAAATATTTCCAAAATTAAACCTCCAAAGGAGGAAGTGAATTACAATGCAAGCAACCTTTGACCCTGGAGAATCATAATGGCTTCCTGGATTTGGAGATATTATGAGCTGAAGCCAGAGAGGTACTGCTGCTGGGTCGTAAGAAGTGTTAAAATTAGAACACAATGTGGTAACCTTGGGTGTGTCCTTCTGATCTGAAATCTCCTCCCACCCACACCTCTGTTTAATAATGATGTGTTTTGAAAAGCTTGTGTCTGGCTGCCTTAATGTCTCGGCATTTGCTCTGCCTGCATCAGCTTTGGTGGTTATCACTCTGCCAGACTGTGGGCCACAATCCAAAAAAGTACAAAACTACTTGTTTACCCTTAAGTATGGGAACAAGGCCACAGAGTAAAGACAGCTACTATGCTGGGGCCAAGGAAATCAGATGTGTGTGCACCTAACCTCTCCATCTCTGAAAAACCTTCTTCTCAGTTTTGGTTTTGTTTATTTTTGACATTTTAATTTACTTTCTGGACCTAGACCTGCATGCTCATCTCTTTGGGAAACAGGGATCTTGTTGCTTTATACACCCCCAGCATAGGCTTATTATTCCAGCAACAGCAGTATCCAGGGGGGACTGGTCTCATTGTACCAGGCTTTGTGCAAACACATAATAAAAGACAACTCAGGCCTAAAAAGAAAAAAATTACGGTCTAAACAGACAAGGTAGACGGTGGGTTTTTCTTGGGGAGAGTGACAGAGAGATAAGCCAGCCTAGGAAATGTTAGGACATTTAAAATCTTTTCCTGTTCTCTCTCACAGAAGAAAGAACATTATATTTGGCTACATACATGAATCCAGATTTAAAAATAGCCGAGTTCCTTCCTGGCTGAGGGAGAAAGACTGAAATGAGTCAAATTTATTAGCCTCCTAGCAAGCTTGCATTGAATTTTTGCTTATTGGGACTCCCTCAAGTAATTGTGTTTTTACAAACAAGCTGGTTGAGGAAGAGTTTCATGGGCAAATACCTTGATTTATGCATGGACATGCAGGAGAAAAACAAGTCCAATGTTTATGCGAGTGAATTCCAGCCACACAAATGTCTGAGAAGTGAAGCCAAGGAGGCAGAATTGTCATTAGACTGATTTGGGAGCTGGATTTAGTAGAAGGGCAACATTTTAAAAGCACCTAAGTGACACAGAAGCCTCAGGGCAAGTCTTGAGCAGGTGGGGCTTGTTAGGGGGAATGCGGTATCCTGCTAATGTGGCCGGGCTCTGCGGGTTCTTGGCACCTAGGCAGGGCCGGGTTGGCGGGGATTTAGCAGCTTAGGGACCTCTGCCCTGGGAGCCGCGCTGCGGTATTGACTTTCACTGTGTACCATTTTTAAAGGTGATTTAGGCGTGAGCACTGGATTTACAAACGTATTAAGGTGCCGATCTTCCACTGAAGGCAGTGAAGGCTGGAAGCTTTAAATGCCTTTTTGGAGGGTCTGAGCCTCGGGGCCAGATTTACAGAGCTGTGTAGATATCTGAAATGCCTGGTGATCCTCACAAAAGCACCAAATGAGTTAGACCTGTCTCCTCTTGACTTCAAAGTGACTGACTAGTACAGATAAGAAGGTTGGTCCAAGATCTGAGTCTCAAGCTGCCTGTATGGCTTTGTGGGGATGATCTTTGGGAGAGCACATCTTACCTTGAAGCCCAGCTCAGTCTCACTGAAGGTCAAGAGTGTTGTGGGTATTTCTGAAAATGCTGCCTTGCCAAAACTAAGTAAACAGAAGGGGATTGCTGCAGTGAAACTATTGACCTGCTTGACATCCAGTGTGCTCTACATATGCTTTACTTTTCTAATGCAATAGCAAAATCAAATGTGACAGAGGAAAACGGTATTCCATTGTTACCCCTTGGAGTATGGGGTATTTAGCAGTGAGGACAAGATGTTCAACATAGAAAAATGGGGAAAAGCAAAACAAACAAAGTGTTTGGGGTAAAAGAGAAAAGGGAGCATCAGTTAATGGAGTAAGGGAAAGGAAAAATGGGTAAACATCTGGCCCAAATACCCTTCCTTGCCAGAGTAGCTGAAGTAATTTATGCAATATACTCCTTGTCTTTGCTTGTATCTTAAGGCTCTGAGGACAAGGGAGAATGTGCCTCATGCTTTTAAAGCTCTGTAAAAAGCTCCAGGTCTGTGCTACTAGGTGAGGACCTTTTTTTACCATCAGACAACAGCTGGATTTACTGTGCAGCAAGAAAGGCACCAGCACCACACTGCAAGTCATGCAAGCAGCCAAACCACTGAAGTTCTCTCCCATTGCTGCTGCCATCACAGTTGCAGCTCACCCTGAAGGATTTTCTGCTGTTCTGAAAGGATGTTAACAAGAGAATGCATTTGCTCTTCTGCCTGGCAGAAGGGGAAAAGAAAATAAGATTTTTAACAGATAGTTTTCATGTTCAGTTGTAAAGATTCAGTTCTTTGTCCTACCCCTCTGGCACGACTATCTTAGATCTGATTGCTAGAGAACTGTTGCAACAGATCCTCACCTAGTCTGGAAAATCCTTTCTCCTGATAGGGCTGCTGAAGAATTAAAACATGACAATGATCCATGATCATGTTGCACAGAATATTCCATCGTGCAGGGAAGTGGTGACAAGAGCTTGCTCTAAACAGAAATGGATGTGGGTA
Source organism: Nicator chloris (assembly GCA_013400495.1). NCBI lineage: Eukaryota > Metazoa > Chordata > Aves > Passeriformes > Pycnonotidae > Nicator > Nicator chloris. The sequence continues at coordinate 217,171 of WAAE01026053.1, forward strand.
AGAGTTAGGTTGGTCTCATCCCCTGAGGAGCGTCTGTGAGGGAGGACAGTGTGGGCAGAGTAGCCCCAAAGCTCCCTTGGCCTATAGCATGGTCAGAAGCAGGGAGCAGGGCAGGGAGGAGGAAATTCACGTCCCTGCTGCCCCTCTGGAGCCACGGTGATGTGACAGCCCCGTACCGAGCCGTGACTGTCCGATGACAGCACAGCGGCCCCGACAGCTCGGGGTGCTGCGGGCGTGTCCCGCCTGCCCGGGGGCTGAGAGCAGAGCAGCCGAGGCAGCTGCCTGCAGTGCCTTCCGTACACATCTTGCTCCTTTCCGTGTCAGCCAGGGCGTCTGAGTGAAAGAGAGCGCAACAGAAGGGGGCTGAGTGACAGCTGCCAGTCATGTTGGTTGCAGGGTCTTGAGAGGGAAGGAAAACATCCCGTTTGTGTCCGTGTGTGTCCCCCTCCCATATCCCCAGCTAGAGAGCCACCCCCAGGGCTTGCTCCTTATGTCAGCAGCCACTGGGTACATTCTTTTCCTTTCAAGTCCCTTCTCAACAGAAGACCTGTTTTGCTCCTGTTTCCCACTTTAGCTGCTTGCTGCAATGTCTGTACTATTATTTGTCAATTGAGCCTTGAAATACTCCTCCTTGCAAGTGTTCGCAGGCTCATTTCCACACAGTAAGGGCAGTTAGCAATTTCTTCCCAGCCCCATCTGCTACCTGCCTGCTCTGGGGGACTCAGTGAATAGCAAGAGACTGGCAGAACTCTCATCTGTTGGATGCCTCTGACAATTTCTATTAAGGAAAGCTGAGAGCATATCAATTAAATAAATATATTATATGGACACAGGCAGCCTTTAGGATTTGCTTCTATTTTCTGCAGTGTTCCTTGATGTCATGCCTTGAAGATATCTTACCTCTGGTAGCAGCAGCTGCCAGCAGGATCATGGGTTTGGGTCAAGAGAGCCTCAGCTCCTGTGAGAGAATGAGCAGAGCTGAAGGAAGAGGGAAAGTGGCAGAGCAAGATCCCCCTTGGCTACTGGGTAACAGATATTGGCTCAGACTTGGGAAACAGCAGAGAGGAACCAGGCTAAATTTAAACACATAAAGAGGCAGATAAAAGGAAACCAAGCAAAGCGTTAAGGTTTCTGAAGCTAAAAATCAGGCCAGTCTGCAGAAACTCAAAGCATTTCCTCATCAGTTCCAAGCAGGCTGGATAAAGCACCAGAGAAAGTGCACTCTGGGCTGCCCTTATGGGCTCTGCTGGCCAATGCGAGTCAGAAGATGTGGGGAAGCTTTAGGCAGATTCTTGTGTAGTCTAGAGGGTGCATGAACTTAGTAGCTTGAAGCACTCACTTGTGACAGTAGGCAGGGGATTGAATTGGTAAACCTGTCAATCTCTAGCTCTTAAGAGAAGCCTGGCCGAGCTCCTCTATTGAGTTGCAAAACCCAGTTAATGGTGTGATGGGAAGACCTGGGAAGGGGCACAAGGAGACAGAGGTACATGCTGAGGTGAGTGCTGCCTCAGGACTGATGAAAGGGGACAACATTGAACTACCAGGGGCTGGAATTGTAATTGTTCAGCTCAGATTGGGTGTCCGATACCTTTGAAAATCATCCCATTAAGGTGGAACATCTGTAAGTAGCACCACTTGATGTCTTAGGCTAATTCTGCAAACTTTGAATCTGGAAGGATGAGGTAACTTCTGATAAGCCTGACTCCTTGGAGGTCTTGTCAGCTCACTCAGAGTTGCAGGATTGGCACATCAGGAGGTTTGTTTCTTCTGCAGCTGCCAACAAGGAATCATGTGGGCTCTTTTCCATCCCTGTTAGTTCACCCGTGGAGGACATTGCAGAGCTCAGTCTGTGACCTCATCTGGTCACTGTGAAAGAAGATGGGGCAGGTTTTTGCTCTAAGGCTCTGCAAGGCGCTATTAGAAACATCCTAATTCTACTCAATAAGAAGGTGCTATTGAGGCCCCTTTCTCCTTCCCTGAAGAGCCAGCTCCTGCTCTCCTAGTTTCTGATGGAAGCAAAGGCATGAACAGGAACAAGGTCCTGCGTGGTAAGCCCAGACCTCAGGCTCCTATCTGATTGTTGCTGTGCCAGAAGTGGATACTTATCTGACATTTGCAATTTAAAAGTTGTGTCATCCCATAGCCCTCTCCTTTTGGCCTCTAAGGTGGTAACAGAAGCAGGTATTGCCTTTCCCCAGAGCAGATGGCCCTGGGCTCTGATTGCTTGTCTTGGTTGTGGACCTGCCTCTGCAATATTGCAGCCCTGCTGAACTCAGGGCTGGGATGCACAAATGTGCTCCAGCTCTCAGAACAGTCCTGATTGCAGTTCAAATAACACACTGCTGGTTGGGATGGGGAAAAACATGGAAACTATTGTTTAAGACCACTAAATATTGGATTTTCCTGATGCTCTGTATCAGCTGCCTCATCCTTTGTGAATACAGCAGCAGGGATAGATGTGGCCTGATAATTGTCCTGTGTGGATCAGAGAAGGTGTCTGACAGCTTTCTGCACATTTATGTTTCACCAAAGTATGTATAAAGACAGGTGTTTATTGCCTCAAATTTTGAGATTTATCTTTCCAGATTTGGGAGACAGGCTTATTCAGAGGCAGATTCACAGTTGCTGGGGCCAGCTTCATCTTGTGAGGGAGCAGAAGCTGTGCTCATAGACAAGAGATGTACTTTCTTGATTAAACCTTTGCTGAGTTCAAGGAAGTGATCTATTGTGGTCAAAGTGAAATGAAAACCCTTAGACTGGTGATAGCTGAGCTTTATTAAAGTCTTAATGTTTATAGATCTTACAATAATATGACAATATAGACAGAACTGCACTTGCTGTGTGCCCTAGATCCATGTCTGAGTTATCCAGATTATTTGTGTGATATCTGATATCATCACAACCCTGGGTATCTTTTTTCTTCTGGATTCTGAGTTGTGTCCTATCAAGTGGATGGATATAGTGATTTTTGTGATTTTTTTTTGTTTGTTTTAGTTACTCCTGTTGTTCATAAGTTTCTTCTAAAGTGTTAAAAAAACCCCAAAATGTAACAAACCCAAATACTTGAATGGATTAGGCAAGTAAGAGCCCTAAACAGGGATAGAAGAGAAAATTCATAAATATAGTTTTACAGGTTGAATCTTTGCCTTTTGGATCTTAGTTTGTATTGCTCAGGGTGTTCCAAAGAAGAGTAAAGAAATTATTGCCTGGCTAAAGCAATAGAAATATCTTTGCATGACTCTTATGTGCTTCCTTTTTGTGTTAGTAGTAAGGCTGTATTTTTCTTGGATACAGCTTTCTTTAAAACTGTGGGGAAAGGGAAAGTTGTTCTTCTACTGCCTCTGCTGCTCCATCCCTTTCCCTCCTTCCCCCTCCTTTCCTCTTGGGTTGCTTGCCTTTCATGTCTTTGTTTGACATCTAGGAAAGAATCATGAGGTGCTGAATATTATTAACTTCTAAACACCTAAGAAATCAGTAGGAAATCGCAAACATTTTGGCCCCCTGACAGTCTCCGTAAATGACCTGTCCGAAAGCCCTCCCCTTCTGAGATGAAAAGGGGGAGCCTGGCAGAACGGAGGAGAGAATGGGGAGAGCCAGGGAGTGAGAGGGATACACAAAATAAATGAGAAATATGATTAAGTTATTTCCTTGGCTGGGTCTACAGCTGGTTCTGGGTATTTAATAAACAGGTTGACACTCCAGGTTCCCCTCATTAGGTGATCACTAAGGTCTGGGCTGTCATAAATCAAAGAGCCAGGTTATCAAGGCCTGTGATCTTTAACTGTACAGGGGCGCCCAAGTGTCTGCCCCGGCGAGGGCTCAGCAGTGCAAGCTGTAAGGAATTAGCTGCTGCGGCACTTCAGACCGCGCACAGGCACCAGCCGTGGCCCGCGATGGCTGTGGGCTCACACAGCTGTTGTGTCCCCACTCAGCTGGGGCAGGAGCCAAAGGCACTGCTCTGCAAACCTGCCTGAGCCCGCCTCTGCGTCGGGACTGGGAGAGGAGCCATCCCAGTTATGTGCTCCTGGAAGGGACAGGGACAAGCAGCTCTTTTCATTTCCTTCAGGGAGGAGACGCAGCACAGCCCAGTGTGCTGCTGTATCATTCCAGCACCGGGCTGGCACCACAGAACCTATCTGTGAGTCATGCAACTGAGGAGAAATTCTTGCTCTGCAAGGCACATTGTGGTACCACAGCAGCTGGGTCCTGCACTGCCCTTTCTAGAAGCAGGTAGGGTCTGCACTGCTCTTTTTACACTGCAGGTGAGGCAGAAACTTGATGAAAATTGGGTTGCCTGAAGCTCCAGCCTGAGGTCTCATAACAAACCTGGCACATGAATAAGTTCTGCGAACTCTTGAGTACACCAGAGCATCAAATCACACAACTTTGGGCAGTAAATAATAGAAGTAAGAGCCAAATAGACTTTTAGGGGAAAAAAACTGTGGTCAATCTCAGCCCCACTTTTGTGAGAATATGAGATAATTTTTAGATGCTGGGAGTGTTCTCAGTTCCTGATTTTCCCCAGTGTTGAATAGCCATTATTGCCCACAAAGCCAGGAAAGCCTTGGGAGGAGTTTCTAGGCTGATTCTGCAGGGCAAGAAGGTTGGTGACACAAACACCAGTGGTGAGAGAACTGAACCTTGTGCAGCTCTTGTAGCTGCAATATGTGTTAGAAACTAAAAGGAGCAATGGGGGAAAGGGAAATGGGAGGGCTTCCCAAAGGAGATGTGTATTCCTGTACCTTAACTGGTGGATGGAAAGTGCCTCAATCCACCTTGGTAGAACTTTTGAAAGAGCAGGAGTGGGCACTGCAGGTGTTGTGGCTCTGCTGGTGGCACCTCCCTAAGCCACTGTCTGTGGAGCAAAAGAGACACCATCAGTGTATCTTGGCTGCTTGTGAGGGCTGGAGACATTTTCAGTGGGGTCCATGTGAGGAACCACATCAGTGGGGTAGGGAAGAAGGGCTGAGTTAGGCTTGTTTTCCAAGTGATCTCCTAAGCTGGGCCTCAGCTATCGCATCCTGCCTTGGACAAGGGGATGATTCTCTGTGGAAGAAAGACTAGGGGACATGAGATGGCAGAGACATGACTGCTGTTTTCAGGAACTGAAGGCCCCTAAAGCCCCCTCCCAGCAAACATGGATTCACTGAAGCAGCTGTACACCTTGTCACATCTTGTGTGAAGGCCCACATCTACCTGTCTACTAGATATTCAGCTGATAGGATAAGTGATGTCCCTACAGTTAAGCTGAAGCTGAAATTCCTTGAGGGGCCGGGAAGGCACAGTTCCAGCTTTGCTGCAGTCACTCCAGGGCATTCCATGACTATTTATAATGGTCTCTGTGGGTTTACTACTTTACAGATTGTAATGCAACTCACTGCCATGGGGCAGAAAAATGCAACATTAGAGCATGACATGCTGCCCTTTGGCCATCAAACCGTGTGGTTCATGTCAGGCTGTGAGGTGGAAGCGTCTGGTTCACAACAGTGATTTCAGGGTGTTTTCCTGCCTCCTTCTCCTCCTGTTTTCCTCAGCTGTACTGTATTCTAGCCACTATTCTGTCCTTAAATACAGAAGCGTCTCTGTTGTGAAAAATCAACTAAAGCTGTGCTGGTAAAGACCAAGAAAATTAAAGAATGTATTAATCCATATGCCCTTGTTTTTAATTCCTCCTCCGATTTCAGTCAATAATATATGGACTTTGGCAGAGGTCAGAGACAGATATTCACATCTTTGCTTGGAAAATGTTTGCAGTTTGTCAGGTTTGCATTTTGACAACAAAATCAAGTGCCTGAATTTTCAGAAGAGCTCAGCACTTGATGTGTGGTCAGTGTAGTTTTTTCTTTTGAAAACCAGTACTGTGCTTCCTGATAACCACGTAGGACTTACCTATACACCTAAGACTCACATTAGAACTTTTAAAAGTGCTTACTTTTCTTAGGATTAGGCAAATTTAACAATGGCATATCAATAATTTAATACCTTCTTAAGATAGCTGATAGGAGTAGGATGCTGAAATGCCCTCTCTGCTTCCCAAAATCATTCCATAGCCCTGTATCATTTGAGTGATGTTGAAAGTCCCATTCTGAATCCCAGTCTTTGCTCAGCTCTTTTTTCGCAGTTAGACATAACTCTCACTGACTGTACTGGTAGCTTTTCTTGAATAGTCAATTTTTTAAGCCTCTTCTCCAATAACAAACCTTCCAAAAGTGTCTTGAAAGCAAAAACCTGTCTGAAAGCCACTTACGTTACATCTAATGTAGGTATACCATGGATTTAGTCCTGTATATTCCACATTCTTGTACCCACAGTCTATATTATTAATTGTTGTATTTTGTGTCAAGACTTGAGGTTCTTGAACTTCAACCTAAGGATATGAGTTACCAACCCAACCAGGCAAGAGAATATCTTCTAAGTTATTGCAAGAAATTGCCATCACTACCAATTTGTAAGGAGTTTCCTGTGTTCTTGTTAACCAGTTCCTTTCTGTACCATACATTTATGCAAAACAAAATCTGTCTGTGCAGTGTTTGGTGTCCCATCAAAGTCATGACTGTCAGAGCTTGACCTATGTGGTGCATGTCCATGTTCCACCCCCTTGGAGAATATCTTCAGATATTAGGGAATAACTACTTTGCTCAGTAGGTTCAACCTGTCCTATTTTAATACCTAGGGAAATAAGAGGAGGTTGGATTTGAGTGGAACTGTCAGCTAAAGGAATCCAAAGTTAAATAGTGAGGAATTTATTTGGAGTGCTGGTGTTTTCTACTTAGTAAACCACTGAAACTTCCTGGGAAGACAGCATCTCAAAATACTCCCATTTTTTCTAGGTTGTTACTAACCCAGGTGCTGACACAACTCTTTCAGTTTATTTATTTTCCCATGATTTTAGGTGCAATAGCTTTCTTTTTGTTCTTTTTGATTGAGGCATTTACTGTGGAGAGCAATTCTGCACACCCTCATTATCCTGCTGCCCCGTGGAAGAAGGATGATGTGAGACCCCCCGAGCACATGGGAACATTCTTGTGAAGGGAAGGTTGAATGACAATGTTCAGACAGGTGTGACTGAATGTCTGGAGAGACAGGAGACTTCTCTGGGCCCAGCCAGCCTGTTTGCTACTGCCATTCCACACTTCCACTTTCCAGGGTGCACAGTGGAGCTCAAGGGCTGTAAACTACATTTTGAAAGTTAGTGAGTTCTCCCAGCTAAATACATACAGGAATGGGGTAAAACCCCAAATCTGCTGATGTCCTTCACTTTATGTATCACTTGTCTGTAGGCTCAGATCAGTTGAATGCAACAAGTACGCATATCACTCAAATTCCCCCCAAAAGTCAAATTTTGGCATTGCATGACTGTTCCTTTTAATTAAAAAAGCACAGAACACTCCAGCTAACTAATTATTTTACATTACATACTGAGTATTCTAATAGAGAAAAAAATTACCTTCTGATGACCTGGGTGGAGTCCCAGACTGGGTCAGTTTTCTGTTATGTAGGTGTGGGTTGGGGGGTTGATGTACTGCTCTTCCCACTTGGAGACTAATGAACTGCTGGGTTGAAATCAATTGTCTGGTGTCCAATATCACACCATTTTAAGGGAGAAGAGGAGGTGGGTTTACCTCAGGCCTAGCAACAGCTGAACTATTTCACAGGAAGGACTGAAATATTTGGAATATGTATTTTGGCTGAGCTAGAAAGCAGGCCAGGCTACAGAAGGAGGTCTGTAACTCTGTAAAGAGCAGAACTAGTGGGAGAAAAGAAATTGTAGGGCTACAGAAGGCCTGACTTCTGATCTAGTTCCCCTGCATTTCCCCCTCATAGCCATGACTGGTTTTGTTTCTCAGCTTTGTCCTTCTGACTCTATCAGTGTCCCACTTGCAATGATTGCAAAAAGCACTGGATTTAGTTGAATGGCTTTGCAGCAGCCTGTGTTGGATGTTTTGAGGCACAATTTAATCCTTTGTTTCTGTAAGGTACTAACTAGCTGTTTCCAAATCCTGTGGTGCCACTGGAGAGTGATTTTTTGGAAACTTTTCTGCTGCAAGACAGAGCTCATGAGATATAATTAACACTAGGCTGAGTGCTACTTAAGCACCTGGTGTTGTTTATATTCTGAGTTATGCAGAGTTTACTGTTAATTTTGTCATGAGTAAGCACATGTCGTGATGTTACACTTTAGATGACTTTATCCTTGTTATCTTAGAACTTCACTGTTCTGCCTTAGTTAAGGTCTGAACTGAGGAAGTTTGCAGTCCAGCTATAGCTGTTACTATTATTGAGGTTTTAAAATTATACAGAGGTTGCTGAATACTAATTAACAGGAGTTGGAAGCTAAATATAAGCACTGAGGAATGTGGGGGTGTATCTGTCATTTGACATCTGCACCAGTCTGGATGAAGCTTTCTAGGGTTTTCCTCCTCTTTAGAGATGTTCTGAGATGTGGTGTCAGAAATATTTGTTAAAAAATTCTACAGTTTGTCCTATGCTGAACAGCAGCATGAAGGAACAAAGTGGAAAAACTGCATTGAAGGTTAGGATACTGTGGTTATTAAATAACTTAGAAGTATTTTATACACCTTCTGATGGTTCCCGCTGAGGCTTTTCTAAGGTCAGTATTTGTTCAGGTTCTACTTGTAGAGAAAGAGAGCAAACGGGAAAAAAAATAAGAGCAAACCAGAAATGTATTTCAACATATTTAACTTGTTACTTGTTTCTTGATGTCCCTACTGAAAAGGAATGAGGGGAAACCTTGGAAACTCGAGTGTTTTTGGCTGTAGTTAAGTTAGGAGCACCCTGGTGAATTATTTTTCCCTTCACCAGTCAGGACTGTGGCCTGAACTGTAGATCAAAGAAGAGCAGCACTTTGCTTAATCTGGCATAAAAATCTACTTTACCCCAAAGAGACAAGAAGAAAAAGAAGTTGAGGCCCAGGCTCCATGGCAACTGTGAGTTAGGTTGTTCAAATCGTTGGTAACTGTAACAGTTATAAAGAAAAAAATAGGAAAGATATATTGCTACCATAGGCAAAGACATTGCATCCCAAGCCAGGGTTGTTTGCTGCTGTTCCAAGGAATGTTCATAGCAGTGCATGGATAGGCTTCTCTCCCGTTTTCCTCATGGTATTGCAAAGAATAAAAGGTGGCCAGCTGATACATCTTCAGGCCTGCCTCAGGAAATATGTGCTGAAGATGCAAGCAGTAGTTTTCTTCTTTGAATCTGTTCTGCATCACATGTTGACCTTACAGCTATTGAGCCAGGGAAATGTGACATGGCAGGTCCCCGTTTATTGTGGGTGTGACCACATAGCAGACAGTGCCTGCTGGTGACACTGAGCTCTGATGTTGTGTTTGGAGCAGAGGCTGCACTGTGACCCTGCATGGTGCTGTCGGGTCCTGTGCTGTCACATGCAAACCTCCTGGCTGCTTTGATGGAGGACTTGAGAGCCAGTCCAGGATTCCTGAGTCGCTATTCCTGGTGAATCTCCTCAGTCCACACCTTGCTTATCAGACCAAAGTCTTGACTGCCTGCTGCTGGGTGAGCTGGGCTGATCAGTGTTTTGGTTCAGGCCATTCCAGGTGGGGAGCTCCGGGTGACCCAAATGTGTCTTCCATGGGGTCTAGAATTTTTGTTGTTCTCTCCCCAGAGCCTGTTGTTACAGAAGGAGGCCTGCTGCCATTCCCAGTTCCTGGCTCTATGGACATGTGGTGATCCAAGCCCTGTCCATAGAATCTGTTCCACAGCTTGGATAATTTATGATGTTTCCTTTTCTCTCTGGGGAAGGAGGATTTAGCACACAGACCCCCAATTGGGCTGTTCTACAGAAGTGTTATTTAACCTGCTTTGTCTTTGTTCTGGACCGTGTCTTTCTCTTGATAGGAAAAATTACCTTGAGTCACCATTAATCTTTTAATGAATGTGGAAGTAAAGAAGTCATTGATGATTTTCTTATTTTTTTCCTTTCTGCTTTTTATGTGTGGTGCATGCAATTTGTTTTGCAGTTCTGTCCACAATTTTTTTTCTTCCTCATATGCTCTTCCTTGATATTAACCCTTACTTGTGTTGCTATTTCCATGTTAGTGCTCAATTTTTCAGAGTTAGTTAAGATCAGATGCATTCCATTTTCCTTCTGTTGATTTGCCACTGTACTTTTGGTGTAGTCTGTCCAGAAAATTCCAGCTTTACTCCACCTTGCTTCCCATGGGAAGTCTTCCCAAGAAGCCAATCTCCCCAGGTTGCTGGCATCTCCTGTTTTGCAGTCCAGTGTCCGATATTGCCTTACCTCTGACAGCAAAATATTCTAGGTCATGATTCTTTTTCATCCAAGTTATCTTCTGGTTGCAGTGTTCAGCCAGTCCATTCCTGCTGGGTAGGAGAGTATTCAAGGTACCTGATGACACGGTTCAGCTCCTCCACCTTGTGAAATAAATGTGTTCCTGACACACTGGCGCAGTGGGGTGAGCAGCCTTTGACTGGCAGTGTTGCCTTTCCAGAGGCTTCCTGGCTCATTTTCCATGAGCTCTGGGCAACTGCTGTTATTGCTGTGGAGAAGTTTCTAACCACACTGGACGCCTTTTTCTCCCTCTGACTTGACATAACATTACATTTCAAATTCCCAGATAAATCAAAACTTTTGCTGGTGGGAACTGCATTTACAAAAGACAAAAGTATATTTGAGCTGCCAACTGCTGTTTGTATTCATCCATGTTTGTGATCCCTGTCATTTGCTGTTAGGGAACAAATCTGACGTGTGTGGATTTTGATTCGCGTAAAACCACAGAGAATGTGGTGTTTGATCTGAACATCTTGGAGAGCAAGGAGGATTTGGTATGTGAACAAAACTCTTCACTATTCTCTTGGGTAAAGGGCTTTGCACGTGCGCTCAGAGGGCAGAAACAACAGCATATGACTTAGGTACCAAATTACACCCTCTGTGTCACCAAGGAGCCAAATGAGCAGCACACAAATGCTTCGTAGTCTGAAAACAGGCAGTTGAAAGCTCCAGCAAAGGGCACAATGCATTCAGGGCAATTGTGTGCTTTAATGCTTTGGGAAACAGAAAAGGTCTATCAGCTATCCCTAAGGAATTATCTGTGAGCTCTATCTGCAAATAATATTTTAATCAGCTTATTCAGCTGCCCATGATCACAAAGCTGTAATTGATTAAAAATGATCCTTTTTGTAACAAAATAAGGCTGCAGGAAAAAAAAAAAGTGATTCTAAGGTGATTCTAATGTGTCCTGCTCTGGCAATGTGATAAGGAGCACTTCTGTAGAAAACCAAAGAATCTCACAGCAAAAGGTTTGGGGACTGCTACAGAGAAGTCTTTTCAGACTTTAGACTGAATTTGGACTTTTTTTCTTTCTTTTTTTCTCCTTTTTTTTTTTTTTCCCTTTCGTTTCTTTCTTATTTTTTTCCCCCCAGTGTATTCATGTTTCCTTGGGATCTGAATGGAGGAGAGGAACTTCTTTTAAAGGCCACATGGCTCGCTTCCAATTCTGATAGATAAAGTCAACCTGCTTGGCCCCACCAACAGGAAATAGGATGCTGCCCCTTTAAGCAGACTGTAAGGAGTATGGAATTACGGCTAACTTGGTTTGGAGCCTTTGTGTAAGGCTTTCAGGAAGAGATAAACCATTAATCATGCACAATTACTCTGACCTTGCATGAACTAAAGCCTCTCTGAACACATAAGATTATGGTCTCTGGGGACCTTGAGACACTGACACGATCAGCTCGTCCGAAGGCACTGGAAACGGCTGCACAAAATGGCTGAAAACATGGCCTTGCTTTTCTTCCCTTAAACCCAGGTCTGTCTTTCCACCCAGGACAGGGATTTATCCACCTGCTTGCCGTTCAAACTAAGGACAAGTCACTTCCCTTGTGCCAGGCTCTGAGTTCATGACTGGAAATGATGGCAGTGCTGAAGAGAATAAATTATGTTTGAGTTTTGAGGAGATGGTTTTTAACACTTACTGGGTGGCAACATTTTACACTTATTCCTACTCTCTCCCTATGGGGATCCTCTTTTTCTCTGGGGTTAGCACAGTACAAATGTCATGGTCAGAGGCAGAGGTTCTTAGGTAGCTTTGCAGTGTAATTCACTTTTGCTGCTGTTATTCCTTTCCTGGTGCCAGCCTCACCTGTTCTAATTAGATTTTAGATTATGATTTTCAGGGTCAGTTACATTCCCTCTGTTAGTTTTGTTTAGGATTTCTTTGACTTAAATTCTTTAAACAACCGTGTCTCACACACCTACTATGATATACTTTCCTCTCTCTCTTCTTTTTCCAACCTCTGGCACTAGCAGCAATATGTAAAATAATAATGATGGTAAATAAGCAATTAAGCATTTACTCATTAAGTAATTATTGATTTTAACTTGTCATTTTTCAAAATTAGGGTGAGCTAAAAATGCACATGAACAGTTGCAGGAGCTCAGCTGACTGACTCAGTGAAATGCAATTCCTTGTTTGTTTGATCCTTCATCCTGTGTTTTATCCCTACAGCTTCGTTTACTTATCAAGTCTATACTGCTATAAATATTTTTCTTACATATGTGATCATTTTATGTTATTTACTGCAGTATGACACCTATTTTGAACTAATTTTACATTGCTTTAACTATCTTTCCTCTGTCCGCTGAAGTAGCAAATTTCTAATTTTTTAGAGATGTGGTTTTAAGAAGATGGAGATGGCTCATGCTGCATAAAAGGACTGGACAGGGGATTCCAAACTAAGATACGGGTCCAGTTCTCTGACCAGCACCTCTGTGTTGCTGTATAGGAAGATGGGTAAGTCCAAAAGAGATAAATATGATCTTCAGAGAGAATGATGCAGAGAATGTGTACTAGGAACTTCTCCCTGAAAAGGACTTTAGAAGGTAGAATCACAGCATTGAAGAATGTCCTGAGCTGGAAGGCACCCACAAGGGTCACTGAAATCCAAAAGGTAAGCAAAATTAAAATACCACGAGGACAAGGACAGCAACGGAATTGCTTTACCAGGTAAGATCTCTGGCAGTAATGTCAGACTTGTTTCAGGACATCAATCGCTCTCTAACTCTGAGGTTAAATGAGAAATTATTTTATAAGGAAGGTTTCTCTGGATTGTTTACTGCAAGCCTTCTGCACAGTGTCCCTGAGTGTTTTCATAGACTTGGTTCATGGGTTTGGTAACAGCTGATTCTGGTTTATATCAGAAGGGTATTAAAAGGCTCCCTATGCCATTAGGCATTGAGGATGAGAGCCTGGTTTGAGGGAGCTGTCCAGTCCTTGCTGGAGAAGACACACACTGCGCTGCTCTTCTTCATGGATATTTTATCAAGTTTCTTTCCTTCTTTTACATTTTCCACTAATGTATTCTAAATGTACAGCCAGTCGTTAAAGGGGTATTGGTTCTAAGAAATATTCAGCAGAATGTAAGCTCACTGAAAACAGAACAAAACCAAAACAGAATGGTGTTAAGCGAGAGACTTGTTCTGATCGTGGTGCTGTAGGGCCACAAGTGCTCGTGGCATTCTTGGGCAGCTTGGGCCCACAGCCAGTTTTCAGAGAAGTGTGGATGACCACCCTGCTCCTCTTTTTGGAAATGGGCTGTGGGAGGAACGGGAATTAGCTGTGAGAGGGAAATGAAGGAGATTGCTATTAGGAGGGGACGAGAGGAGTCTGTGCTGCAGGAGCCAAATCAAACAAAGGTAGATTCTTATCTGATGTAGCACGGCTGAAGTCAGTGTCAGAGTTGCATCAAAATCAGGCTTGAAGGGAGCAGTATCAGGCCCACATTGGTTTTCTGCTTTGTTTTTAGTCCTGTTGCACCTTTTGTGACCAAAGATGTGGAAAGATCCATTGTAAGAGGATTTAAGTGGAACAATTCTAAATTTGAAGGGAAAAGGACAACCCACTGCTTTTTGGGTTCAGTCCAGGTGTGCATTCTGTATCTCTACACTGCAGTGCTGTCAGTACAGCTGTGTAGTTCTTCCTGAGGCAGCTGTTAACAAGCTAGCCTTGATACTTCTCTGCTGCCAGAACCATAATAGACTCCATGTGTACCTAATCCAAAAATATTATTGACTCTGCCTCTCAGTATACTCCTAGGAGTACTGATGCTCACTACCTTAAAACTACCTCAAAACTACCTCAGCCATGTGTATTCAACCTGTTCAAGCTTTGGACTGAAAAGGTGGGAATTTTCTTTAGTTTTAGATTTGATTTTACAAAATCTAAAACCTGATTGAATGGCTTCTGCAAGTAAACCTGTCTTGGTTTACCATTCTCTGTTTGGAATCTGAAAGGCTTTGTTTGTTTGGGTCTGAGAGATAAATATGGGAAGAGAGACAGGCAGCAGAAATCTGTGTAGATTATTCTCTACTGCTGGCAGTCCAGGTGACTCAGTTAAAGCAGTGGAAGAGCTAGCTGAGGGCTGTTCCATCCTAATAGGGGAGAGAGAACTCCTGGGGTTAAAGGCAAGAGCATCCCTTTTATAATTAGGACAGAACAGAAGTGGAGCAAAATGTTCTTGCAGCTGAATCAGCTGCCCTCTAACCAGCCTGGAGTCTGGAGCTGGGGCCTGATGGACACTTGTACAGAATGCAATTTAATCTATAATGGCTGAGGAGGACTCCTCAAAGTCTGCGGCAAATGGCAATTATTGTCCCTTTTTGTCACATCCCCCCCAACCAAAACAAAAAAAGAGGAAAATTAATGAAAATAACAACAGGACAGGATCCTAACTAGCATGCCCTGCCTCCCCCTTTCTCTTTAAAAATCCTCTGCAATATAGTGACTGAAATGAGCTGCCTGGTATAATAAAATCTCTGGAGCACCAATGTGAAACAAAAAGTCCACCCCCACACACAGGCACACACACCCCTGCTCCCTAATGAGCAGGGAGACGCCAGCTTGGGGGCTGCAGCCAGTGTTAAATTAGCAGAGAAGGCCATCGAAGTGGGCTGACTCCAGCCTAAACTGCCTTAAGTGTCTGTTTATTAAATCACACCAGCGCTTAGAGTCTGCCCTGCTGCCACATCAGAGCTGTCTGCACACAGACAAACCCTGCCCAGTCCCGGGGGAACCTGGGCCAACTGGATCCTGGTGGTAGTAAAGGCAGGGGGAGGGAGGGAGCAGCCCTCACCAACAGCCCCTCGTTAGGCTCCATCATGGGTTATTCTTCTAGAGCAGAACATCCTTTATTTAGGGTCACTGTTTGCATTTGTAACAGTGGGGAAACCATAAAGTTGGGTTGCTCTCTTCTTGTTGGGAAGCAGGAGTCGAGGCAGGCATTTGCATGCTAAACTGCTGCGTCTGAGCCTTGGAGAGTGGCTTTGCTGTGTCAGTCCTTACAGGGAAATGTGGCCTTCACTTTCAACTCAATCCTTCAGTTACAGTGGGAGAAGGTTGTTCATACCCAATGATTTTCTGAAAGAATTCCCTGGTCTCTACGTAGCTAAGCCTTTGGAAATAAAAAATTCTGCTGGTCAAACCTTAAGTTATCATATTAAAGGAGGGAAAAATCAAAATGCTTCTGTATATTTGCACAGTGGGAGGTACAGTGAGGGTTTGATTCCAGATGGGATTTCTACACTTGCCTGCTAAACAGTAATATTACATATTCTGCAGTTAAAGCAGACAGGAGAAAGATAGCTAAGCTGGACCTTGTTCTGTAAGTCAGGAGACATCACTTCTACTGCTGCTAGTTTTGAAACAAGGGCCCTACTACATTTACTTCTTTCCCAAGGAGTGGTTTTTAAACACAGTTGGAACCAGGGCTGCTGGTTCATGACTCTGCTGCTTACATTACCAATGGGCCTGTCTTGGTCTCTGCTCTACGCTTCCAAGATAAGTATTCTTTTCTGCATGAATCCCTAGAAAGAAATCTTTGGGAGAAGTGGATAACTCTCATCCCATATGGAGGCATAGAATGGAGTTTTGGAAAAGTGTTTGAAACTGTTTGATCTCATGAATTGCATGGGCTTGCTGAACAGCTCTTATATTTGTCATCCTACCACTTAGGCTTGATCTTTCTCTGCAGTGAGATTTTTAAGCTTCAAACAAATTTCATCCATGTGTTGTCAGGTCAGGATGTTGAATGTACAGCATGTAGGTCCATTTAACTAATTTGTGGATACTTCCATACTTTTGTTCCCTACTAAGCCTGCTGGTTTATGTCTTCCATGAGGGATTTTTGCTGCTCATAGGCTTCTGGAGGCTCCATTGCAGCCCAGATGCCACTTTCTGTGAGAGCAGGTTTGGAGTCATGGTCAAGCATCCTTTTGTGAGGTGGCCCATTGACACTGGAGAGGAGCAGCAGTTGTTGAGCCAATTAGTATGAGGAAGGAGCCATGTAAAGTTTAATATGAAGTGGTTGGTTTAGCTGGCAGAAAGGGAGAGGTGGGCTGTTTTCCATTTCCCTTGAAAATGTCAAACACTAATAGTCTCTTCCGATCGTCCTGAGATTGCCAAATAATTGACTCCCGCCTACAGCAAAAACCTCCCTGATCCACAAAGCAGGAAGCTGATGACAGCAATTGCCTGAACGTGTCCAAATTAGTCAACCCCTGGCAACCCCAGCAGGGTCAGCAGTGGCAGCCCAGGGGTCGCGGGGCAGCAGGAGATGGAGGTTGGAGATTGCCCTGCTTCCTGTGCCCTCTCATGCCTCCAGGACATAGCAAGGACATGAGGGATTCCCAGCTGGAGCAGCCAGCACCTGAACTGCATGTCCAACAGAGATGTGTTTATCCAGAGGATCTGCTGTAAATTAGCCAAAGCAGGGGCTTAGGGGCAGAGTGGGGAAGTGCCTGTCCCTGTGAGTGGCAGCAGAACACGTGTGTGTGGTGAGCTGGTGTCACACAGCTCCTGCTGGGTTTTTCCAGGGTTTCCCCGCTCTGCTGTGTCGGATTGACCTGTTTACAACTTGCTGTCCCAGGGCTGGATTATTTTTTCTGTAGCTTCATTTGTTCTCCCACATCTGTGCAACTGATTGCGGAAAAATGTAGGGACATTTAGGAATATTCACACAGCCCTGGAGGTCAGAGAAGAGCCAGGGAAGGGTGTCTGCCAAGCCGTTCCTGAGCCTCTTCAACACATCCAGTTACACGTGCTGGGTGGTTTGGTTTATAAAGTGGTGGCAGTAAAGCAGCAAAGAATCTGTGGCCCCATTCCCTTCTCTCTTGCCTTTGAAAGGACTTCAGTGTGCCTGTGACTTCTTGAAGGCAACTCAAGCATCTAGGGGTTGTGGCCTTTTCATAAGATTATTTTAGGACTCAGAGAGAAGACAGAGGGAGAAAGAGAGAAGCACTCTCTCAGAGCTCCCAAGCAATACCTCTGTTGTTACAGGCAGGATGAGAAAGTTTGAAGACCAGGCTCTTTGTGTGCTGGCTGTATTCCTGTCTGTGCTTCCAGAAGCAGAGGAGCTGGGGACAGGAGCCTGCCCTGACAGCTCCCTGAGCGCGCTGCTGCAGGTCAGGACCTCTGCCCGGGGAAGGAGCACTGCCTGTGGGCCTCGCATGTCTGCTCACGGAAAGCCTGGCTGGACGCTCTGTCACACTCTGACAAAGGTCACTTTTACATCCCGTCTTCTAAAAGGTCACAGCATGACCCCAGGTGCAGGAGAAGAGGAGGAGAGAGAAGGCAGCTTTCTCCCTTTTTTTTTTTTTTTTCTAAATTTGTTACCACTGCCTGACAATATATACCTTGTCTTTGTTCCTGTACTGCCTCCTCTCTCGACCTGCACTGGCACTTTCTCTTCCTAAATGCTACACCAAAAGCTCTCCCTCTATAGGTTTCAATGGCTGGTTACTGGATTTTCTCCTCTTTATCCACTTTGTTCTCTCTGCAGAGCTGTAGCTGTTGTCCTTCAATGAATAAGCAAACACTTCCAACCTCACTGTGCCCTCCAGACGTAAAAATCTCTGAGCACAGTTCTTCACCACAACTTGTGTGAGATACATGAGCACAAACTGCTACACAGATAGTTTTTCCCTTGAGGGCTGGGTGGGGGAACGTATCAATCCTTCTCTTATTCATGCCAGTAAATGGTCACATCTCCTGATGGGAAAACTGCCTTTCCCTGCTCTTTTTTGGCAGTGATTTCATGGGCCAGTGGGGCAAGGAGGACAGGTAAATGCCAGATGCTCAGGTGTCACACACTGCTGCAGAGTTGTTTCCCAAACTAGGATTTACAGAACCAGTTAGAGGATGAAAACTATTTGTTCTTCTTGACATAAATAAGACCCAATGGTTAACAAGACATTTATGTGCAAACCTGTAAGGCTTCAATTCAGAACTAGGGCCTTTAACTGCTGGATCATCCTCACAGCGTGATAGGAAATTTTTCCCTCTCATAGATCTTGCAGCAGCAGTGGAATTATTTTCTGCATTTCAGATGATAATAGAAGGGATAAATACAGGGGGTTTCTCAGTCTGCTCATTTTAGTAATTAATTTCTTAAGGGCTGGAGTGAAATGGTGGACATGGTTCTCTGGGGACTGCAGGGTCTTGTCACAGATGCTGGACATGGTCCTTCAAACAGCAGACATGGGACATTTAAGTTTTAGAGACACAGTTGACTTTGTGAGGGTGATAACTTGATACAAGTTATTTTATTTACAGCATTCATTCTTCACACAGAATTTCCTTAAGATGTTTAAGTAGAGATATAAAGAGTTAGAGAAACAGAGAGGAGTCTCTTTTCAGAAAATTTACTATAACTTTTGAACAGGAAACAGCCTGGCCCTGGCTTGTATTTGAAAAATAGCCAAATTTTCACTTTAAAATGTAATGATCTGCATCTATCTTAGATCTCTCTGTAAGGGCTCTTATTGCTCACATAGGTGAGTCACATCTCTCAGTATGTTTTTTAAGATAGTGTTCCTTTAATAGAGGCACTTGCCGTGAGCCCAAAGTAATTAAGAATCTCAAGACTGTCTTACTTTCAGTTGTGCTAATACCCTAAAAATTCCACATCTAATTCCCAGGATCGCAAAGGAAATTGATGCAGCTTGCAGACTACCCAGCAGTGTACCTGTTCCTGACCTTTAACTAAGCAGATCGATGGAATTCTTGTGTATTGGCCAGACCACATGAAAGTCAAAGTCTTTGGAGAAGCAGAAGTTCTATAAGGTCAAAAACGAGGTCATGGCCAAACTGGGAATGCCAATGAACTGGGCTACCTGTTGAGCAAAAAAAGGAAGAAATAGCCATGATGAAGAGTACCCAAAGGTGGTTTTCCAGGTTCCCAGTCAGAAAGGAGACTGTTCCACTAATTGGGTCTTAAAAGGTCTTTTCTATTCTGTTTAAATTCTTACAATATGCCCCTCACCGAGATATGAGGGTGTCTGTCTAAGGATGTCTCTCTTTTCATTCTTTTCAGCTGTGTTTGTTTTCCTCCCTCCCCTTACCCATTCTTTGCAGGTTCGTGAAGAGCATTCAGACCCCATGAGGGGGTCTCTACAGATCTCCTAAGAAGATTAAGCTCTCTGAATATTTCATGCCCCTGACTGACAGCTCTTGAGGACCTCTTGTAAGCTTGGCGCCCGTATTCTTGTTTAAAAAAAAAGAGAGGGAGACAAGAAAATCACATCTACAGAAAAAAAATTGATCCTATGGGCCCGACCTCTGCTGACAGAAGGCACTAGACAGAGGCAGCTCCTCCCGGACATCTCCCCCTCCTTTCCCTCCCACCAGTCTCTACTGTGAAATAAAAGGAAGGTAATGGGATTTTGAGAGGCAAAGAACAGGCAGAGGAGGAGGGGGTGGTTGTGCCCCCTCCCCCGAGCCCCAGCGCTGCGGCTGCTGGTCCCTCCAGAGCCATTGTGTGCCCTGTCCCTGGCTCCCGTTCTGTGCCGCGCCCGCCCTTCCCTAACGAGCCCTCATTAGGGGCTGAGCCGGGAGCCAGCCCCGCGCTCCCCGTTCCGCCCCATTAAGGGTTTGCCCCCTGCTTGACAGCGGGAAAAGGGAGCCGGCGACCTGTAAATTCTCATCAGGCTGCTTGAGAGCCTCCCTGCCCCCTCAAGTCAGCCCGCAATAGGCAGCTGAGAAGTTTCTCCTTTATTTAGAGAGGCAGGGCCAAGCAGATCTCCTCGCATGCTGTGTTTAGGAGACGCTCCTTGGTGGAAACAGGGGGATGAGGATGAGGGGGAGAGAAGCAGAAAGAAACAGCTCTGAGCCTTTCTTACAGCTGGAGCCCAGAGAGATTCCTGCTGTGCTTGCTGTAGCTACCAGTGCTAGACTGCAATGTCCTGTGTTCCTCTGCTCCATGCTAAGATATTGGCACAGCTTCCTGCTGGCAAGTTTATGGGAATCATCCATGGTGCTGGGGATACTGCACAATTATGACCATGCAGATAAATGGAATGGTCACTGCTGAGTGGTTAGGAGACTCCACCAACTTTTGCAGTACTTTAACCTTTTCCTTGCTCAACACTCCAGAGTTGCTGAACTCAGTTGAAAGTCTCCTCTTTGATGTTTGACTTGCCTTCTCAGCATGATTAATCTCTATTAAACTTGAACATCCTTTCTGTGTAGGTTCAGTGTTTTTGTGTGAGGTATGGCTGGACACTTCAGCAGTGGCATTTTGGACCATGTGAGTAGGGGACTCTTTGAGGTACATGTAAGTTATTACATAGTAAAAGACATGGGGAGCTTCATAAAGCATCTGTTGAGCCAGTTAGTTTATCCAATAACATCACCTTTTTAAAGTCAGTTATTATTTTTACCGAGTGGTGCCCCATTTATTTGCAATAGCCATCTTGGTGGAATGCCAGTGCCATTCCTCAGTGGTGCTTATCCTGCCAGTGTTCTCTGGATGAGTTGTGCACCTTGTGTTGCGGCTCATTATTTTGGTTTGGAGGGAAGAGAAGAGCATCTGGGTGTTGATAACCATCATGGACAAGATTCATAGGCAAACAGAATCAAAGGAAGCTTTGTCTCTTGATTAGTCTCATACTGCTGGTATTAAGCTTTATAAAGGCTTGATTGTTAGGCCATGGTATTTTCACCCCCAATTTAGTCCTTGTGTCATTTGTTATTCCTGGCATGGCTACCCTGTGCCCTACCTGTGTGTCTGGGTAAGCTGGGCAGAGAGTAAACTGTTCCAGAACAGTGCCATTGGGTTTGGAGGAATTTAATTCTCTCCTACCGAAATTAAAAGTTGGGACATGGACTATATTTTCATCTTACCTGTAGCCACTGAAATGAAGCAGAAGAAACTAGACAGACTTCCTTACAACCCTACCAGAGTGAAGAAGATGGAATCCTATGCCTGGAAACATTTTTCTAACTTTTGAAAGAGGAAGAACTATGCCCACAGTTTTCTTGTGGTGGGTATAGTCTCTATAGACAAAATTCCTAGATCCAAGGTCAGTGAAACCCTTTTAAAATCCAGTTCTGTAGTCTAAGGCTTTCCTGTTTGGTTCCTTAAAATCCCTTCCTCTACTGAGCTTCTTTGTCAGGCTGAGCAGAGCAGCTGAGAATGACAGAGCCTGGAGACAAAGCTACCCTCGGGTCATTCTCAGCTTCTGACATGGTTTGCCCAGTCTCTTACGTGGACATAGAGAAGGAGCTTTTCAAAAGTGACTGAATGCCTCCCATCCTCTCATCACTTCTCTTTCAATTTCAGATGAGCAACAAATAAAGTGGGGAAGGCTGAAGGTCATTTTTCTCGATGGCCTACTCACAGACTTCTGCTTCTCATCAACCATGCTATTGCATCTGTAATTGAACTAGACATGGTTTTTCTGGAAAGAATCTACTGATGTTTGGATCTAATGGGGTGTATTCACTACAGAGCTCTGAGGTATCTTACCTGCATTGATAAGACTAGGACACAAATCACACATGCTGTGCTCCTGCTCAGAATGCTCTGGAGAAGCCTGTTTACCTCCCTCTTTTGCCTGCACAGAGACTCGAGAGAGAAATCCTTTCCCTGCCTTAGAGAAGTGGGGTATAAATGAGCAGGCAGTAAAAATATCCCTCAGTGCCTCAGGAGAACTCTAAAGATCCTCCTGCATTTGTATGTTGAAATGGTCAAGGAGGTTTTGTCTTTTTCCAGGAGCGATTTCTATCTCTTCTATTAAGTGTGGTGCCATATAGAGCTTATTGACAATATCACATTTTTCTGGACTAGTCCTAGGAAAATAGACCTCATCTTCTATTTCTAGACACCTGATACAGGCTAACATACTGCTTTGCAAAGCAGTCCTTAGCTCCCTACAAAACTGTGGAATAATGCAAGTTGAAAGGGATTTTTTGGAGGTCATATGATCCAAGCTCAAAGAAGAGGGGGAGAGCAGTTCAGAATCCTACCCCATCCTTAATCCCATACAACCATCTTTTCCCATTAGGGTTTCCAAGAGTCAGCGTTGCTGTATCCTGCCAGCCCTCCCTGCTGGAGTGGCCTTTCTTCAGTGGCTGTGGCCAGAGGAGGCTGTGTGACCTCTGTGTGGAACTGTGGAACAGAGGTGGGGTGGGTTTGCTTCTGGAGCCTCAAAACTGGAAGTTCATGGCACTCATCCAAGTGGAAAACTGTGCAAAGCTATAGTGCTGGGTATGTTAAAAAGTGGTTATCAGAGTAATAGAAGGAGAAAACTAAGGGTTTTCATAAGGAATAAAAAAATAGTAATGGATAATCTGTGTTCTTTTTTGAAATGTTTATCCAGGTTCAAAAACAGAGTGAAAGTTAAACTTGGTTTGTAGGGTTCTGAAATTTCTGGATAATCTTTTCCATTTTAATTTGTGGTTAGGAAGAGAAACAGAAAAACCAAGATACCTCACAATTTTTTCGAGCATTTGGAGTTGTGAGCAGAAGTAAAAATGTACTAGAAATCACACACAAGCTAATAATTTCCTCCAAGGTTTGGAGGCCAGTTTTTCAGAGTTGGGAGGTTCACTACAGTTTGCAGTTAGACAGCAGTCAGGAGTGGGTCAAAACCAGGATCTGAGGTTGCAGGGAGGTCTCTATGACTGGGACCCCATAAAGGCTTGAAGATTTTCTCCCCATCAGGTTGCACTTGTTGCTATACAGAGTCCAAAGCAGGTTGAGAGAGTCACTGCCTTTGCCTTCCCTCATAAGAAGAGATTTTTCACTGGATGTTATCAAAGGTCTTAAGAATGTCCCTTTGTCTGAGGGAGTGAAGACGTCAGCAGAGAGAAACACTGACTTTGTCATCCAAAAGTGAGTTTTTCTATAGGAAAATGGATCCCATTTATGTTTGCAGAGACTGTGTTTTGCCTTGAAAAAGCTGGCTAATTTGGAGTTGAAATCCATAACACGTTTTCACTTGGCTTGAGAGACATTCTTCTTTAATCCATTTTGCCAATAGTGAGAGCTGCATATGTACTATGACCTAATGCAGTGCCCAGTGTAGGTGTTTGGAAGTGTGTGGGGAAGAAGGAGTTAAGGATTCTGCTCCATGAGCCATCCACAGCAGGGAATGACCCAGTTTAAAAGGGTTAACAGTATTTGGTTTTTCAGAACTATTTGTTATATCAAGTTAGTGCAGCAGAGGTCACCCAGGTCACTGTGCCTCCCCCTTCCCTTTCCATCCACAGCCCCTGCTCCGTTCCTTGTTTCTCCTCTAATCCAATGACCTCAGACACAGCTCTTTTCTTATGATGTTCTTGACAGCATCTTCAGACAATATGCAGCTTGACGCCAGTTGTCTTTCCCTTTTTCTCCTGTCCCTCAGGAGAAAACCTGGGATGCCAAAAGGCACTTTGTGCAGTGGGGAAAAGCCTCAGCAATTTGTTCTGTGGTTTTTGGACAAGAGTAGCTCAGAAAACAGTTTTCCATGTATGTGCTCTTTTAGCATGGCTGTCTTTACTTCTCAGAGCATGTGTTTGGGTGTTTTTTCTCTATTTAGTGTGTGTTTGTGTGATTAAATTCTATTTATCTGCTGTACATTCTGGTCCCTTCTGTCATGATGTCACTGACCCTGACTTGCCGAAGCTTGGAGCAAATTCTTTTTGGGAGTACAAGTTAACTGTTTACAAACGGGAATGGAAAAGTTTGGCTGGAATTTGTCCTTGGGCTCAAATAACCAAATGAGGTCAGATTTGCTACTGTAACTGAGAGTTAAGTACAGAAAACCTCGCCAAGAAGGTTCTCATGCTCATTCCTCCCCTCTGACCATCTTCTGCCAATCGAAGCTTCTCTTAGATTTTCTTCAATGTATTTTTATGACCTATTTTCAAAGGTACTGAAGGCCCACAGAAAAGCATAACCTCAGGTGCTTGGTGTCTTTGATAATCAGGCTAGAATTAGACAATGACTATTATGCTTATGTATTTTTTCACCTTACCAGCACCACTATGTTAACTCTACCTGATATGAACCCTATGAGATAGGAAGTCTCATTTTCCTGCTTCCTCAGTTGCTTGTTTTACTGTGTTTCCCATTCTCCTCTACCTGTGCCTCTTTGACATACAGTTAGTTGATTTTTTTTAAAGAATATTCCTTGCTTCTGATTTTATCATGTTGCTCATTGTGCAGCCAGAGCTAGAGGAGTTACACTTGCTGTTGGGGGTAAACTTAGTAAGGTGTAAAGGACTGTTTTTCTCACTCTGCTGTGGTTTGACTGCTTTCTGAGGGATGTGCTTTGCTTTTCCTAGAAAGATGGGGTAGTGTAGTCCTAAGGGAAGTGAATGGTCACCAACAAGCTGCTGCTGGTAATGTTAAAGCAGTTTCTCACAGCCTTTCCAGGGCTGGGGAGCTGCCAGACCTCAGTGTTTTTAACAGATCTGAGGGATCAGTGAGAAAAAATGCCTGTGCATATTTGCTTGAATTGAAAAGCAAATTGCAACTCAATTGTGTGTGGCTTTCCTTTGCTTCTTGATCATGTTCAAGTACATAAGGGTTATTAGCATGAATGTTAATTAGAAAACAAAGTTTAAGGCTGTGTCTTCGGTTGGAACTTTTTATACTATGACAAAATCCAATTCTATTTAGTTCAGTCACCACAAATTGATGTATCAGGAGAGCAGAGATTTACATTCAAAGTTTCATGTAATTGGCAAAAGCAAAGTTCAAGTAATACGTTCCATTGCCAGGCTTTTCAATTCCCAGCTTGCTTCTCTGTTAATGTTACAAAGTTGCTTTCCCGGTGGCATGACCAGTGGCTCTGGTAGCAATCAAAGTGATTATTGTGAGTTGCTTGCTGTGCTGGAGGAATCAGAACAAATGGTGGTTCTGCATACAGTGTATGTTGGAGTTGGATGATCCTTGTGCGTCCCCTCCAGCTCAGAATACTCTGTGATTCCATGGAAAATGAGTTGAAATCATAAAAAATGTTGGCTGACCAACTTCTTCAGCTGAGCAACAGTTGAACCTCTTGGAAGAAAATGTGTTTTAAATTTCACCTTCTTTAACCTTAGGTGGAACATTCCTAATGTTTCATGTTAGCCAGGATAGTGCAGGCCTTGAAGCCAGTGTCTCTATGTTTCAGAGCTTTCATCCAGATTCTCTGGGAGGGTTTAAAATCCTCCCTCCGGCACCTGCCCAGATGTTTCAGGATTCTAGAGAGTCATGGCATTGCTGTGTTATTTATTATGCAGTTCTTTCACCATTGGCCTCAGCACTACAGGTTTTTGGAGGCATGAATTTGATGGAGAAAGGGAGTATTTGGAGGCATGGAACCCTTTCAAGTTTTTCTGGTTTCTTTTTTTTTTTTTTTGTTTGTTTGTTTTTTTTGTTTTTTTTTTTTCCTTAAAGAAAAGGGCAAGACCCTCTTCTGTCATTGCAGCACTCGTCTTACCCACCAAGTCATGTAGGCCAAAGGACACTGTAACAGGGACATTCCCAGGAATGGAAGATGTACAGTTTCTGTAGCAGGGAAGAGAGCATCAAAATAGGAATGGAAATTGGCAGGAGGAGCTCGGAAAGGCCAAAAGTTTCCAGCTCCGAGAGACAGTGAGAGAGGAAGTCAGTGAGTGCAAAAGGATTCCCTCTCTCCCCACTTCTCAGCCCCCACCCTCTGTCCTTCCTCCACACCCCACCAGGGGAGATGGGAGAAGAAACTTGGCAAGCCATCTTGTCGCCAATCAATCTGTGGTGTAACAATTAGCACTTAAGCAGCACTCACGCTAAACACAGGCTCAGAAAACACTTACAAAGGAAAAGAAAAAAAAAACAAAAAACTTAAGCCCCAACACAACAACAACAACAGGGCAAAGCTGGAACAGATCAATGCCACGCCAACCAGGAGGCACCTAATACCCCATTATTGACGAGGCCGATAGCGCTTTAAGTGTGTGCTCTCCATGCTGAGCAATTAGCGGCAGGACCAGAGCGGTGGAGGCAGCTCCAGCACAAGAACGCACCCCCCGCTGCCCAGCGCTTCCCCCAAGAGGTGTTTGATGACAGCTTCATTTGTTAGCGAGATCCCAATAGCTGCCGGCGCCGGCATCCTTTCCATTACGGAGCAGAGTGCGAGGGGAGCTGGGCAGTGGGTCCGCTCCCCCCGCTCCCCCGGCCTGTGGTAACAGAATACAGTAGACACGGAGTCTGTCTGTGCGCTGCCTAAATTGATTGTAATGGCTTTCTTAACGTGCTGAAAGAGCCGACTGTTTTCTCGCCTCGAAGAAAGGCTGGAGGAAGGAGGAAGTGACTCCAGCGGCTGCGGCACAGTGGATGAAAGTAAACTTTTGTTTAGTAAAGACCAGCCGACTGCAGACTGTCTCTGGCCTTTCAGCTGGCTCTCAGCAGCACTGTGTTTGAGAAGAAAGGGGAGAAGGTAGAGAACAAACTGTCGGCTTCCTGCCTTGGCTCTTGCTCCCGTGCTAACCCTGCGCGCTCGTCTGGCTGCACCTCCCAGAAGCACGCTGGAAACCTCTTCATGCAAGGAGTCTGGTTCCAGAAGGTGCCTATAGGAAAAGGCTTTCCAAGGGAATTCATGCATATGGACTATAGGGCATATGTGCTTTTAAATGCTTGGCTAGGCTGAGGCTTACCTCAAAAAGGTGTGCTGAGCTCCCATAATAGCAGAAGCTAAGCCAAGCCTGGAGAGGATATGACCTTCTGAAGAGTATCCAAGCAGCATCTGTTATTGATAAACTGTGTTTATCTGGAAGCCCAGAGCCATCCTGAGCCCTCCCAAGTGGAGAGATGTGTCTCATGTCAGAGTGTCTGTGCAGTCAGATAAAACCATCCATCAGTCAGTCATACCTGGTCACCAGAGCAAACCAGCAGGTGCCACTCACGGACTCTGCTGCTCTCAGGTGTGCTGCAGCCTGTCTTGCTAATCTTTACTGCATTGGCTGGGAGTTGCCCCGGGTAACCTATACAATTCTACTGTAGAAGAATCATTGTGTCACACCTGAGCAACCTTTGGCAACAAAATAAACTGGGTGACAGATGTTCAGGCTTTTCTGAGAGGCAAGTGTGTGTTGTAATACCTCTTTACTGGAACCTGCTCAGCCAGTGTGGATCTGGGGTACCAGAGGCTTGCTTCTTAATTGCTCATCAGTGGAGATATGCTATGGTTCCCTCTTCTCTTTCCATGGAATGAGTGTCTTAGAGGCACCACAGACTGTTAGGTACCAGAAAGGATGAGGAGGCGCCTGGTGTGCAGGTACTGCCATAGCGTGAGGGAAAAGGAAAAGAGCTGAAGTTCCCCAAAAGGTTGCAGGTGGTCCCACACCTTCCCACCCTTGCCTGGTGCCAAACATTTATTTATTCTCGAAGTTAGATCTTGTGAGTAGAGAAAGGGGCTGCAAAGTACGACTTCTCACGCTGCTGTAACCAGAAGCTGCTCTCTGCTTCTGACCAGGAGGCTTTAAGATGATGCCAGATGGGGCCATTAAAGCTGTGCAAACAATAAGGAACACATAGGGGAGTCTGTTAATGGGTTTCTTTTGGAAGCATCAGCTGGAGCTGCTGAATGAGGCACATGACCTATTTAAAAAAGCCACTTGAGAAATCTGTCTGACAGGATGGGATTTCTTACCTTCCCTGTTTATGCCAAGCCACTAAGGATCTGCCATGCTGGATGCTCACACACTCCTGTGTTTGCAGTGTTGCTCACTTGCCAATACACTTTACGGCTCATGCTCTAATGCTCTGAGATCGTGGGCTGGAGGAAGTGTCCCAACCACGTTCTGGGCAGGAAGGAAGCCACATGTAAGGAGGTAGCTTCCACAGAATAGAGACTTCCATAGACGTGTTGTTTGATTACCCCTTCTGGGAAGGGGGAGCCCACTGCGAGTGCAAATCTTTCCGTGGTTACAAACCAGCATTTTGTATGGAGATCAAGCAGCATGGTTAGAGGTGGCTGACGGAACACTGCGAGTGCAGAAGTTCCTTGGCCTTGGGTCCTGATGGGGGCTTATGTGATCAGAAATTGTGGTATAGCTTGGCAAAGCTCTGAGTTTCAGCTCACGTGAGGATCAGCTACTGATCCACTTTATGAAGGGAAATGCCTCTACCTGCAGTGGCCAGAGGAAAAATGATGTGATGGAGGAAAAAAAATACAGATATGCTCCTTGGCTGAATCCAGATCCTAAATTGCTCCAGACTGTGAAGGTATTTTCAATCAATCTTTTGTGGAAGAATACTCCAACGTTCTGGCTTGAATTTGAGCTGAGGGAGCTGATGATGCAGTGATAAGTCCCACAGTGTGCATTGTGTGCTGCTTCATTGGATTGGGTTTGAAAGAGGAGGATTCTCTGAGAAAACATAGAACACTAAATTCTCAATTTAAATTTGACTCACCCTGCTCTATTCTTTACTGTTTAAAGGACAGTCATGATTTTATGATGGGCAGATCAGTCATCTTTACAGTGCCATTCAACCAAGATGGAAACTGCAGAGGAAGTGTTGAGTCTTCATTCTCTGCAAGGGAGCAAGGCTTGTTCTCTTCAGATGACCCACTCCTGACTAGTGCTAGTGTATTTATCTCATAAATAGTACAATAGAAAGGTGGTTTTCTTCCTGACATAAAGGAAACAAGACTAGAATCTACCTTGGAGAACACCTTTAGGAAAAACATGAAGCGAAGCATTACATTTATGTCTATCTTACGAGTTTGGCACAGACATAAATGAGAGTGTTTGGTTTGCATTGTGTGTTTTGTCAGATTCTCTGTCAGGAATTCAGTCACTGATTATTATGCTCAGCTTGGACACAAACTTGGACTATTTTATGTGGCAAAATCAAATTTGCAACCCCTTCAAACTAATGGTGTATTATACTGGCATGGGAAACAGAAAATTTCACTTTGAGAGAACATTCTGGAACTTAATTTGTCTCCTTCCAAAGGTGTTTTCTTCAGTTTTCATAAGAAGCAGTAAAGAAAAATTCCCTGACTAGGGAACTTTCCACATATGATCACTTCTCCTTGCTTTGGCTGCAGCCAAGAGAGGGAAGAAAATCTGGTCTAGTTGTTAAATCTCCAAAGGTGTGAATATGCCATTCTGCAAACCCTTCAAGACCCTTGCTTGTGCCTGGGAGCCTTTCCCATCTGACAGGAAACATCTCCTGAAGGAAAGTCAACTTGGAAGTGTTTTCCCTCCCACTTGCCACCTTCTAACTTTGGTTACTGAGAGAAGAGAAAGGCTTTTAACACCCTGCAGTGACCCAGCCCTAAGTACAGTCTCCTGGAGTTCATCTAGCTGGGGAGACGGGAGGTCAGCTGCAGGGGGCAGAAAAAGTGAGAGAAACCATGTCAACAGGCTGCTCCTGCCGTGTCTGAGTGCTGAATGACGAGCCTGGGACATGGGAGAAGGAGCCGGGGTGCTCACCTGGAAAATGTTGCGGGAAGCCTGTCATGGACGTTTAAGTGCTGACAAGATGTGTCGGAGATATCTTTGCAGTGCATTTAGGATAAAGGTAACCTTTCCTGTGGGTCCTGCTTCACAAGGAAGTTGCTGCCCTGGCTCATAGAGGAGGGATAGCAGCAGCTTGATGAGGGGGACTGAGGTAATTTTTCAATATGGAATAGTGCTGCTATACTTATGTAAGGACTGAAAGGGCAGGGGATGGTGGGGTTTTAGTTCTGCCATCTTCCCATAATCCACAGATGTGATCCCAAATCAGGTGAAACCAGCAAGAACACATCTTGCCCAAACAGATTTTGAAGCAAGCTCTGTTTCAGGAACATCTCCAGATCGCTAAATCCTTTGATAGAATATATGACTTCTTTCTGAAAAAAGTATCCATGGGATGAATCAGCTGCCTTTCAGCTGGGAATTGTATCCCATGTTACCTCCAGGGTAACATGTTGCAGATGAGGTTGGAGATTGTATTGGGCAAATCTGATACCAAGTACTTGTGAGTAGCTCTTGAAGGGAAAGAATTTGCTTTTGGAATTAGATTTTCTATAGTGAATTGTAATTGTCTTAAGAAGTAACATCTCGGTGGGTCTTAGTGTGTACTTCCCAATGCCTTGTCAGGGAACACACAGGGAACACATGTACCATGGAACAAAAAGGGCCTTGCAGAGAGCTATCCTGCCTAATTCTGGTGTCAGTTTAAATTGCTAAAATGGACTGACTTCCTTGCAGTTTTCCTACTTAGGATATGATAAAGAACAATAGAACCAGATCCTGATCTGCAGCAGATCGTTTTCATTGATCTGTTATCAACACTTCAGTGAGATCAAGGTTAAAAATGGATATTTTCTGCTACTTATTTGAGGACAGAAATTTGAATCTTTAGTTGTTTCTCTTCCTTTGTTTGTTTCTCACACTGTTAATTGCTTGACTTCTGTCCTTCTGCAAGAGTCAGCTGGAGAGACCTTGAGCCTGACCTTCCAATTTCTGCAAAGTCTAAAGGAGAGGAAAGAGTTTTAACTGAATTTAATTGGGGTCGTCCTTGCCCATCAACCTCTTCCTCCTCAGCACCTGGGGGGTTTGAGCTGGGGCCCCAGTAACTGGTGGAGAGCAGAAGATGTCTCCACGTCAGAGCCGAGCAGCTGTCACTGAGGCTTAGGGAGCAGAAAGGAGATGGTGCCTGCAGGAAACAAAGATGGTTCCCACCTGTCCATAGCTAATGAGGATGTTTCCGATGTCAGTAAATATTTCCTGAGCACAACAAAGAGCCAGGAATCTTCACAACCCACTCCTGAACAATAAGCAAGTATAAGAGGTGGAAGATAGATGTGAAGGAATTGGAGAATAGGAATGAAGGTGAGGCAGGGAGGAAGAGGAAGGAAAGGGAGATAATTGAAGAAGGGAAGAAGGGAAAGAGCTAAAGAAGGAAAAGAAAAAGTAGAACACATGGCAGAAGAGGGAAAATGAGGCTGTCTGGATGGAGCAGGGAAGAAATGGAGAAATAGGTAGAAGTGTCCTGAGATGAGAGATGCTGAGAGCACATTGGAAATGCACCAGAAGAAAAAGAGCTAAAGGAATATGGGAAAAAGCATCAGCAGGTGGAGAGTAGTGCTTAATCCAACACATCCTTTTCACAGAACAGCTTGAGAAGACTGAAGTGATGAAGAATAGGACATAACCTGTAAGAGAAGTCTTGGGTCTGGAGAAGTTAAGGGTAAAGAGGGGCAGAAAGTATTTCTGGCATGTAATATTTTTAATCTTACTCTTGGAGTGTTCCTTTGTGTCAGCATCTCCAGGAAAATCATCGGTATTGACATAAAGCAAAAGAGAATTCTTTTAATGTATTGCACAAACTATGAACATGAACTACTGAGTGCCCGGCTGAGGCAGCAGCTCTCACCTGGGACTTACAGATAGAAGCCAATAGCTGATTTGTCCAGGAATGTGTAGCACTTCATTAGCTGCAGCAATAAAACTATGGGTTTATATCCTTTGAAGATGATTAATTCTCACTGCCACCTTCTATTCTTTTATCCTTTCTCTGCAACAGAATTACTACTGAAGCACCAAGAGGTCCTGCTCACAGATTGGGGGTGTTACTAACCTTTCCCAAGAACTGATTTTATCATTGACGATTTTACACGTGCTGATATTGCTTTAAATTCTATGAAAAATCTTATTTGGGAGATTGCGTCTTCCCTTTCTTGGTATCAGATATCACGTTTAAAAGTTCTTATGTGCTGTCTATGTCTCTTTTTAAATTGCATCTCAGTAGCAATAACTACTAACTGGAATACCTGTGCCACACAATGCCCCACCAAGGGTGTGATTTATCTCATTTTGGTCCAGCTTTCTCATGATCCTACACCACAACTCTGCTGTAGGCAGTAAGAGGAGATCAGCAGTTCCAGGGCATCATTCAACTCATGTTAAAATAGGTGTTAAAGTAGAAATTATTCCTATTCAGAGCCACACAGGGCTGTTAAAAACAGGAAGACACTTGAATCTACAGAAGAAGGACAAATATTTATGTTGGTGCTAAGTAGCAGTTGTCCTTCATGAGTTTAAAAATAAAATGAAAGCAGACTATTCCATCAAAGTATGTCCTGTTGCAGCACTGGGAGCAGTGTGTTATGAAACTGTGTACAAAAGCTAAATTTCCTTTAAGAAGGGAATTTTAAATTAACTGGGAACGCATAAAAAAACTTTTTGTTTTTTTAGTTTTGTATTGAAAAAGATGGAATTTTGGTTTTATTAGATACCTGCAAAGTCAGATGGTTACAGTAGAGCTGTTCAGTGCTCCCGTGGCACAGACAGTCAGGTCTGCCAATTATCCTGCTCATTTCCCAGCGTTTGGCATTGGCCAAGAGCAGGGATGGGAACCCACCAGCTCGTTTCCTGGTCAGGCTGGATTCTGAGCTAAAAACACATTATTCATGTTCCATTCCTCACAAAGACACTGGGCTCCCCTGTGAGATGCCAAGGGGCTGGATCCAGTGAGGGCATTCCCTGGAGCTGTGACAGTCACAGGGAACAGGCAAAGCTGAGCCCTGGAGAGGTCAAAGGCACAGGGCCCGAGAGTTTCAAAGTCTCAAACTTTCAAACGAAGACTTTGGGGTCTCTCTCCTGCTCAGCCCCCTCTGCTCCTGTGTGCTGCCCTGCCCCTTTTCCCTCGGAGGAAGCCTGTGATGATGTAAGTGGCCAATGCAGGGAGCCAGTACTGGGGTAGGGAGAGCCTGCAGGAGATCGCCTGCAGCCAGAGGACACAATTACTGCACCAACTGTCCGGCCAGGCCCAGCCAGGAGACTCCACTTAATGTAATTGAGTGTGAAGGCAGGCTGGAGACACTGTACCCGCTGCCTCAGCCCCCCCTGCCACAACATAGACACTATTGGCTGCTAATTGGCGCCAGTGGGCTGGTGCTAATTGTGCTCATGTCTTGGGCTGGCGATAGGCATGTGAAGGATGAAGGGGCCTGCTGGGAATAGGAGGAGGGGAGAGCCAGGGAGACAGTGGTCATACAAGCTGGAACAGGGCTTTAATTTCATATCAAATATTTAAGTAAGTGAGTGGAGGATCTGTGAACTCTCTTTGTGGTAACCCACAAAAGGCCTTAGGGAATAGCACCCCCCAGCCTCCACCCCAGCCATGAGCTGTTTGAAGGCCTCTGTTCCTCTTCCTCCTTAGCTTTGTTTAATTAATTGGGAGAATTGCTAATGATCCTTTTTTTCCTCTTCATACCTTTTCTGCTTTCTGCCATTGCATCTTCTTCATTCTTTATTTCAGAGATTCAGCTTTTCCAAATCCAAGGTCATCCAATATTTACACATGGAAATTTTGGCTGAACAGAATGACAGCTAAGGCAGAGATCAGGCTCATGACCCTGAAATTGGAGATGGTCTGCTTTGTACATGCAAGGCCAGGATGAGCAGTGGGGACTGTGTGGTGTTGTTTCTTATAACATCCAGTCAGACTTCGGAAACAGGACTTGGCACGCATCAGGTGTCAGTAAGGCATATGTTGAGAAATACTTGGGCTAGGACCACTAGTTGAGATGTGAATTGTACCTCCATGCTGTCTTGCTTCTAAGATTTTTAGTCTCAAAAATGGGCAAGTAAAGTCTAATTAAGCTGTACTGTGCTGAAAATAGAGCGCCTGCAAGGAGGTGACCTGGCTGTGATGGTGTGCTGGTGAAGGGGGAGCTTGGTACCTGGGACAATGCTCTTCACTCTACCCAACGTGAATGATTTTCGTGATGATAAGGTGCACCAGCCTTTGATATATCCTCAGAACAAGCTGGCAGTGTTGGGAACTCTACTGGGATTTCTGGCTGCCACCATTTGTTTACAAAGTCTGGGTAATAGAAACTTGGATGTGCTTGACTTGGGGATTGAGGTGCAGCCAATTTCACCTGAATTCAGATTCTGTCTCTCAGATCCAGCTGCTGCATAGGTTTGTCTTGAGCTGAAGGTGGTAGATTATCAGATGTTTTACACTTTCCTCCTTTCAGTGTTTTAAAGTCAGAGTGACTTAGATCATCCTTGATTTTGAAGGACCTGGAACCTTGTAATGCAGTTTTGTGACGCACTTAAGACAGTGTGACCGTGGGATGGACCATCCAGAGGTACAAGCTCATCCTGCCTGGGGGTTCCTCCCATCTCAAATAATTCCGTGATTGTGAGTTGCATTTGGAAACAAAATCTCCTCATTCCATTGAAAGCAATTATTTTCTTTCTTAGTTTACCACTGATTCTCTACATGATCCAGGTTTCTATGTGGATCATTCCTTCTCAAAGAAGCTGGAAGGAAAAGTATGATCAGGGGGGAGAGAGTGATGGTCTGAGTCTTATTTTTATTAGAAATCCCAAGATGTTCAGGTCCCCAGTTTCTCCTAAAAATGGACCATAATGGGCCTTGCAGTGCTGTACCAAACAATGCATAAATTACTTTAAACTAAAGCTGTTTTAATTGTGTTACATTTGTCTGGTGTGTAACACAATGATGACTTGTTTGGCCTCAAGGCACTGCTGCTACAAAATGTTCAATATTAAATAATAATTGCAGAAAGTACTTTAATAGGTTCTCTGGGCAGGATGTTCCAAATACATATCTCACAGGCCACTGCATTCAGATAACAGTTTCAATCTAAAATTAATTTTTAATGTACTGATATCTAGGCAATTTTAAGCTTTTTATAAATTACCACAATGTGCAGATTCTTGGGTGAAAGGCTTAGGCAACGTAAGTTTTGGCCTCTTTCTTTCTTTTTTTCTTTCTTTCTCTCAAAATGTAATCCCAGAACTGATGTATGAGGCCTTTAAACTCCTTTGACAGCACGTCACTTTTACTAAGGCAGGCACAAAGTGAGTGAAAGCTCTGTAGTGATTTGTTTCAAAACCTAAGTTCCAAATCCCAAGCTCATGAAGTATAGGTTCTGTCTTAAAATCAAAATATGCCGACCTCTTCCATGCAGACACCAGCTTCTAGAATATGGCATTCTTAAGGGAGTCTGTGAGCTTTGGAGAAAAGCAAACCATTGTAGGTCAGGGATATATTGGGCCAGACTTGTACCAGGTACAAAAAGATGCTGTACATGGCTTTCCTTTCTCTCTTCAGCTTTCCTCTTCAAAGGAGTTCATGGCTTATGAGGGTTCATGAGATCCTCTGCTCAGATGATGTGGCACTTACTCTAGGCCTGCTGATGGATCCTACAGGGTGTATGAAGTACCTTTAGCACCAGAGCTTCAATTCTGCTTATTAATTGGTTGTTCTCCTCATGCCTCTGGATGTAACTCTTCAGTGCAGTGCTGAGGTAGCCAGGCTAGCTCCTAGGCAGCTAAGAAAAAATGCAGTGGCCTGGTTGGTGTGAGCCCTTCTGAAACTGTGCTCATGTTCTCTTCTTTCCTTCCTTTTATTGTGGGTTTTTGTGCTTTCCCTTGAGTCAACACTGGTAATCTCACAGAGGGGCAGTAAATCAGCTCACTGCTCCAGCTGGAAGCTTAGATACCTACATTTTTCTTTCTTTTTTATTCTTCTAGTTTTGCTGTGCTTGTTTGTAGGTCAGAAAGCTGAGCTGGTTAGTTGGGAAGTGGTAGGATCACTAGTGCTCATGGAAAGGAAAGAACAGAAATGTGTAGTGGAATGTGTCGTTTGCAGCACTGAGACTGTCCTTCTGTGGTCTTTATTTGGCTTAATCCAGCTATAAACTTAAACCAATACATGGAGTTTGATTAATCAGATGCCCTCTTTTTGACCGCATTATGGGGATCATATCACAGAGGGCTGTGTTCACTGAGCTCTGTTTGGAGTCGATCTCTCTTATAATCTATTGTAAAACTGAGATTACGTCACTAAAAGAGGATAACAATGTGCTAGGAGGGATCTATTTGATGGATTTGAATCAGGAGAGTGTCAATGGCCTGATGGCTCAAGTGCTGCCAGCTGGGCATGGACTGGTGCCTTGCTGAATAGGAATGGACCTGTTGATGCATGCCAAAGGAACATCAGGTGAATGCCTATAGAGCTATGGAGCCTTGGGCAGGGTCTCTGCAGCACTTCTGTCCTCTGCCAGCTTCCAAGTGTGCAGCACAAGAGACTAAGCCCAGTTCCCTCCCAGAAATCATAATCCACATCTTCAGGCATGGAACTCCCCTTTGGCATCATGGTGAGTCTCTCTTGGACCTTTGCATCTATCTGTGCTTTAGGAAGAGAGAATATCCTGGGATTTTCCTCTAGGCCAGCCTAGGGATATGTGAGTGGGGCTTATTTGTGTGAGAAAACAGATGGTACGCTTGATTGTTCTGTGAATGGGGAAACCAAGAAAAGCTGCCATTCTAATGGAATGTAACTACCAGCAACTGCTTCCTCACTTTCAGTGGGCTAATACCCCAGAACAAAACTATTCCAGTCTCTGCTCATCTCAGAGAGCCTGAACCTGGGGCTTTAAGCAGAGGACGAGGTGGTTTCTTCTTTGTGTATTGTCTTCAATAGGTCAGTGCCAATGTAGCAAACGGAACCATTCTATCAATGTGAATCTTATTTTTCTTCCTTCCAAGGATTCCTGCATTTTATGTCGCAGTACAGCTTTGAAAGGCAACTGTGACCAAAGAATAAAGGGAGGAACCCAATTCCACTGTCTTAAATTGCAGAATGTTTTTCCTTTAAAGCCTCTCCCTCCATTCCATGCTTTTCCTCTGCAGTCATTTTAAGTGAACTCATTGGTGCTGAAAGAGATTGGTTTGACAGGCTTGACGATTCACACCTTCTGTTCAGCTTCCTACTTCAAACCAGCTCAGGCTTAAAGAGGAGAGGTCAACAGCTTTAATGTAAGGCTGTGATTACTGTAATTCTGACTGGGTAGGAAGTATCTGAATCCAAGACCTCACTCTTCCATTAGGCAGTGGAAGAATTTGCACCCTTTGTGTGATATTGGCAAGACATTGAACCTACACTTCAAAATGTGTTGTGGTGTCACCTCTGGCTTCCCTTTTGGACACACCAGTTCTCACCGAGCTGCTCAGTGTGTGGTGCGTCTGGTGATATCACTGCTGTGAGGGCTCACTTGTACTGCATTGCAATCAGATCATTTTTACATGGTAAATAGCTATTAATTACTGCTGCTGGAGTGTTAGTGCACAAAAACACTCTCCCTGAAAGCTGGGTAGCTAGTTAGAATGCTAAATGTGGGTGCATATTAATGACTGAGGAGCTCATTAGCTACACTTGCAAGGATGGAACAACTGAGGTTTCCTGAGTGTCTCTGCAAACCCATGAAGTGAAAATGCTTCTCTGTACTCAGAGCGAGAAACAACACAACAAACACAACCCTACATGCAAGGCCACTCAACCCAGCTGATTGATGGACGGTCCCTCCTAACCACGCAGAACATTCGCCCTCCTGAAGGCACAGACACAAAGGTTCAAAGGGTGGCACTTACATTCCTCAGTTTCAGCACTGGTTGTAAAAATGTGACTTCGCAGAAATTATCCTGTGTCTGTGTGCATCAAACCCTGTCCCAGTGTGTCTATCCCTGTGCTTCCCACAGAAATACTGACGGCCACGTGCAGCACACCCTGTCACAGCACACACAGTTTTGCCTTTCTTCATCAAAATAAAAAATCCCATTGATTTTTACTTTTCATGCTTCCGTTACCAGCTCCTGCTAACAACTGCCACTGCTGTTCCTTATCAATATTTGATGAGTAGGGTGAGGTAGAATGGAGAAGCCCGGTGAGTTTCTCCTTCTAAATGGTCTCTGTGAGGGTTGAGGTTGTGTGGCTTATGTTTATTTTTTCTGTCTGTTTTACTCAGTTAGTTCAGGTCCTGAAGGTGATTGCTGCTGAAAGATAGGATAGAAACAGGACATCTCTCTTCCCCTACACCCTGTTCCCTGTTCGTGCCTTTATCTCTCTGTTTGCCCTCTTGAGTAGGCTCATGGATGATTTTGTGGGCTTTTGAGTTTTTAGATCCTTGGTAAAATTCATCAACAGTGGAAGGTCAAGCAACATTTATCTGTATGTAGCCAACATAACTTCTCCTTAACTAGTTTTTCCCCAGGCTTTATCCAGCTAAGTGTTCTCAGGAAATGAGCTCTCATTTTAAAAATTATCTTTCAACTCATAGAATTAATGACTGCCCTAGTACCTTACTAAGTTGTACCCAAAAAAAGAGTCACTCCAGAATAGAGTAGCATGCCTTCAGGACATGTCTGAGTTGTAACTCTCGATTAATTCTTCATTTGTTACAACAAAGAAGCTTCCATAGTTCCTGAGAATCTTTTCTTATGCTTAGGCAGCTATTGAAACTTTGTGGATGTGAGCTTATGTCAAAGTAAGGTCAAAGACTCATTCTGAAATGAGAATTCAGTGCTTTGCTTAAAACAGCATTTCTGCAAATAGTTTTCATTCTAAAGAGCTAGTTGGAGTTTACAAGGATGGAGTCCTTGAGGGCCATAATGCAGACAGCAGTACATGAAACATCATTTCAATGTGCTCTGTGGTGAGAATATTTGAGAACCAAACAAGGTTCAGAAAACGCAGCAGAGAGTGTGGAAGCCTGGCACACTGCGAATGCTGGGCTGCCAGAGCTGGAGAAACCAGCTGCCAGCTCTGCAGCCTCTGTATCTGCCACCTGATTTCAGGTTAGTGAGCACAGGCACTCAGGTTGGCAGCTGCAGGATAATCCCAGCAGCTGTGATCAGCTGAAATGTGCTGATGGCATCCCAGAACATGGGAGACCCACCAGCAAACACAGGATGCTGCCAGGGTGTTGCTGGGAACAACCCCCTCTGCCTTCCCTGAGATTTACGCTGCAAGGGCTCATTGCAGGGAGATGGAGGCTTGTCACTGGTTGGGCTGAATGTAGGTGTAGGCATCAGGACCTCACCTCTACCTTCTGGGATTGAAACAGGGGAACAACTGAAGGAGGAACTTGCAAGGCTAGAAAAAAGCCCTTGTTCTTACTGTAGCCATCAATAGCCTTACAGGAGTGCCTGGCAAATGACTTAAAGGTCTGCATAAGCCTCATAATCACATGAGGTGAAACACTGGTTAAGCAAAACCAATGTATGCTTCTTCAGTTCATGGTAAAAGAAAATAAATCAAGAAAAGATATTTTGTATTAAGCAAAATGCTTTTTGCCTCATTTTAATGGTTTTTTTTCATCTTGGTATGGTATAAAATTTGCAAGTTAAACAAGTCTAGGCTTTATTGGTGGCTTCATTCAAATCTAAATACCTGGGGATGTCTTCCAGTTTCATGATTCTGTTCCTGTGGTGGCAAAGTTCAACCTCTCCTTGTTCTTCATGTGCTCTGACCATAAGGACCTCTTTCGAAATGAGCATTAAAAGTCATCTGGAGGACAGCCTAGGGATCCAGGTAAGTGACTGAAACATCTGCAAACGTGTAGGAGACAAGAGAAAACATGAGCATGTGGCACCAAGAGCCTTCAAATACGTCACCAATCTACTGCAAGACAAGTAACAAGAGAGACAAGGGCAAAAGCCAGGCAAAGCTCTTGAGATGGCAGCTTTTCCATGGCATAGCATAAATCTTGAGCTTGTCTGATGTGTGCTGTGAAATGCTGCTGGGTGAAGAGAAAGAAGGGATTCTGTCTCTCAGAATATAACTCTTGCCAAGTTCCTCAGGGTGACACAAGAATCAGCAACATAAAATTCTTTGGCTTGTTTTGTTTGATTTGTTTGGGGAATTTTTATGTTTCTTTGTTTGTTTTTCTTTTTTCTTTTCCTGGAGACCACTGCTTTTAACTCTCCTTCTCCTGTTGCCCTTCTTGTTTGATGATTTCAAGATTGCTGATGTCCAGAATTCAGCTCAGGGCCATCTGGAGACCCTCTGCTGCAGCATCATTAATCCCATGCAGGACAGGTTGGCCATACTCATTTCACATCTACAGATGTGGACAAATCTGATTATCCATCTCCTGTACAAGTCTTACAGAAAAGTTGTAGCTGAGTCCTTGGAATTTAGTGAAGAGACTTAAGAGTTTGACAGACTTTGAAGCTTTCTTTGGACTCAGTTGAGGATTCAAAGCTGTTTGTTGGGAGGTCTGGAGGCCACCTTCTTCCAACTTCCCATGTAGGTCTCCTCTAGTGAACAAGTCAGTGGTTTTCTTCTTGTACGGTGACTGTGGGGTCTGTGGGCAATGCTGGGATCAGGTGTCTATGTGGGATCAGTCACGCTGCAATGCCAGCTTAACTTTAGAGTGCTAGGTTATGTCCTCTATAACAGACTTTTCCCTGTTTCTTGAACCCAAAATCTGCTTTGGGGAGATACTCCAGGTTATTCTTCTCTTTAGTCTTGCATCCAGACCTCTGGGGCAGCACAAGCACAGGTTGGTGTAGGCACCACAGAAACCTCTGCCCTGGTTCTACCCCCAGACACCATGTCCAGAGTCCATTCCCAGTGACAAAGCAATCCAGTTCTGTCTTCCAAATGGTTTAGCAAACCACATCCTTTCTGTAAGAGAAAAATGATCTTTCTTCATTTGTAATATCTTTCCTAAAATGTGCTGTACCATCATGTCTCTAAAATGTATGAGGCGATAGAGCAACTATATTGAAAAATAGCACATACTTGGCCAGTTTTGCTAATAAGTAAAATATACAGGTCTGAATATGACAACTGTATGTGTTGAAATATATTGAAAACATATTTGGATCATTCCACATAGACTGAAATATTGAAAACTGGCCAAATCTGTAAAAAATTTAAGTCTGTGTTTTATATATTATATATTTAAAAATCATTTTCACAAATAGATAGCAAGGAACCTTGCTACAAAGATGTGGGAAATACTAACCAGGCTTTATTTTTTCCTGATGGGAACCAGTGATCATGGATGCTGTGTCATTACAGACACTGTGGTAAGAGTTAACCTCGCTGCTGGCTCAAAATTTGTGTGCTGGCCCCAGCACAGGGGTCCATTGATCTTAATAGAGACCACTCAGGAACGGGGAATTCCAACAGTAAAGGCTCCCTTGGCATTGCTGGTGCTGATTTAAGTCTGAGCATTTCTTCCTCTGCAGTCTCTTTGGATTAGCCTGGGAATGGATGGGAGAGTGGGAGTGAGAGTGGTTGTGACAGCTCTTAGATGGAGGAGCTTGCAATTCCTAGAGAAATGAGAAATTTCTGGAGGCTGAGGATTCAAACAGTGATATGACCCCATAGACAATGCAGTTGTCCTGCATGAAAACAAGGATCTCTA
The DNA here is from genome assembly GCA_013400495.1 of Nicator chloris. Taxonomy (NCBI): domain Eukaryota; kingdom Metazoa; phylum Chordata; class Aves; order Passeriformes; family Pycnonotidae; genus Nicator; species Nicator chloris. The sequence goes on from WAAE01026053.1 coordinate 258,653, forward strand.
TTTATTTTGAGCTCCTGCTGGCATTCCTAAGCACTCTCTAGGTAAGTCCAGAGGTGTCTGGATACCCTGGGTCCTCTGAGAAGTGCCCTTTTGCAGCATGACACAGAGTTACCTTTTGAGTTTTTCTGTGTGTATTGTTATACCTCTGAAAGGTGTGGGGCAGGAGACCCTGGTGTTTTGCCATGGAGGATCCAGGGCTTTCTCTCCCTGCATGTTGTAGCAGCTGTGAGATCCCCAGTGGAGATGGAAGCCTTTGGATGTGCTTCTGGTTGGGGTTGGGATGGTCTGCTTTGCTGATGGACCTGTTCCGTGTTGCCAGGGAATGTATTTCTGGTGACAGCATTTGAAGGCAAATTGGTGACCTCACTAAGTTAGAGATTAATGTTTTAGAGATGGTAAAAAGGTCATTTGAAGACCTGTGATGAGAACTGGTTCTGTTTGAGAGTTGGTTGGTAGAACCAGCAAGGGCCTGGCTTCCTCATCCAAGGTTACATCAGGTCAGCAGCTGAGGGAGGAGATGTCACCCAGAAAGGAGCTTTTAAAGGAAGACCACTGTCCCCTGAGATGCCCTTCCTGCCTGATTTGGATGTGAACAGAGTTTTCTTTGATTCTTAAAATTGTCCAATTCCTCGGTTAAGAAAAAGAATTTAAGCCAATTTGGAGTCCTAAATCTGGCTCACTGTGTGAATGAATCATCGATGTCTCAAGCAGGAGTCATGAATCTCATGATCCTGTTGCCCAGGTGAATGTACTTCTGCAAACTACACTAAGTTTGTTCAAACATTTATTTGCATGCAGAAAGTTGGAGAGAGACAGAACTGAAAGTCAGATACATCGGGGGTCCCATCATGAAGTGACTGAGGAGGCTTAGGAATGTCAAAATGGGAATCGTGGTTGTTTTACACTTCTGAGATCTCTTGTGCCCTGGAGATGAGCTGCTCCGAGTGGTGCCCTTGTGTTCTGAACAGCATCAGCCAGCTGAGAGCTGGAACACCACAACATTCCTAATGAAAACAAGGAGCGAACCAGAATTCTCCTGAAAAATAAACAAGCCCAATTCCATGACCTCTTCTTGACCTCCCAATGAGGTGCTAATTACTAGAGGATTAGCACCTCTTCTGTATCACAATGCACTCAGCCAAGGAGCAGGAGGTGACAGCACTCAGCACAAAATGCAAATCCAGAAGAATTAGTCCAAGGGCAAGAGACAAGTCCCAAAGTTAAGAACAGCGAAACCTTCTCCATTGTGAGTTCAACCTGTTGTATGAGAAACGTGCTAGTTACTGCCTTGTGGAGGAGTTCGGCAGGAATGGGATCTTTCCTCCCCCCCGGCCCCCTTCATGGTAGGTAAATATGCAGCTTTTCTTAATTCGACTTCACAGTTCAACAGAGATAATTTTTTCAGTGTGGCTGCAGCGACAGCAATATGAAAAAGGGTTTATTAAAAATTAATTGCACCAGCAGAAGTATCTCTGTGTATCTGTGTCTGTGTTGCAACACCATCCCTGTTGCACCACATCCAGTGGCTCACTGATAAGCTGGAACGAAAACTGTAGGAATTAGTGCTTGCAAAGGAAGCCCTGCAGAGATGTGTGTGATCTGTCCTGTCAGGCTGTGTGAGATGATCTCACAAGCTTCAGCCTGTATTTGTCACATCGGATGGATAACGTCTTTCTGTGGTGGCTACTGTGGTCTTTATGTGGGGATTTTCACCTCTTTGATCCTGTATGGGATGGGAAATAAATTGCTCTGGTATAAGGTATCGTTATATTTGCATGAGGCTTTGTATTGGTGTTTTTATTTTTGGTAGGAAATATTTATTTTAAAAGGAAGGGACCTAAGCTGTTTCCAAATACCAAAGGGAACTTTGCCCAAGGGAAAGAGTTTCTGAGGTGTGGAACAGCCCAGTCTGGTGGCCAAGGTGGCCACCTGGAAGGTGTGAAATCAAATCCTTTGCTACCAGGTACTGGGTGAGACTGGAAAAGACAAGCAAAAGCCTCCTTGGGAGCAAACTGGCACAACTGTCCCCTAAAATAGGTGACAGCCCCGGACTTTCCTGAGAGAGAGAAGATAAGCTGTAAACCATAGTCTTCTGAAGCTCAAGAACCTCGTTGGGCAGCAGATTACAGCTGTTCTGAGTTCTGGGGTTTTGTCCCGAGTGGAAGTTCATTCGTGAACCTGAGAATGCTGCTCTCATTACATTTTTTCCGATGTTGCCTCATTCTTGGAAAGGGGAAAGTTTCTGGTTTGGATAATTGAATTTTCCCATAGAAGATCTCATCAATAAATTCCTGATCAGCTCCCCACTGACCAGCTGTTTTACCTCTACCCACTTCCGCAGTTTTCTTAGGTGTGAACATGAGCTGCTTGCACAGCAGCCCAGAGAGCTTCATTTGGATGAGATACATCCTCCTTAGTTGTTAAACCATTTCAAGCTGTACTTTTCGGTCCTGGCCTTGTTCATGGCAGTTTCTTTTGCTCTTCTCTTCCGTGGATGCAAATCTTAGGGTCTCAGTTGACTCTGGCACTGCTGCCTGTGCTCACCGTGGCAGAGGAGACAGGATTGTGCCTCCTGGCTGAAGGGGCTGTGGCAGACATGCTGCCTCGTGTAATTTCCTGTCTGCAGAATTACCTCGGGGATTTTCAGATGGGCCAAGAGACTCCTGTCTACATTGTTCTCCTGCAAAGGATATGTGTGGTATGGGGCCCAGGTGACACAACCAGGATCTCCTCAGTGTAGTGTTTGACTGGGCCTTGGAAAAATAACCACATTACTATCTCTAACTTATGCTAAACATGCTTGCCTCCTTTTACAGGTTTTGTTGCACAGTACTGTTGCCAGGATGGATTTATGCTGGGCCATTTCCCACTCCAGCTGCGTCATTACAATCATTGTCATGACAACACAAAAGCAGAAACTGAATGCCCTGTGCCTTCCAAAGAGTATATTTGTCCCATTGCACTGTTGTGACCTTCGGGGTGCCATGTGCCTGTGGCTACTAAAGCAAAGACATCCTGACACTTGGTTACCAGGCATCCTCAAAAGCCAAAGGGACTCCTTGCTGTCTCAAATAGCCTGGCTTGAGTATGTAAAGAGAAGTTGCCAAGTGAAGAACAATTCCTAGAGGACAGGAGTGGTGTGGAAGTACTTTTGTGGGGTTTTGGGGCCCATACCCTCGGCCAAGCACAGACGTTCTCTCTCCACCAGAAGGCGCTGTTGCACAGGGTAAGGCCCGGGGGTGCCACCATGCGCGCCGGGCGGACATCACCAGAGTATCCGCCCGGTGCCTCAGTTTCCTCATTTCCTAGTGTTCTGAGAAATAGTGACCAATGTGACACAGAGCAACTGGATGTTATTAAGACACCAAAAGAGTTGGTCAAACCACATCTGTGCTTTAGGAAACCAAGATCAAACCAGATGCCTTCAGGCTCCTCTGTGTGACACCGAGCCACAGAAGGTGAAGAAACTGTTCCTTCATTATTTTGTTGGTTTCCCATTCTTCTGTGCCCTGCTCTCATCTCCAGCCTCCTGGAACAATTTGCCATGGGGCCTGAAGGAAAACAAGCACTCATGTGCTAATTTTACAAGCTGCCATGGCAGCAGCAAACAGCAAGTGTGGTCGGGGCAGGGCCTTCCTCACACACACAGCCTGGCACAGCAGCCTCATTGCCAGCCCCAGCTGGCAGTTTGATACCAGCCAGAGAACTCTTTTTGCAGCACTGGTTAGACAATCTGCTGATTGATCGTGCGGGGGATCTAACAGCAATCAGGCTTCCTCCATAACGTGCTGATGCTGAGACGGGCTTGGTGCTTCTCTGGGTCAGATAAGCATCTCCTCAGACAGGCCTCTTCCTTTCATTTGCTTTGTTTTCAAAGCTCTGTGTGGTAGAAAGTGGTTTTCTCTACTGTTTGTAGAATGATCTAAAGAAATTATTTGAGAAGAGTCCCAGTTCCTACTGGAATACTCTGCTTTGTAGGAGGAATGTGTGACTGCCCACCAGCCTGTCCACCCAGCTGCAGCCGGAGTGCTGTCTGTGTTCATGAAGAGGGAAATAATTCCATGCCTGGAGTCCACTCTGAGACTCAAATAAAGAAATAAGCTTTAGGTCCATGCCTTTTATGCAGTCATGCAATGGATAGGGACAATCTGGTACCTTGTGTTTGTCATCTCTGCAGTTCCTGGCTGTCAGCAGCTGCTTGTTGCTGGTATCATATGGAGGAGAACCAGTGATTTCAGTAAATAAGACAAATACAGAATTTTCCCTCAGCATCTCTAGCTCCACCAATCTCATCTTTTCCTTTCAGCCCTCGGGTACATTAAATGGTTTGGCCTAATGAAGCTCTCTGATCTTGAAATCACTCCACTCTCAATGACCTCCTGGGGCAGCAGATAATATTTAAAAGCCTTATGTGCCTGCAGAGGCTCCTTGTCTCTCTTTTGGGTTAATAGTTAAAAATTCATGGTTGTTTTTCAAAACCTAAATTGCTTTACTCTCTGCAAATGATTCCCCTTTCAATTCAAAATCAAACCTTTGTCTAGACTCAGCAGACTCTTGGCTAATAGCTCTGGCAGGCAAAGATACCAACAGTTTATCAAGATATTCACTTTCTACCCCAAAGTCAGCTCAGTTTCACGAGGTGGTTTTTGTTTTCTTTTTTTTCAGTGGCAGAAGAGTGTTCAGCTAATTGGGTTAAGGAGCCTTAGATGTTCCTTGGCTCTCCGCAGAGTGTTTCTTTTTTAGCAGTGCCAATTTCCTTAACAAATGTATTTCATTGTGTGGTGCATTTGATCCTCATATCCGGAACTGTATGTGAATCCTGAACCACCCCTGAGCTGCCTTTCCAGCTGCCATGGTACTGACTGCACAAGCCTCCACTGACTTAGAATGTGACCTTAGAATTCAGAGGCCTATTTCTAAATAAATAAGAATATAAATAAAGATAAAACCATGCAGCTCCTTCAGGTCCATGTGTGATTTCCCCCGTGGAGCTGCTCCCGTGGCTCTGTGACACCCTCAGTGGGTCTGTGCAGAGGTTTTCATGAAGTCCCCTCTCAGGTGTTTGGCAGTTGTCTGTAGAGAATGACCTTTCCTTTTACTCAGGGTTCAGAGGAAGCTCAGCAGTGACTTGAAAATTACGATCAGAAAATTTGAGGCTTCTGCACTCAAAGTTTGAGCTTTGGAAACACATCTGGGTGTCAGGCTGGGACTTTGGAAAGCCTGGCTGTGGAGGCCAGCAATGCTAAGCCTGGGCAGAAAATGTTTATCATGTAGAAGAACATGGCAGAGACTGTTTTATTAAAAGAACAGCTCCTGTCTGAGATTTTGTATCAGTGTTTAGGGTCTGCCTCTCATGGGTAGAGCCACTTGGTCCCTAAAAGAGCCTTAGAGGGCAAGCTCAAGCCCCATTTAGTTTAAAACTCTTCAATTTTTGCATCTCCTCAGCAGACTTATTGTGAACTACTCAAATATTCAGAGTGCAATGAGCCTTACTACTAAATCCCTGCTACAAGTAGTACCAGATGGACTTGAAGTATTACATACACTTGAAATCTCATTTGTTTTCCTGCTAGAACACTATAAAGGAGCTTCGGTGTAAATGTGAAACAAACTCAGTCTTGGTTCTAGTCGTGGGTTGTGTAAAGGTTTGATTACCCAGTGTGGTGTTGTCACATGAGGAGATCCCCGCTGTAACTGCAAATTGCTGTGCAGACTTAATCTGGCCACAGCTGCTTGTACTATTACAAGAGTAAATAAAATAATACTTAGCATGGATAAATATTCTATTTGCATGCTGGAGCATCTTAAAACTGTATTTTCCAGCCCACCCTAGGTGAAAATAAATACTGGGAAGCTGAAGGAAAGGAAAAAAGTGAATCACTGTCACAAACCATTTTAGAGCTGAGGCTAGAGACTGCTCTCTGGCTTTTTGGCAATCCTTCCTACCAGGGCAACGTAAGTCTAAGTATTGTTATTTCATGTGGAGGATCCATGCTGCTGGGAAAAAAAGAGGACTACCTTTGGGTAGAACAGCTACTTCCTATGACTTTCTTTCAGAAATTAAGTGGCAACTTTCTCCTGATTACTGATAATAATTATGGCTATAACTACCCACATGTTAAAATATGCAATCCTAGATCAAATGACAGAAATGGCAAGTGGAGTTCTTTAGTGGCTTGACTGGAATGAACTCAAATGTTAACTTCACAACAGGCTTCAAAGTATTCAGTTTACAGGCTTCAAAGGGACCCACTGTATCCTTACTCTGTATGTATTTTTTCCCCAATTTCTTGCATTTAGCTAAAAAGGCTGTTGGAGAAGCAAGGCTTGAGGGAGGATTGCAGTTGGCAAAGGTGAAGGAAGCAAATAGCATTCTCCTGGTGCCTGTAGCACCTCCTTTCCCCAGGAGAACCAGGGGGCAGCTCACGCTGTGTCCTGGTTGAGAGTGCTCCTGCTGTGACCTGAAGCAGCTCTCAGAGCAGCTCCAGCAGGTGGTAAAGGGCTTCTGTACCATCTTGATTTCCAGGCATTTACTAATCCCTGGAAATGCAGAAAAGCTTCTTTCAAGGGTGCAAGAGGTTTATGTGATGTGGAAGTGAATGCAAGGATTCAGTACTACCCAAGAGTTACCCTTTTGGGAGGATTCTCCACCAGGCTGTCGGGATTCTTGGAACAGCTCTTGTGCGTCACAGAGAAGGGATGGATACAGTACTGGGACCATGATACCCTAAAGGTTTGTCTTCACTGCAGTATTAGCTCACATATTGTGTGTTACCCTCTGCACAAGCTCCACTCACACAGGATGACTCCACACAGTGCTGTTATCCAAAGGGTTGGATCCAGAAAGAGCTGCTGGTATTTGGTTAATGCACCTCCAAGCCACTAACACCTCCACTGTAATCTTGACTCAAGAGGACTCAATTTGAGGCCTTGCTCTCTGAGTGTGATGGAAAATTCTCCAGTGGGTAATGGGAAAGGAATCAGTGGAGCAGCTTAGCAGTGCCCAGAGTTCATGTTTGTCACGCAAGCAAATTTCAGATTCAGTAGCTGGAATGTTATTAGGTGGTGTAACTGCTCAAACTTCTGGCTCAGGGGTAGTAATCTGAAGATGAGCTAATTAACTGTGCCATGCAGCTGAGTTACTCTTTTAAAAATATTTCTTGAGCTCAGGAGTGATATACAGTGAAAACCTTGCAGCTCTTTTAAAAGACATGTCCCTGTTCTTTGGATGATGAGTAGATGTTGTACAAGGAAGACTCCCAATACACGGGGTTTGTAAAATGTGCTAGTGGTCTGTGGGCGTCATCCATATGTAATTGTGGGATGGAGCTGAACTTCGTGTGACAAACTTGCTGGGAGAAGCGTGGAGTGCAGGAGTGGGAGTCCCAGGGCGGAGACGCTGCTAACACCCAGCAATAACCGGTTACCCTGCTTGGCAACCCCCGTGCTGGTCTAGGTAAATGGAAATGACTTCATTATTTGTTTGTCCCTTGTCCTAGTGGCTTTTATTTTTAAGCCTGCATAACGCAAACCACAGCCCCTGGGGAGCTTAACGAGGGTCTAAGTGGCACCACCGTTCCCTGCTAACAATGGGCTTTTGTTGTTCACACTTTCCCTATCAGAGTGTCCCGGAGGAACGTCCTTGCTTAGGAGACTATATTGTGATGTTATGACCTCAGAGAGGGGTGGGAGAGGAAGGGAGGGTTCAGGTGTATCTTTAACTTACTTGAATAACTTTCTTCTAGTTGTGTTTTCTTCCCACCAGGATCTTTAATGAGTGCTCGGAGGGGGCTGGCTCTGAGCTATAAATACAGGCGCGTTATCACCCGGCTGTATTGTGTACGAGCGCTAATTTCTGTGCAGGGCTTGAACTTGTTGACTTCTGCGGTCGCTGTCAGGAAATGTTGGGTGGGAAAGGATTAAAGAGCCTATTGATGTGACTCGGAATCTCGGGCCAGGAAGGCTGCTTGTATCATCTTAGATCTAGAAACGGTGGTGTTGATACCCGGCCTAGGCTTTTTTTATAGAGTCGCTTTAGTCAGCTCCGTGTTCCTCCCTCCCACCTCCCCCACGGCGAGCACACTGACTCCGGCACTCCAGGCTGGAGTCTCCAAGGAGGAAGTAGACCCTGTAGGCGAATTTCCTGGTATTATGCCATTTTAACAACCTCTCTCTTGATTTAGGTGTTGCAGGCTGGCTAAGAATATTCCTTGACACTTGAAAGGGACCTTTATTGTTTTCTTAATTTGTGAAGAATTACCTTTTTTTTTTTTTGTCTCTCCAAACTTTTCTTTGTAGGGTCAGACTGGAGCCATGTTATTGTTGTTAAATTTAGATCTGAGACTATATTAAGTCCTCTGGCAGTCTGCCCCAGTGCTTTCACTTCTTAAAACAGGAAGGCAGGCCTTGGCCTACTTGTGCTCATGTACTTAAAAAGGGTGAGAAGATGACTTTTTACACTGCTGGGAAATAAATATAAAATCACACAGTGTATATACAACCACTGTCCTGCTGGAGCCAAGAGACAATTTCAAAGGTTGAAACTCTTTAGGCCTCACGTTCTTGAACAGGAATTAGGTACATAGTGCCTTTTTGGAAAGTCTGTCCCCAAAACAATTCTGGCACATGAAAAAGTCTTGTTCAGTGTGGTGTGGAGGGGAGCAGATCCAGCAGTGTTGGCTGTGGGCATGTAATGGAGGGAGCCATTGGTGCAGCGGAGTTGGTTCCCAGGGCTTGCAGCTCCTGCCTGCATTTGGGGAAGAGCTCTTCCAAAGCCTTGGGCAGGGTCTCATCGGAAAGGCTGGTGCCTAAAATGTAACCTCTTAAATTATGTTTGTGCATCTCAGAGAAGGAAACCTGGCTGCTAAGATTCCCAAGATTCCTGTGGAAGGCAGAGAGAGGGAATGCTCAACACTTCAGGAATAATGACTAACTCAGATTGCAAAGTCTGGCTCTGTAATGTCTGGCATCTGGGTTTGGAAACTGCCTCTCAGCATTCAGTGTGGAAGCAGATTAGAATATCTGTCCATATTTGTAAAGAACAACGTGAAATATTAGTCCCTAAACCAAAAAATGATGGGAAAGGGAGAAAGCATGACTACGTTAATGACTTCAAATTTTCCTGTTTAATTTTAATCTTTCTCAGCATTTTTGAGCACACTTGATTGACTCCTGCCTTTTATAGGGATGGCCCAGCCAGAAGGAAAGGAAATATTGCAGCACCTGCAGTTTCTTCTTTTATCAAACTGTGGCTAAATGCACACAGATGGCTCCATGGGCTGGAAGGCTGTGCTCCCCTCAAGTTTTGACTCTTTCCCTGTGCCATTTCTGTAGCTAATCCTTCCTATCAGCAGACAGCTAGGAGCCAGCAGCTCATTGAAAAGGGAACCAGACTGAGGACAGTCTGCTGAGAGGGGTAGAAAAACTGTTCCTTTGAGGACTCTATAGATTTTATTTTTTTTTCCCTGTATAAAAGCATTTTTATTCTGATATATATGATGGGGGTAGGGGGCCACAAACTGTGATAAAAATACCCCTGAGCTTCACCAAAGCTCTTTCTACCTTTTCATAATTCAGGAGTCTGTCAATCAGAGCCAAAGGAGAGGAGGATGTGTGAGGCTGTGTGGGAGGGCTGGGGGCAGCAGAGACAGCAAATACCACTGTCCTCCAGACTGCTGCCAGTCCTGATTCTCAGGATATCACTGCAAATGGACAGGCAAGAGCAAATGATCCCCTGTGTGGGAATTAAAATACATTCTGGAATTCATGGTAGGTGCAGGCTGCTCCTGGAAGGGTTCAGGTGCTGTCTGTGTGTCCCAGTTCAATGCAGGGGCTGAGCACTGTGTGTTCAGTGACACACTTGTGCAGGGCTCAATAATTTGCTTTATCATCAGAGAAGAGGTCAGCATGAGCTTCTGCAGCACATGGAAAAACTTGCTCAGATAAGGATTGTCTTTTACTGCCTATCTTTGAAGCTGGCTGCACAAAACTGAAATTGAAAGCTCTTGAGCCCCACCTCTTTCACAATATCTCAGCTCCTCCAGTTTTATGTCAGGTGAAACACAGAAGAGGAAGAATTCCTGAAGTGAGCAGTCAGTTCAGGCAAGGGATGTTTAAGAAGGCCAAGGCTTAGTAAGAAGGCAGCAAGGTCTGGAGGATTGCTGGAATTTTTCAGTAATAATGAAACTTCGAAGATAAAGTAGCTTAAGGTTTGGGCTGAAATACCATTCCTTCCCTTCTAGGAAGGCTTATAGCAAGGCATAATGTGGAAAGGTGATTTTAAATTTATATTCTCCCATTTTCCAAGGGAAAACCTTACAATGTTGCTCAATCTGATTGGTCTTGCTTTTGTGTGAGTGCTGTTTTGTTTTTTTCCCCTTCAAATCAATGCATCAATTCTTCACCCAAAAAGATAATTTCAGTGCCAGAGCTGAGAGTTTTTCCTTGGGACCAGTCCTGCCTGCTCTTATCTTCTGGCTCCTGCAGCAGGGCCAATGATAAGCCAGGACTAAGAATTCTTTCTTTGGACAATCTCCCTGACAAACACTTAGATGAGCAACAAGAAAACCTGAAAGAGTGTAAAAGGCTCGGGCTTTCTGATCCTCTGAATCTTCAGAGAGATAAATTCAGGATTGTTTTAGCTGGGCTAGTTTTGGAATTGTATTACTCAGGGAGGCTGCAGGGGGAGGTGACTGGGTAGAAAGATTATTTCTGTTTGTCACAGGATCTAAATTCCCCAGATCCATTTTCTAGGGATTTTCCTTCTTTATCTTGAGTTTCTCCTGGCCCTAAATTCCCCTACTGCCTAACTGGCTGCTGCCTTCTCTCTCAGCACTGTGGGATGCTCTGGAATGACATGCAGCCTGTGTCACTGTCATTATCTTGGCCTGAAGCCTGCAAGCTTGTGAGGCAGAGCAGTCAGTTGTTTAGTGCCTTCCTTCCAGACACAGGAGAGCTGGAATCTGTGATCGGTCTCTTCTGGTGCCTCTTGGATCCTCTTAATGTGGTGCTTTCTTGTTTGCCCCATGGCCTGTTCCTGTGTTGTCTGAGCACACAGCACACTCCTCACAGCACCTGTCTCTCTCTCCCTGTACACGGATCTTAAACCCCAGGTTTTGCCTCTCGGTTCCTTTGCTGTTTGTGTATCACTCCCAAGACAGGGCCATGGCACTTTGTTGCAGTTTGCAGAGCAAGGTGTTGCAATTTCATGATTGTGTTGGTGTCCAAACAAACTATAAATGAATTGCTCTTGGAGCCTGGCCCGTGGATGTTGCCTGAGCAAACAGGCTCTGACTCCGTCTGCTGGAGCACACCTGTCTCCTCAAACACAGGGGTTTGCTCTCGGTGGAGCCCTGGTGCCTTATCCATGTCCCTTCCCCGGAAGAGCCAGGTGTCTCCTGGCTGCAGAGCCTTTACAACCCCGCTGCATCCCTGGGCAGGCACCAGGCCCCGTTATCAGCGAGGGCGGGCTGGCCCGTTCCGCTCCGCAGAGGAAGGAAGGTAGAGACACAGATACTGACACACGGGAGAAAAGCCCAGATCAGTGGACAAGATGTCTGAGGCATATGATGCTTATCTGCTGCAGTGGGTGGAGGAGGAAAGGGCATCCCTTATCTCTTCTCTAGTTCCCAGCCCGCTCTGGCTGCTTAAGGAGGCTCACTGGAGTCTTCCCACATTCCCGTACCTTCGGGTTCCTGCTGGACAGGAAACGGCTGCTGCTCCAACACCCATTACATCTCAGCTGGTAGTGTCATTTACAGTCGGATTCCCAAGATCCCAAAGGGTTTGGGGTGGAGTGGGTGGGAGTGGGGTGGAGGGTCAGAAAATACCTCTCTGGGAAAACAACAAAAACATTGAAACTTGCCTAATTTCTTGAGCAGTTGGTGAAGCTGGCCCGTGATACTGAGGCACTTCAGGAAATCAAACTGACCCTTTGGAAAGAACTGGCAAGTTACAATGCATGTAAGGCTTAAATAATGCAAAAAGGTAATTGCTGCTCAGCATTACAGGATGGGGCTGACCATTCCATTATTATTTTATGTCTAAAAGAAACCTGGAAATACAGCATTTATAAGGGAGATTTCTATTTGTGCAGATGCTCCTGAGCAGCTGTTTGGGTATAGGGAGATGTCGAAAGCTGCAGAATTAATGAAAGCAAAGATACAGGTGCTTCTTGCAGTGAGAGAACCCAACATGGCTTGTGGTCTCTGAGGTCTGACATTTACGCGTTTTGAAAAGTCAAACTCCTATCCTAAAGGGACCTTAAAGCTTATCCCATTCCACCGCCCTGCCATGGCAGAGACACCTTCCGGTACCCCAGGTTGCTCAAAGCCCTGTCCAACCTGGCTTTGAGCACTTCCATGAATGGAGAAGCCACAGCTTCTCGTGCCAGGGTTTTTCCTCCATGTCTCTTGGTTTGTGTGCATGTGTGTTCAGTCTGCATTGGCAGAGCCAGGACATGATAACTTGTGTTTTAACATCATTATCATATTTTTAAAATTTCATTTCTTTTGAATCAGTTCTGGAGAACTTCATATATAAAGATATTTCTACAACTTGTGCGGTGCTACCTTCTGCCTGCTGCTGCCCAAAGCTGTTAGAGGTTGATCTAGCATCAATGCAGTACTAGTGCACAGCTACAATTGCACTGAGGTATGTAACCTGGGATGAATGTGGGGAACAGGCTGTCCAAATCTATCTCCACTGGTGATCTTCAACAAATCTCTCAAAACTGTTGTTCCTCTGTTTCTGTTGGTGTCCTTTGCACCTCTCTGTGGGCTTGTGGAAGACCCAGAACTTGGTTTGGAACTCCACTCTTGTTATGAAACAGTTTCATTGTAGTTGCCATTTAGATTAGTGGAAATTCTAAACAAAAGATGTGGAGGGAGAAAGATACAAATCCTGTGAACTTCTGTAATTGGATGCCTGCTTCTGCCTGTATCAGGGAAAACCTTGCCTATCTCTGTGAGTGAGATTGGCATCTCTGTGTTGTTCATCCTGCACGTGGATATAATTAACATTCTATTGCACCGGTGCCCTCCGGGTGACCTTGGTGAAGTTCCAGTGCTGGGCTCGTCTGTCTATTGTCTGACACTGGTTTACATCTTCAAATATGTCCTTCCTTCCTGTGCTCAGGAGAAACTGCTGGGGCCAAGTGTGTGGTTCCTGCTGTCTTGTTGGCGTCTTGGTCTTCGTGGAAATTCCAAAATGACACAGAATTCCTTTTCCAGGCCCACTTTCCTGCCGTAGTTCCCCAATATCTTTAAATTGCTGACCTCTCTCACACCTGCCTTCTGTCACATCCACTACTTGATTCATACCTTGTCAGAACATGATTTTGGCCAGAGTCTCACTTCTCCCAGTGTTGGGTTAGCCTGGATTCAGGTCTGTAGGGAGGTAAAGGATTCACAAGCTCCTCAAACAGAGGTGACATGTGAAAAACCCAGTCAGTGCAGCTGTCAGTGTTTGTGTGTGTGTATCAACAGAGAGAGCTCTCTGGATGAGCATCTTTTCCACTGTCTTTTATGCATAAGTGCTCTTTCTTTGGAGGGAATTACCAGGTGGAGATGGCAAAGAGGTGGAAGTATAAATAAAGAACAAAATCCTGCCTTCATTTATGTGCCTGTTCTTGAGTTAATGTTGGTACCTGAATATTGCAGACTGCAGTGAGGGCCCGCCATTAGGGTATTGAAAGTACCAGACCCATTGACAAAAAAAAGAATTCTATCAAAATCACTCTCAAGGAAAAATGAATCTCATTCAAAATGAACATTTTTCTAGAAGGTATCTCCTTCCTCCAAAAGTCGTTGTCTCTATTGGAAAGCAACTTTTAAAGCATGGAGTAAAATCTTCAGGCTTTCAGTTTGGGATTTCCCACTCCCCAGTTGAACATACTGTGTAGCTTTTGCGATGTGTGTTATTTTTGCAACTCTCTCCCCAACAGAGTGCATCTCTTCTTCTGGATGGTGACTTTGTGCTCCATTGTACCTGTTGCATGTGAGGTTTTGTGGAATAGTTTGCCCAGTTGTTCTGCTGCTGTGTCTGTGTTCAGATAATAATTTTCCTGTGACATCTGTCCTGGTGTTGCCCCACCCTGTGCATTTCCAGTGTCCCTGTGCCCCTGGAGCAGCATTTGGCTCCGCTGGGCCTGCACAGGTCATTCCCTGAGCCCCTGGATGAACAGCTCTACTTCACAGCTCCTCAGATGAGGGTGAGTTGTGCTCTGGTCTTTCCAAGTGAGGCAACAGTACAATTCCCTTTTTCCCTTGCTTCTTGTTTGGATGAAAGAAGAGGAACTGAGTGTTTTGGGGGTCCTGTACTTCCCTGTTCAAACAGGCATTGAATGGGCACAATGGTTTGAGAATTGCTGTTGGAGGCAGGAATAGAGTCCCCTGCCTGGGCTGAGGGTAATTGCTGTATTTTGGGCTGGACTGAATGAATGGGTTGCCCAAACACCCCTCTGAACCAGTCACTTGTCACTCCTACTGCTTTTTCATTTTAGAGACCCAACATTTCATTCTAATTGACAAAGTTTCAATGGCAGACTCCAAACCAGAAGCAAAGCATTCAAAGCAGGGAAAATGCAGGAGGCTCTGGAGGTCATTCATATATCAGAGGGTCTGGACATCACTCATCTGGAAAGAATTCAAAATTTGCCATATGTTTCTTTTGTAAAATGTTTGTAATGATATAACACAAATATATAAATATTGGAAGATTGGCCATTTTCCATGGTATTTAAAATATATTATGTTGTGCCATATAAGCTAAATTGCAAGGAAACTGGTCAATTTTCTAAATTATTTCTAAAATCTTCATTTTGATATATACATACCATAGTATGACTAATAAATATATATTTATTTAATATAGTTAGGGAAATACATACCTCTAAATGTGTGTATGTATTATATATGTGTGTATATAAATGGAGTATATATTGTTTTTCCTTATGAGTTCCTTTATTTATTCTCTTAACACACAGCTGACCCTCCAGATGCATGCCAGAAATCCAGGATTGTTTAGCCCTAAATGATTATGATAATAAAGTAAGTAAAAAACCCCTGAATTTTCAAATCAAAAGTCATTGCTGATATGGTTGGAAGCTGCAGAGCTCTGCTTGTGCATGTCCTGGGCCGTGCAGGCTTGTCACTTCTCAGATTTTTCAATATGATTTCTGGAGGTTTAGGAATTTTCAGGCTTTTGGAGACCTGCCTGTGAAAGAAAAGTGTTTAAGTTGTGCCTCCAAATTCTGTTTTCCTTTTGTGCCTCTGCCCCTCATGCCAGCCCTCCAGTTCTGAGGAGACTCCAGTGGATTTCTGAACAACTCAAACAGTAGGAAACTCTGCTATTCAGAGAGACAGATCTGTGCAAAGGCTGATACAGCCAAGGTGGTGTTGGGATAAAAGGAGAGAGGGAGAGACTTTCTTCTCCAAAACATGGACTGGGGTAACTTGGAAGGAGGAGTTGACAGGCTGATCCCACTCTGCCAACATAAGGGCTTTTGAGAACTAAATTATTTTTAATCTAAGGTGTTGGAAGGGAGATTAGAATTAGCCTTTTATTTGGTGGGTGTAGATTTTTCACACTGGGAATTTATGTAGCACCCCTTGTATTTGTTGAGGAAATCATTTTGAGTTTTGCTGAACCACTGTAGGGAGAAAATGGATTCAGTGGAACCCTAGAAGGAGCAGTTGGGCACTGAACAGGCTCCCCGGGGAATGGTCATGGCTCCAAGGCTGCCAGAGCTCCAGGAATATTTGGACAATGCTCTCAGGGATGGGGTGGGATTGTTGGATGTCTGTTTGCAGGGCCAGGGATTGGACTGGATGATCATTCTGGGTCCCTCCCAACTTAGAATATTCCACAATTCTATAACAAATTGCCAAGTTGTAATATCCACTCTTGCTTCACCTTGTCTGTCTGTGAGTGCAGAGATGTATTGGAAGGATAGGAGGGAAGAAGGGAGACCTGGGAGATATTTTATACTGGTGGAAAGGAGGTGGTGAGTGTGAGTGAGTGTGGCCGCGTGGATGGACCTCTTGTAACTTTGGTGGGCAAAGGGTCTTCTGTTAAACTTCAAGGGGAGTTCCAGACACTGATCAAGGACAGTCTGTGTCTCTAAATTTCCCTTCTGACCTGTTCCTCCTGACTCATTAATCCACAGTAATTTAAATTTATGTCCTGTGCCTTCAAAAATGATTTTCAGCCCCTGTTCTTTGGGCATCTCTTGCTGCCTGCCATGTGAAATGTTCCAGCTTGATTTCATTTAGTGGAACATTCCTTTTCCTGTTCCATCCTCTCTCCCTGGCAAAAGTGACCTGCCCCAGCAGCACAGGCAGCAGCAGGTTTTTACATGTCTGCTGTTCTCTCCCTGCCTGGGAGAAGCCGGGGAGCTGCAGATCCGTGGCACTGCTCCGGTAGCGTGTTGGCAGGCACATGAAGCAGATTCTCCAGTCACCCTTAACGCCAACAGTGAGATTTATTATCTCCATTGCTCTTAGGGAAATTAGCCCAGGGAATTAATTTATGGTGTTTTGAAATGCTGTTGTCTTATCGAGTGACTGCTTGCTTATAGCCAAACTCCCTGTTACCTTTGGTCACAGAGATTGCGTGTTTAATGTGAGCTTTAACGGGGGCAATTAAAAGGGCACAAGTGAACACAGTCACACTCCAGGCCGTTTATGGCATTTGATCCTTGTACAGCAAGAATGACCCCTTCCAGCTCACCTTCTCTCTCAACATTGTATCTGGGAAGGGAGATAAATTCACAGTTAATAAAGATAAGCCTGGAAAACTCCCTTTGTAACTTGTGAATAGCTCACAAGTTGCAGTTCAGTTTGTAACAGCAGGATGCAGCAGTATCTTGTAATTCCATGAGCCAGAAGGAAACACTGCTGGGGGAATAGGAATTGGGAAATGTGAATACCTTGGTTTCACTGTACTGGACGGAAGATATCAAGGGTTAAAAGGCTCTGCATTAGCATACTATTGATGAAGTCCTTTCATTTCCCATGATACACACTGCAATCTTTTGTGATTCTTCAGCATTTCTGGAGTAATGGTGCTCTTGGCAGGGACGGCGCTTGTGGGTACAGTGCTTATCCAAGCATCCACAATGGTGTTGAAGATGGAGTGGTGACTCTTGCCCTTCTGTCTCCTACATTATTTATATTTGTATTATCATTAATTAATGATTTATGGAGCCCATTTTGCGAGCCATGAGCCCATTTAGGGCAGTATAAAGCAGTGTGGATGTAAAACATGCACACACACAGGTGCTTGCTCTGTGCACAGAGGCAGCCACCTTTGGGATGGAAACTGGCAAGAGTTACAAAAATGTACAAAAACTATTTAGCCAAAGGGCAGAGCCCTGTATCCCAAGAGCTGGAGAAGGATAACTAGAATGTAATTATTCTGAATTGTATTTAAACATCAGCTTCTCTTACAAGTTGCTTGTTGTAGTTTGACTCAATCTCTTTGCTGCACAAAGTAGCACAACCTCAAGTGGTTCCTATTCCCCCTTGAGGGAGTTCCATCTCCAGTACCTCCAGCATGTCAAGAGGGTTATTTCATCATGGTAATGGAGATATATGTGCAAGATACAATGCTTTTCTCCTATGAAATTAGACACCCCCAGTTAAACAGCTGTCTTGGGGTTTTGTATCAAACCACACATCTAGGAGTCCCCAAAGGGCTTGTCTTCCCACAGTTCCTGAAATGTCTCTCAGTGTTTTCCTCCTTTCATCCTGACTCACATGTACAGTTCTTTAGTTGGAAAGGTGCTCCAGGAGCTCCTCTTGAACTTCCTTTTTCTTTTAATCATAGCTGGCTGGCTCTGTTTGATATGCCAAGTCTGTCTTTTTGAGGATTTTGTGTTACCTATCACTATCATGTAATGGCATTAAAGTTAGATTTCAAATCCGGCTGATGCTTGAAAACATATGGTGTGAGAAACTTTGAAGGGGTCAAGTGAGTGTGGTCACTTGTTCTTCATCCAAACAGGTTGTATCTGTGTCGTTTTGGAGCTGGACAAAATGTCCTGGGCAGTCTTTTCACCATAAACATAAACGTTGAGGTCGTCATGTATTGGGTGTAAGGATAAACATCCTCGCTTGTATTTAAACGTCCATCTTCCTCTCTCAATCAGATAGTGGAGTGACAATTGTGTGGGGGATTTTTTTTGTTTATTTTGATTTTGTGGTGTGGAGCACTCATACAAGCTTGGCTTGTGATGGAATATCTCAATCACTGGCATATCATACACAGGTTACATCAGTGCAGCTGAAAGCTCTCTCTGTAGTTATGCCACACAGGTTTACCTCTGTGCCCATAAAACCACATCCACCAGGGACCTCATCAATGCAAATACACTCAAGAGCAGCTAATGAGGATTTTAATTTAGCTTTAAATACCTTTGGTGCTGGGTAGGCCTTTACAGCACCAGGCGGGGAAATCTCCGAAGCTCTGGCGGCTTTCATCATAAATGTCACTGCACTGTATTTATTGTTTGTTTTAGCTGCGTTTCTAATGACCAAAAAGCTCATTTCTCAGATTACACCGATGCTGTGTGTTACTTCCCAGCACCTTGGTTTGTTTAAACACAGTGCAAAATGCAGGAGTTGGCCAGAAATAATTTTCCCTTATGGGACCAAGTGTGCGGGTGGGGGAGAACTGACAAAACATCTCCGGAAAGACTCCGAGGGAGATCCTGGGAAGGTCCTGACTTCACTGGGTGACAGGATTTTATGGAGGTGTGTGCTGAGGTGTTACAGATACCTGTGATCCTCTATCAGCATGGATCCTTAGAAGGACTTTCCCCAGGGTTACTCGATAAAGAACATTTTGCTGTATGTAGTTGAGCCAAACTTGTAAGATTAAGGCTTGTCTTGCCAATGTTTTATGACTGCCCAGACGTTTGCAGGCCACGATTACTTATTAATGCTGCTGTTATATTGAGTGTCACCTTTCCTTCTAATTCCTTCAATCCTCAGTGACTCATTATAGACTTCAGAGCTGACTTCAACCTTTCTTGAGGCCTGTGTTTGCCAGACCCTATCAATGGGAGATTTATTGCCCTGAGGTGGTATTTTCCAGCCTTGGTCCAGAACCGGTCTCATTTACGACAGGGTAGGGGCAGAGTTTTCAGAGGCTCACAGTCTTGGTGCTTGTTTGAGGTTTGAGGCACCTGTCTTAGGGTGTTACATGCTCCCACTATGAGGTAGTTCTGGTGCTGCTCCTCCTCTTCTTTTTCCCTTTACTTTTTTTGATTTTCTCTCACCTGACACTTTCTCTCACAAACTTTCAAGAGTCCCTTTTGCACCGTCTTTTCCAGCTGATCTCCTACCCTTGGAGTGCCCAGAAATTCCAGCTTTTCTTCGCCTTTTCTTTGCAGTCAACTCCTTCCACAGCCTCTCTCTCTTCTCACTTTCCTTACAGTCCCAAGTTTTTGTAACCCCACTTTTCCTGCACAGAAAATTTATATCTGGTCATATTCTGGGAGCTAGCAAGAAAACAATCTGCATCACCAGCTGGCTATGATTTAAGGCCACAGTATCTTATGTGGTGCATAACTTGTTTAAATCAGGGGGAGAAAACCAAGATCTCCAAATCCTTTTTAGCCAGATGCTGAGATGCTGGGCTGTACCATCCCATGTCAACACTTAGTCCCGCAGTAGTAGAACACAAATTGTTGGGCAAAGGGGCCTGATGAACTGCTGGGATAATAGTTCTTTGCTGTATTTCTCCAACTGGTTTAGGATTTGTAGTGCAAGCTTCTAGGAGTCTGTTTGCACAGCTGGAAACCTGCTGTAGCCAGCATGATGCCTCCATTTATAACGTTCTGCTGCCTGACATGTTTGGTAGCTTTGGTGAGGTGCCTCTCAGATCTCACACCAGGGCCTGGCCTTGCTGTCAGGAACACACCATCTCTTCAGCTCTGTGGCCAGCCTCAGCAGAGACCAAGGATTAGCTTTGCGTAAGCTTGAAGTACAGACAAAACGAGGTGAAAATCCTCCATCTGGCTTTTCTTAATAGAGTTTGCAACACCTGCCTTCCCCAGGTGACAGGATTAAGTGTCCAGTAAACATGAGAAATATCCTTCTGTGTATACATTCAGGCACTATTAAAAGCCCACTACTATGAGCCTGTGCTCCAAATCCCAGCTTTCTCAGCTGTTTAAGGCCTGGCTCCTACACCCGAGACACTTCACTGCTTGACAGCTGCTCTGTGGCCTATATACAAAATGAGTTCGAAATCTCAATTCGGTCATTCCAGGACTTGCAAGTGCATCACAGAATCACTCTCACCGCTTGACAGCCTGGAAGGACATGCTGTAGATCTGGAGTTAGATTAATTCCTCTTGGAGTTTTGGAAACAGGCCTGAAACGCCAGGCAGAGGCGGAGAACCAGAGACTTGGCAGGGAAAGCTTTCCCTTTCCAGGCATGTACGTTGTGTTTGAAGCCTGAAATGAAAGCAAGTTTTTCCAGCCCTTTAAAACTTGAAAAAATCTGTCCCTCTGTCCCACCTTCTACCATGAAATAGTTTCCTTCCTAACACCTGTTTGAAGCTGACGCAGAAGTCTATGTGTTGGCCTGTCCAGGGAGACACAGTGGGCTGGCAGGAGCCACCCCACAATACCTCAGCAGTTACTTCAGCTCACAGTGAAAGCAGCTGCTTTGCTCCACGCCTCATAAAGCCCTGAACAAACTTTTACACATTTGTGCTGAGAGAAGGGATAGATACTCCTTATCCGCTTCCCTGCCAGCACGCAGCACGGCCCGGCAATTCTGGCAGGGCTGTGGTTATCAGGTAAGCAATGAGGGGGAGTGTGAATGGAGACAGGGGCTGGGCTGGGCACGGTGGCAATGAGCAGGTTATTGCAGCTCTGCTGGCGCCGGCGGGGCTGGCGTGGGTAGCTCGGTGGCCTGCGAGGGAGGGCTTTGCTCAGATGGCTCCTCACCCGCAGAGCAATGAGTAAACAACACCCAACGTGACATCCAGTGCCAGCCCTTGCTGTCACCTACCCTCCTTTATGGAGGAAGGTGAACTTTCACCTTGCCTCTGTTTGCCAGGTCTCCCTTTTGTATTTGCCCTGTCAAAACCAAGCAAGGGAAGAGTTGTTCAGGAGTGTTCCTCCTCACAGCCTGCATGTCCCCCCCGAAGTATTTCCCATGGTGGTTTCCAAGCAGTTCAGGAGCATCTGCCTGTGTGCTGGCTTTCAAGGCTCTGTGCAGAAATTCATTGTTCTGCTTGCAGACCAACACTCCACTGAAAACCAGGACCTGTGTTACCAGATTTGTCGAGGGAGACAATTCAGCTTCAAGTCCGAGGTTGTCTTTGCCAATCCACTATTCAAACTGTGGTTCTAAGTCAAGGATCTTGCAGCACAGTAATCATGGGGCATGAGAAACAAGGGGCTGTAATATACCAAGTTGTTGTATTCTGTTTTTTTAATGTGTTGTGATATCAAGAGGTACAGAGGGTTAATGGCAGGTCTGGAAGCAGAATTGAGTTGACTGATCTTGTAGGAATTTATCTAAAGATCATCATTAGATGACTGAATTCTCAGTTTCTCTAACAACCTTTTCTTGAAAGTCATCTCTTTTCAATTAAACTACCACACTTTAGATTTTTAATGGTAATTAAAGATGGCACTTTTTACAGTATCAGGAACCATCTTTTAATACTGTAACTGATACGTGTTCAGAGTTAAGTTTACGGAGAAGATTGAGATAAAGAAGGAATTGTTCTCAGGAAGGAATTAAGAATCTCCTGGCAGTAATGAAGTGAGAGATGCTCAGGCAGAAGGGCCATGGGGGTATGATCCAAGCCCCTGGAAATGTGAAACCTTCTTGTGCAATCTGGGAAAGCTCGACTCTCGTTCTGACCAGTTATCAGAGCATTTCTTCATCCCAGGGGTGTTACTAAGTGACAATACTGTAGGAGACAGAAATGACAGATGATTCAAAAGGAAAAGCAATGCTTAACTCGGACACCAGTTGCCCTTCCCCTTGTCATAGGAAGTGCTTTACTAAATGGGGTTTCTAAATATACTTTCTGATTTCTCTGTAGACTGTAGATAATCTTTGTTCTCAGGAATTCTGAATAGATCTGAGATACTGAGTTCTGACAATCTTCAGTAACTAGCAATGCTCCATTAGCTAATTGCTCAGTGACAGTGACCTTTCTGGGTAAGTCCACATGACAACCACATAAATGCCACCCTACTGCTTCCTGATTAACTTTATGAACCATTTGCTATATAGCTTTATTCCTCAGCTAATAGCACCTTTGGCTTCACGTGACTTTGAGTGTCAGGGCTGGTCCAGGAGACAGGCTTTGCTTGTTTGGAGTCTGCAGGGAAGGTCAGCCTTCTTTACAGGAAATATCTGAGGAATTTCTTTGGAAATTCAGAACCCAGTCAATACCACATGGATCACTGTTCCAGTAGTGGTGTGTTCCTAAACACTCTGCCCATGACCTACCAATGGAGGGGCTTGTTCTATGTGTAGAACAAGAGTATCAAAGAGTGATGAGCAGAAGAGGAAATATGGGGTGGATTAACTGGTCTTGGCCAGAGCTGTGTTGCTTTGCTGGGTTGGTGTTGTGTCAGGAGCAGGGTGGCCTAAGGCAAGGGAACAAAATTGCCTGGCAGTGTGTGAGGTGTGCTGCTCCTCTCATACAAGAAGGTCCAAGTCTCAGGAGGATTCAGTGGGCAGGCAGTGCTGTGAAGTGCTCTCCAGGGTCTAACACCCACCCTTACCCTTCACACATCTGTGATCTGGACTGATAAGAGTTTCCCATATTGGGAGATACTAGCCTAGTATCTAATCATGGATCTTTTGAGACACAATAGAAAGACAAGACAATTATAACTGGTCCATCCTTCCTCCCCCATGTCGGTACCCAAGGCAACAGAAGAGTTCAATGTCCTGTGCTTAAATGCACATAGGAATGGCCTAAGTAGTGGAAAATTAATTGAATCAAACTAGGCCTGGTTGTGATGGTAGTTGATGCTCCAGGTCTTTGAAATGTTTTCCTTCCTCTTTTAACCGTTGTGTTTCCCTTCTAACAGCATCTCGAATAAACACCTGCTATTTTTTAAAATTTTCTTACTATTTTCATTTTTGCTGTGCTTGGGACTCAAGACAGCTGATTTATGCCTAGGCCAAATATGCGAGCTGTGGGATAACATCTCCAAGGTTTGATATCCTTCCCTCCTGTAGCTTAGTTAAAGATATGGGGTCATGTTGTGGAGTCATGATTTAACCCACCAGCTGTGGGTGAGAGTTTAAACACCATTTAGTGCCTCAGCCCTTTTCTTCTGATCTGAAGATAACGAGGAGGTTAAATATGCATCCAATCTGGATGGAGATCACAACCATGGCTTATGTGGGTGTGGCCCATAAACTTTTATGATAGTCTTGGATACTACTGGGAGGTTTGTGACTATCTTGTCTTGGATCTTCAAGGATCTGCCTTTCATAGGGAGAGACTGAGTTACAAGTGGTTGTGTTGCAAAAGCCCTTAATAATCCTGGGTATATGCAGAGGGTTGATGCTGGCTGTGGGCTTTGCATTTGGATCTATGCAGGTTTCAGTGGAGGCAGAAGGAAAATGAATCTGACACCCTTAGAAGAAAAAAAGTTTTCCCTATTTCTGGTCTCACACTGTGCTCATTACCACACGGGTTGTGAGGTCCTGGTCATTATGTCAACCCCAGAGAATGCATCTCTCAGGTGACAAATCCCAAAGAAGAATTAAGGATGCAGGCTGCAAAACCTGATGCAAGTTTAGCTTCAGCAAACATTGAATAAGGTTGAATTTAGAGTGGGGAAAAGAGCAGCTCAGCAGAGATTTTGGTGAGGAAAGAAAGAGGACAGTTTAATGGAGCAATTTTCTTCTTGTGTCTCTTTTGATATCTTCCACTTCTGCTGTTTTTTAGGACCCCTCTCTAGTTCAGTCTTGTTCAAGTTCCTGCGAAGAGCAGTTTCGTCTGCCCAGAGTGAAGCGTGGTTAAGTCCTGACAACCAGACTTTTAAGACTGCTTAATTAGATGTTTCCTTCTCACCCTACGGCAAAGTAAGCTGTTGGTGCTATCGTAAAGGCTGGTTGGGAGTAGATGTCATCCCACTGACACGAGAAGTCTTATTGATCATATTGGGGCCTTTTTCCAGGTTTTTGGAAAAAACTGTGTCCTGTGTCAGGCATTTGCACAGAGCACAGGTTGCCTCAATGGATTGTCTGTGCCTGTGTTTCCTTACATGCTTGTGCAGTGTTGCTCCACACTCAGCCCTCAGAGTTATTTTGAATTTGGTGATGGTTGATTTATGGTGAGATGTATAATGGTGTAACCAGGGGCAGCACAGGCTCCAGGATATGAGCCTGGTGCTGTTCCCTCTGAAGTTAGGAATAATAATCCTGATGGCTGGTTGAAAAAAAAAAGCCTGCAACTGTTCTGCCACCCCAGAGCCTTTTCCTTCTGGCAACATTTTTGTGGACTTCAGTGCAGAGAAATTATGTTCCCTATCTCTATGTTCTTTTATTCTCCTGGGTTCTTTCTCTTTTACTTCCTATGCCTCATTTGTTCCACTGTTCTGAATCATAAATAGTTCTGGTAGTAAAACACTTCTACCGGGGGTTGTATGGGCTGTTCTTGCAGTTCTTGTTCCTTTGATGTAGTCTTTGAATCCGTTACATCTTACTTGGAGCCTGAAGAGATGTGACAAGACAAGTAATGCAGCTGGTAAATATTTTAGCATCCCACTTGGAGCACTTGAGAGCAGTCTGGTAATGCTCTCAGTGTCATTATTTTCACATGGATAATGCAGTGTCTTCACTGCTCCAAAGGATCTGAACTCTAACATCAACTCAGATTTTGGGTGACGAACACTTGAATCTCTGTCCCTGAATTTGTTTGGATGTCTGGTCCTGGGATCCTGTGTTGCTGCCTGGCTTTCCAATGCTGCTGAGAGAAGTGAAAATAAATGTTACTGAATTGGCCCAAGGAAGTTCACCTGCCTTGCACCAGAGGTGGCCCAAGGTTTTAGTCACAACTTATGAAGGCTTACACTTGGTTGATTTTTGGGTAGGATCAGTGCAGCGTGGGGCTCCTATTCTGCTGCAGCCTTTGTTGCAAAACCTAAGTTTCAGCCCCTCAATTCAGTTGAAGCAGCCATGTTGAATGTCTTGCTGGACTTCACCTGTAATTTTCAGATTCACACTCATTGCCCAAGATATTTTCAGGTGATGCAGCCTCTCTAGGGACGCAGTTGGTGGGGCAGGATGGACCTGCAGCCATGACTCTGTTAGTGGTGACCTTGGGAAGAGCGTGGCTTTGTCACACTGCCACAGATAAGTAACATACTGTGGCAGAGCAATAGGAGAGGTCTGACTTACCTGAACATCATCTTCTGCTGGTCTAAAGCAGTTACAGCTTAACTTCACTGAAGATTAAATCAGACATTCAGTGGTGATACTTCTGGGCTTGTACAATGTTCTGAAATGTTTCTGTAGATTTAACAGGAATGTAATGAGCAAGCTTTTCAGTTCAAGGCTAATAGATAAATATGTAGATAACCTGCAGAAATAAATGGGCAGTGTTCTTTCTCCAAGACTTTTTAAAATCCCTCTGTCAAATAATTTAGCGAGAACATAAATTAGAGATAAATGACAGGAACATAAATCCATACTGTAGTTTTTGCACTTGGCAAGTTTATGCTTTACCCTCTTTTTCTGTATGTTCTTGCTGCTGCTGTACTGAGCTATGCCACTCTGAATAGCACAGTGGACATTATTTTCAGTGTTTTAAGGTGCAGCTCCTAGTGTTGAGGTGACAGAGGGGTTCATACAGTCAGAGTCTATTCTTACCTGTGGAAAGCGCTCTGAATTGCAGCCATCAGCTGCCCATATGAACTTGGGTAAGTGGGGGCAAATGTCTCTTCATTGGCTTAAACCACACCACAATATGAAGTGATTACAATAGCAACTAGAAGCCATAACTAAGATCAAGTCCCTGTTTTATGCACCTAGAATAAGTGATGGCCTCAGAAATTAATAAATCACATTTTAAAAAGAGAAAAGTAAGATTCTTGCTGCCACTTCACAGATAGGAAGCCTGAAGAACAGTCAGTTGTGTGCTTGTCACAGGGGTTGTGTGACAGAGCTGAAATTTTCTGCACATCCAGTTTAAGGCCCTAATGCCATGGATTTCTCCTCTTCCTGGCTTATTCCTTCTTGGAACTACTGGTGTCTTACACACCACTCCAGCTTAGCCCAGGCTGTCTCTCGTTTGACTCTTTGTGACAGAATACTGTGTGCTACTTTAAAAAGCCTCCTGGGCTTGGAGCCTTTGGGAGCTCATCCCTCCAGGAGGCTGGCAGTGACAGCTCTGCTGGTTCCTACTGGCATTGCTTGGGAGTGTTGCAAAGGGATGGAAACAGGGTGTAACTGATCTGAAGCAAGGGCATGTTCATGTGATTTACATGCTAGGGGCCAGAGGAAAAGGGCTGCATTCCCACTCCCTTGTGTCTCCTACTCCTCACTTTCCTCCTGTCCCTTCTGTTGGGACATCAGAGGCAGCTTCTTGTTGTCTTACTGAGATATGATGGACATGTCAACTCAGAACAGGATTTTCCCTCAGGGCAGAAAGCCTTTAGTAGGAAAGGTGGAATTTTAAGGGTTCTGGACTGACAGAAAGGAAGAAAGCAAGAAAGAAAGAAAGAAAGAAAGAGAGAGAGAAAGAAAGAAAGAAAGAAAGAAAGAAAGAAAAAGAAAGAAAGAAAAAGAAAGATAGATTCCTAGCTGAGTGACTGAGAAATGGAAATCTGGTTAGAGAAGTCATGCTCTGGGCTGGGGAGATTCTTCATGTGCTTCTGAAATCACATTTCCTCAGAGACTGGGGCAGAAATTGTGACATTGAATTTCATTTTCCTTTACATTTGTATACCAAAAATAAACCCTGCCTAAGTCATTCAGTGTCTTCTTGATGGTTTAGAAGCAGTCAGGATGACAACAGCTACTGGTCAGAATTGTCAGAATCAAGCTTCATTATCACAGCTTGCAGTACTTGACCTGGTGCTCTGGCCAGAAGGAGACATTCAATAGGGTGCCAGATTCCCTTTGAATTAAGATCTTGCATATGGAATTTATGCTTCCTAGAAAGATGCTCGTCCTACTCACAGATATAATCAGGAAATACTGGTACTAAGGTAGAGTGGATGGGGAGCTGGGCACCTCCAGTTCTCTGTTCCAAAGGCCTTAAGGGGTAATCAGAGTTACAGAGAATATTCCCCCTCTGTGGGAGAGGGTTCAAATGAATGAAGGGTGTGGTTTGCAGAGGAGCTCCACACCTATATTTTTACTGATACAAATTTGCATGCTTTGCAGCATGGCTTTGTTTTAGCCTCGTGTCCACGGTCAGTTCCTGCATTCTCTGCTCTCTTCCCTGTCTTTTTTCATCCTCTGTCCATCCCCTCTTGCTGATCAAGACCTGAGACATCTTGGTATATGCGTCCTTCAAAATTTGTCTATTTTTTCCATTGAAACCAGATTTGTTACCAAGTTTTCAGTTAGAACTGCAGTTTGCCCTTCAGATGTGCTCAGCCCTCTAAATCAGGAGGGAAAGTTTGAAAATATGTCTGTGAAGGCAGAGCAGATATCACAAAACTTTGGACTTTCATATATAAATCTTTTATCAAGGTCTTCAGAGCTGTCCAGATGTAATCAGATCTTGTGGCTTTGAGAATTCTGACTATTTCTGTGGGAAAATTCTTCATTTTCTATGGACACTAGCATAACTTTCAACAGCATAAAAAGAAGCTAGAAACGTATTGTTTTAAAAATACTGGCATATCTAGGTTTTTATCGAGTCTCCATAAAAAGAAGAGGGTTTGGCCTGAAAACTGTATACAGAGAAGATAAATCTTATATCAGTGCACAGCTTAAAAAAAAGTAATTATTTTTAGCCAAACATACAAATATCTTTCTTTTTATTTTTATGGGTTTGTTTT
This sequence comes from Nicator chloris, assembly GCA_013400495.1. NCBI lineage: Eukaryota > Metazoa > Chordata > Aves > Passeriformes > Pycnonotidae > Nicator > Nicator chloris. The sequence goes on from WAAE01026053.1 coordinate 286,663, forward strand.
GGTTGTTTTCTTTTTACATCAAAAAATAAACTATAGACAAGCATGGGAAACAATAAATCTGGGTGTGTCAGTAGTAAATGCTCTAACAAGTTCCCATTGCATAGTGGTATGAAATTCCTCTGGGAACATATATTTTTATATACATGTCAGAGGTCTAAAAATACGTTACTAGAATAAACTCTAGTGTTAGAAAAGAGGAAGAGGACTTTCCAATTTGTTTTATTGTTCTATTTTGCAAATGAGAATTTATAATCTGAATGGGAAAATATTTTTTTTGCAAAACCTGTGACAGAAAATAATCCAGATTAGACTAAGTGAAACTAAGACTGGAGGACTGATCCATAAGGAAATGCATTGTGTTCCTCTGGAAATGACTGATGATCTTTGCATCTGAAATGACTGCTGGTCTTTCCATCTTTAGCCAGAGCTGTGTCAAACCCAGCCGTCCCAAGGGTTGTTTTCCCTGCAGTGTAGGCAGGAGATGATGGATCATGGAATGGGGTCTGCTCTGCAGCATTGCTTGGGTGGTTGTGCCAGAAAGGGTGAGACAGGATCCAGACTTTTGAGTGAAATAATGTTGATGATCAGCCCTTTGTACCTCTGGCTTTGGAAGCCTTTCCAGAGGTGCTACACATGGTGCTGCTCCCCTAGTGTGGGGGGCACAGAGTCTGGAAAACAGGACGTGCTGTGCTGCCTTTACAGCTGCCAGGGCCCAGTGTCCCACCATGGGTCACCAGAGTAGCTGGAGATCACTCCAGCCCCATCAGCCCCACTCAGGAGGCCTGGCCACCGGTCCTGAGCTTTGGGAAGTCCCTGTGTCCCTCCTGGCTTTGTTGTGAGTGGGATGGCCCTGGCTCCCATGTGCTGAGGTTCCAATCCCAGGGCAGTGTGTGTACAAGATGGCTGCTGGAGTGGGATTTGGGCAAGGGCACAGCAGTTTCTTGCTCTACTTCCAGTGGAAAACAGGAAACCTGCAGGGTGGTGCCTCCTGTCCATGCCAGACTTAGGGCAAGCAGCTCTTTTATTCTCACTATCTCTAACCTTGCCTTTGATATTTTTTATATTTCCTTGAGCTGGAACAGTGCTGGGAGGCTCCATTTGGAAAAGGAGCTTGTTGGGGGGCCGAGTACACATCCCCACAGGTGGGTGCACACACCTTCACTCACAGACACACAGCCCTCACTGATGTCAGAAGAAATGGCCAGTCCTCTGCTCCTCTGCAAAACTGTTCTTTATCAGCTGTGAATGAATGGAAGACTGATTTGGAAACAGATTGTCTGTCTTATTTATAATGGCCTAATCAGGCAGATCAAGGCAGCCTTTTTACCTGTGTTTTCTAATCAGAACATGCCACCAAGTCTGTTTGCTTATCTCTTAACCCTCTGCTGTCGAAACAGAGCACAGGGTATCTTTGCAATGGCAAAGGTGAAGTCCTCAAGCCCTGTCATCAGAGGGGGAGCTCAGGAAGATTTAGATTAAAATGGTGTTATTCTGCTGCAGTCCATCAGCTGGTAGTGTTGGGGCTGCAGTTGTTCAAGGTGGATCTGGCTCCTCTCTTAGCTAGCACTGGCCTGCAGGAGATGGGGTGTGCAGTGCTGGGTGAGCCCAACTCATCCTGAACAGCCCAGAGGCAAAGGATGCCCTGTGAGACTTGTGTAACCTTGGGTACAGTGGGGAATGTTTAGATCAGAAACAGGAATAGTCACCAGCTTCACTGAGCACAGACGCTGGGTTAGTGTGGACTTAATGTCATGGGTGGAGTTAGTTCTTTCTAATTTTGTCTTCTTTCTACATATTCTGGCAATGAACTTGCTTTTCAAGAAACTAGACCAGAACAGGCCAGTTTTTTGTTGTTGTTTTTTTTTGGTTTTTTTTTCTTTTTTGGGTTTGTTTTTTTTTTTTTTGGTCAAGAAATAGACATTATAGATTGTGTGAGTGAAGAGGCAAGTTCTCAATTACCTTTCAGTTATACACATGTCCCTAGTTTATAAACAGCATGAAGAGTTAAGCCCTCCTTAGTATTTCTCCTTCTTCTCTTGTGCTGTGACTGAGTGATGACTGTGGTGACTCCCCTCAAACAAACACCTCTCCCCTCTCCACCCCTGTGCAGAGATTCTTCTCCTTCCCTTTATTTTTTTGCCAAGGAAAACTCTGTGTGTAAATTGGATGAGTACTGAGTGCATAAAGGGGGAGGGGGGTGGAAAAAAAAAAGACCCTAATTAATAGTTTTGTAACTAAGGGAATGAGAGGAGAATAATTCGAGGAATAACAAGAACAGCTTTCAATCTGTTACTTGCTGTGTGTTTGTGCATGTAGTTGTACACTAAAATAATTCCAGCTGTTCTTCCTTCTTTTAATAATGGTTCATTGCTTTCCCATTGTGGGGCCATATTTGGACAAACATTAACCAGATCAAAGCCTAATGGATAGTTATGATGGCTCTGATTCAGCAAAGCACTTAAGCACAGTGTTTCATTGTAACTTCAATGGGACACGCTTGAACTTCAGCAAGATACAAGCGCTGCTCCAGCCAGTGACAGGAGAAATGCCTGTGTGACTTGGCATGGGTGTGTGTGCTGTGTTTAAAACTCTAAGGTAAAGTGAGTTCCCATTCTAAAGAAGGATAATGGAGCCTTCTTCCTGCAAGGTATCACTGTTGGACTAAGCACACCTTTGCCTTCCTTAATCTTGGCCATTCCCGTTGTGGAGTGTTTTAATAGCTGTGCTACAGCCAGTCAGTACTAGAGCCAGAGGAAGTTGTGGAAACCAAGAATTCCAGTCAAAGGGAGGAAGGACAGAGGAATGCCATGAAGGAAGAATGGAAACGTGCCCTCTGAGCAGGGCCTCTGATTGCTGTAACTGCCAGAAGATACATCTGTACCCAGAAACTGTCTCTGGCAGTGCCTTACAGCAGGTGCTTAGGAAGAGTTTTAAGAAACAGAAGAAGTGCTGAACACTCCTTTCCTTGGTGGGAGTCAGTGGCCTGGGGACATGCTGAGCTGGACACTACATGTGGATTGTGATGGTTATTTTCTGCCAGGAACACAGCGAGGGTCCTTGCAGCCCTCCTGGTGCTGCAATTATTTCATAGGAGAGAGTTTCACTTTTGAACAACACATGAGGAAAAGAGGTTGAAATGATTTTTGCTGAAATTCTCCTGTTGATTCCTCCTTGATGGCATAAAATCCTGAGAGTAAAATTTTCTTGTCTCATCCAGGCCATTAAAGCGTAATAAATTATGGCAGCTTCTCGGATTTAAGATACTTTTTTAAGTGGCTGGGCTACACCGCCTTGGAAACACTTGGAATTCCCCTTTGTGATTGTCTGGGAGTTATTTATAGTAAGTCCTTGCTCTGATGGCAGAGTCTACATCTGAGAACTGCTGATTTGAAGGGGGTGTAGTTTCATTTAGAAGTTTTACTCGCTGTGTTTGCCATTTCATGTTTCTGGTTTTTAAGCTGCTGTCACGAGTGAACAGAAGCAGTTTGTGGCACATTGCCACCACACACAGGCCAGGCTTGCTTTGCTTGGAGCAGTCCTTCTGGAACAGCTTTCTGATGGGAACATCGTTATCAGCATGGGCATGTGTATTGGGGCTCTGATGGGCCATACTGTCCTGAGGTACCAGGGTGAAAGCCTGGAGAAAATGGAGACATTAGGGGAGGAGAGGGAGGGGAATTTAATTTCCTTTGCCCTTACATTGACGTTATTGTAAACTCTCTAAAATGACACCTTCTGGCTCAGAATTAAATAGCCAGGATGACATGTCTCCGTTTGTCCAGACTGGTTTTCTTGTCCAGTTAAAGTGGGAGAGTCTTATATCTTTAAAGCTTCCTGGCTCCCAGGAGGAAAATGCCAAACTTGTCAGAGAAAACAAACAGTGGCTGTCCCAGCCTGTGTGTGTTCTGATTAACGAATCTATTAGGCTATAAAACCTGGGACCCCCTTTCCTGGAGAAAGAGCATACATTAGGAAGCTGTTGACAGTTCCTAAGTCTGACCCCTTGCACAGAGCTGGAGAGCTATCAGCAGCTCCGAGGGGCTGTTTGTTCCAGGAGGTCTCAGAGAAGTTTTTGACGCTCCGTAAATGCCAGATGTGTTCTTGTTGTTCTTGTTTTAATCTGTAACGTGGGAGGCCAGAGAGAGAAAAAAGGAGGAGCTGCAGCACAGCTGAGTGTTCTTGTTTTTTTGGTGTAATCAAAACATGTTTGAAGGGACATTACCTTGGTCTGGGATATTGCTGGCTCCCTCAGAGCCAGAGTGAGCTCCCTCGGAGTGAGCAGGCCCTGCTTTAGTGGGAAGTTCCTTGGTGGGTTTGCTGCAGTTACAGCAAAAACCCAGTGTTGCAGTTGATGGCATTCCATGCTTTCAGCTGAAAGGGAAGGAATCGCCTGTGTTGCATTCAGCATTCACTTCCCAGGGAGATGCAAACCCACAGTTCTGATATTTGAGGACATACAAACCCCATTTTACAAGAAAAGGAGTCAAGCCTTGTATTCTTGGTGTATTCCCATGAAAGCAATTACCTCTTCCCTGTTTCCCCCTGCCCCTTTCCCTTGTGCTGTTACTTGTTAGAGAGGCAGCTTTTTTCTCTAGCATTATGATATTCATCGAGCAGAAATGCAAATCAGTCCTGCACTCCTTCATATGCTCTGCTGGTTTTACGCATAGAATGTTGTTGGAGCATTTCTTTTATGAGGAAGGGCCCAGGGAGCTGGGGCTGTTCAGCCTGGAGAGGAGCCCCAGCTGTGAGGGCCCCTGAGCCCTGGGTGTCCCTGAGTGTCTCTGTCTGTCCCTGGGCATCCCTGTGTGCAGGGAGGGGCAAAACAGGCCCAGGCTCTGCTCTGGGGGCCCAGCAATAGCACCAGAGCAATGGACAGGGACTGAGCCCAGCAATTCCCCCTGCACAGGAGGCAGAACTTCTTCCCTGGGCAGTGCCCAGCCCTGAACAGATTGTCCAGAGAGGCTGTGGAGCATCCTGGAGATATTCCAGAGCCCTCTGGACACAATCCTGTGCTCTGGGATAGCCCTGCTGGAGCAAGGAGGTGGCACCAGGTGACCCACTATGGTCCCTTCCTACCTGACCCATTCTGTGACTCTGAATATTTCCATGAGTTTCAGGTCACTGCTCTGTCCCTGGTTGGGTCCCTGGTGCTGTCACAGCTGAAGGAGGCCGTTGCAGAGCGGGCTTTTGCTGCAGTTCCTTCCCAGACAGCCGTTCACACAACACCCAGCCCAGCACACAGCCAGCAAGGCTGGTCAAAGCAGTGGTCTCCCCAGCCCATATTGTGAGTCAGTCACCCTGCTTTTTGTAATCAGTAATTAAGATAACAAATGTGTGCCAGTGAATACTGCAGAACGTATTGAAGAGTTACCAATACGTGACTCAACACGCTTGAGACAAATTGCCGTGCTGAACCGAACTTTGCCAAACCACGGAGAAGTTGAGCAGCAGCCCTGCAGTCCCAGTCCCCCGTGTCCCTCGTGGTCACAGGTGGGTCTCGGTGCTCTGCAGCCCAGGCTTTGTGTAGCAGGTGGCTTTTACCCTTGATAGAGCACACACCATTTAGGTCAGTCCCCAGGAGAGCTCCGAGCAGGAATACTGCAATTCACTGTAGCGCTTTTAATTTGCTGGATGAGATCTCTGGTCTCTGGAACACAGGAGTTGTTGTGAATCACAGCAGGATATTCTCTTAAAGAGCCCAGCAGAAGGCTGCTGACAGTGTCCCCGGGCGATGCTAATCCGACATCACATTGGTCATGGCTCCTCGGGTTACCCGCGGCCCCGTCGCACAGGAGGCCTGTTAGTGTGGGAATGAGGGACCTCGTGCTGCAGGGACACAGCCGGGGCATTAGGAGGAAGAAAATCTATCCTCTTCCCATCACTTCCTGAAGGGAATGTGTCAGAATGACGCACGTACTCTGGGCTTTATTTGATGAGGGGGCCAAGGGGGAGCGAGAAAGGAATGAGAAGGTCTCAAGGGACACGCGGTTTGGCTTCACCGGGTCACAATGCTCTGAAAGTTCATTTGGAGTTGCTGAAACCGAAGCAGTGGAGAGCAGTCCTGGCTGGACACACATTTGTCATCTTCGTGACTCAGGAGGGCTCTTGTGGATATTTTAGACAGCCCACGGATTATGGTGGGCTTTTCTCAGCCTCATAAACACTTCCCAGGAATGAGATGGGAGAATCCAAGGATGGTGGTATATGCTGGGACTGTGGACGTTCTCCCAAGGTGCTTCTGGGGTAAAAGCATCCCTTTTCTCACATTCCGTCCTGCCCGAACTTTCAGGCTAAATTGCAGTGTGTGTCTTGTAAGTCTGTGTCCTCTCCACTGTGACCTAATATTGACACAAGAAACGGAGCTTTAATCTTTTGGTGAGATTCTCGTGTTCTCGTGTCCATGCTCTGAGGGATACGGTGAATGCTCTTGGGAAATAGGGGATCTCATGAACAGAAAACTTCCAGTGCAGTTTGTACTGACCTAAGCGCAGTCACTCGTTGGCCCAAATCTCTTCTGCTCTTTTCCCACTCAGGAAATACAGATTTTGGTCAAATGGAGTATCTCAAAAATAGGTGCTGAAATCCATTGGTTAAAGCAGACGCCATGTGCCCTACTGCCAGGCTTTGAAGCTAGTCAGAACACTGAGGGGAAAAAGCAGTTTCGTATTTTTTTCAAATGAGAAACTTAGGAATTAACTTCAGTGTTATTTTTAAGTATTTTTCCTTGGGTCAAATTAAATGTTTTGTTTGAGGCCAAAATGTTACGTTGTTCTGTTTCTCAGTTCACTGAAAAAAAATCGGAAAAAATAGTGTTTATTTTGGGCTGCTGCCCAACTAATCTCTTTTCCTTTATTTTTTCTATAATGCAAGCAAAATACAAAATCAGTTATTTATGCATCTCAAGTTTTAGCTTCTGTTTTAACCATCCATCAGATTTAACAGTTACTACAGTGTAGTAATTTTTTTTACTCTTCAGACACGGAGCTGTATTTCTGTGCTTGTAAGAGTTGCATAGGGAAGGAAGAAAGTCCTGAAATCAATGGGATGTTGAGTTCGGTTTGCTGGGCTGTTGAGTGATTCCCCCACTGAATGGAGAGCCTGGTTGAATGAAGGTGTTAACCTTTATCTTAATGCCAGTGTCCCTCTCGCCATTTGAGGCGTCAGCAAATGATTTGTTTTAGCTCTGGAATGATGGTTTAGTCCAGGTGCTGCTTCTCACAGCAAACTTTGTCTGAGAATAAATGGGAAGAGGCCATTGATGTCCAAAAAAGAGGATTTGTTTAACATGGGAAGGGAAGAACTGAATTAAAATACAAGATCACATAATCTACCACCTCCTGCAAACTCAGCTGGTGGCTTAACCTTTGATGCCCACTTTATTTTTCTTCATTTCTGCTGCTGTCCTCAGAATTCTCCCTGTTTTCCCCATGGCTTGAGAGAAAATCTTGCTGTGGAGCATTACCCTGTGTGCTTGTGGCTTCTGCCGCAGCACTGGAACCCTGTAAAACCATCCTCGGCCCTGATGGGGTTTGGTTGTTATGGGATTATTGTTCTACTCTATAGCATAATTATTTTTTGTGCTCCTTTCATCAAAACAACTCCTGTGGAAATGCACACATCACCTGGATCCTCGAGGTGCTGTTCTGGACACTGTGCCCAGGTGGGAACACAGGAACTGACTCCGGTTTAGAGCAGCTTGTTTCCACTCCTCACTGCATTTACGTGCCACTGCTTGGGCTATCAGTTTCTCTCCCTGTGCCTCTGCTTGGCTGAGCTGTCCTTCCTGCAGGAATTTCGGCTCGGCAGCACCTCCGAGCAGGTCTGCAGTTTCAGCGGGTGCCTGTAGGTGCTACCACAATACAAACAATAATCAATCACTGACCGACACCTCCGAGGCTCTCACTGAAACCAAACACAATAAAAAAGCCTCCCCAGGGGCCGAATCAACTAGGCTGTGTAAACGATTTTTTAGTGAAAGTGGTAGAACCCCTGTCTCTTGGGACATTTAAAGCACTCTGCAGAAAGCAGGAACAGTCATCGTGGTGGGGAATAAGCATAGGTTGGCAGGAGGATCAGATAAAGAGGACTTCATTATTTGGGAGTGCCTGTCCAGCAGAGATCACCATGAGTGCAGACACAATTACTTAATAGATCTCTCTCAGCTTCTGACTGCTGCTCTCCTCCACTGCAGGTGCTCACAACCAATAAAGAAGGCAAAGAAGGCTTCAGCCAAAATGGAACACGTATTTTTAACCTTCCCACCAAACTTTGATCCTTTCCTAAATTAGTTTTAGGTATATTTAGGCCAATTCCTGAACTCCTTTGTTCAGGCCATTTGCTCCAGCAAAACACATGGTAAAGGTGTGCATTTGGAGATGCATTAGTAACTAATTATGCGGAGATAATTGCATTAAATCAGAAGTAAAATAAAGTGAGGGAGTCCTGGTGAAGAACTGCAGCTCAGTGCAGGGGGAAACAGCTTGGTACAGGTAGGAGAGGCTTCACAGAACTTGTGTGTAAACTGCATAACTTGGATTTGATTCTCATCTGTGTTTATTTTTTCAGTTTCCCCCATTCAAGAGAACATAAATTTTCCAGGTAGGTGAGCACAGGCAGGAATAGAGTGAACCCACCAATGGAATGAGACAGGATCGTTCTCTAGTCCAAGTTCTGTTCTTGCTCACTACACTAATTAGCTGCTGTGAGGCGGCTCCATCCGGGATGGAAACAGTGGCCCCCGCCTTGGAGCTGGTGCTAATCCGTACGAGAGGCATCTTTTCCAGCCAGCCCTGCAGGTGGCACAGCGAGCCTTGTCTTTCCAAGCCACGGGAGCAGTCCCTGGCTTCCCTTCCCATCAATTCGCAGTTCAGCAGCAGCTGGGATGGGGGACACCTTCAGTACAGAGAAAGAGACTGGTGTGATACGCTGGCTGCTGAAACATCCTGTCTGTTCCCGGGCTGTTTCCAGGGCTTTGTTTTAGGGAGGGACAGAGAAACCAAATAATTTTATTTTTACTGCATCAGGACTTTTGAATTTATTTTTACTGCATCAGGACTTTTGAATGCCCGTATGCTACTTCCAAGCTAATGGTGAGAAAGAGTGTGCAGCCAAGCCCCTAAAACTCAAGATAAGTCTTGAAATCTTGGTTGCACACTCCACATGTATTCTCTGTCAGGCAAGTCTCCTTATCAGAAAATATCTTCTGAAGCCATTGGAATCAAGTGGAACTGATTTGGGCATTGTGGAAAAGGTGGATAGAAAAGGGCCTTGTAGCCTGCAGGGCTGCTGGGAATTCCTGCTTGTTAGTCCTTATTCTCACTTTGCTTCCCTTCATGGCCTTGGGCAAGTCACTTAACTTCTTAATCTCTGGCTCAGTTTCTCTGCCTGTAAAATAAGATAACTATTACTATCACATACCTGTCTGACAGGATTTTCTCCCTTAGTAATAATTAACATTTGTAAAATGTTCTTTGACTATGTTTATTTTTATTATAATACTTCCAGATTATATTACAATACTGATGCTATTGCTGTTACAGATTTGAGCTCCTGTACAAGATTACACCGGAAATTAAGTAATTTTTCTAATAAGATATAAAACAACTTGTGGTTGGTGTGGTTAAGCTGAGTTTAAAGCTCGTTTGCAGCATGACAACAGTGTGAAGTAGCTGAAGCATTGCAGGGAATCTAACCCCAGCATCTGTGACAAAATTGACTACATGCACTGAAGATTATCCATGATCTGATCTTACCCCTAACAGAAAGGTTACTTATTTGGAGTATTTGGTAAGTGGGCCTGAAGGTTTGAGGTTCCTTTGCACTAGCAGAACATGGAAAGTGTCCCTGCACACTTGGCTCTTCAGTCTTTCAGCCCCGACTGAGCTCTGAGGAACTGGACTGAGGATTTGTGAGGGCATCTGCAAGCCTGAAGAATCTTTATTTGCACGTCTCTCAGAACGGGTTTGGGTTGGGTTTGAAGGAATCTTCAAGATAATTTCCTTTCTCAAGCAAGAGCTACCTAGAAATAACTTCAGTTTTCCCTCTGCATGAAGGAAAGGAGATCAGGTGGAAACCTTGGCTCCATGAACCTGCTGTTCATGAAGCTGCTTTTCACATCCAGTAACTCATCAGCATGACTTCAAAGTTTGATTTTTGTTAATGGAATTTGTGGTTCCAGTACCTTTGTCTCTGCCTCTTGGATGCTCTGGTATCAAGATTGATTCCTTCCTCCTCTCTCTCTTTTCTGATCCCCTCTGTAACCATGTAAACTTTCAGTGTCTATCAAACTCATGGTAATGAGTTCCACCATTTATCAAGGGTCTGGGTAAAGAGATGCTGTTTTTGCTCTGAGCCTGATGTCTGCTACCTCTGAGTGTGGATTGGGCAGACTTTTGTTTTCACTGTTAAGGTGAAGGATGAGGCTGTTTGAGCCTTTCCTTAGCCAAGGGAGGCTTGTCCTCATGACACCTCCAGCTGGGTTCTTGAAGACCATCCAGGAAAGGTGTAGGGCCTTGCAATCCAGAGTCCATTTTTTTGTTGATAGGATGTGGGGGAAAGGCACTGACTCCTTAAATAGCTGCTTCTCTCCTTGCTGTGCTCCTTAGCACCCACACGTGTGACCTGTCCAAATAACAATGAGGAAAGTGTAAGCTAAGCAGGAATCAAATGCAAAGAGGTAGAAAATCAAAAGTCACTCCCGTTAACCTGACAAAGAGGAAATTGTTGACAAAGTTTCAGGCTTGGTTGAGCAAAATTTTTTTTTAAATCATCTTCTCCCCCCTTCCTGCCCTCTACTCCCCTGGAGAGAAGTCTGGATGTAACACTATTGCTAGGACTAGGCCTATGATTAAGTTCTGTTTTTCAAAGGTGATCCCAGCATGATTAAAACCAGGTGGCCCCATGGTGCAGCAAGGGAGCCAGATGTGCTCTGCAACTGGGTTGCCATTTCCTAGCCCAGCTGCAAACGTTTGATTGTCCACTCGCTCTGGGTATTACAGCCGTGACCTTCTCTCTTCCTTACCTCCCCCGTCTCCTGTCTGCTTCCCCCAGTGACATTTGAGAGCAGAAAAGTCCCCTTAGACTTGTTTGTCACTGTTACAACCATCCTTTTCTCCCTTCACCTCCCCACTCCCAGCCTGAGTTCTGCACTTCCATTATTCACAGATGTTGGAGGGTAGGAGCTGACAGCATTGGCTTTTACCTCTCTCTTTCCTTTCCTTGGATTTTTTTCTCTCTCTGTGTTCCGGCGTGTGTGCACTGACCCCAAAGCACTCCCAAGTCAACTGCCAGCGTCTGAATCCACTTAGAGGTGAAGGGATAAAGCAATTTTCTTCGAGATGTGGCATAAACTGTTTAGGTTTTGCTGTCTCCGAAGGCCTGTAATGAGAGGGTGGCCCTGTCCCAGAACAAGCCCTGTCTCACCCTGATCTATAAAATTTGGAATAGGTTAATCTTTTCCCCCAGCACTGGCCTGTCAGCCCGTTTGTGCTGAATTAGGGCTCTAATGCATGGATGGTGTCAATAATTGCCTAGTAAGCCATACTTAAAAAAGAGTCACAATCAATCGTCCCAACATTAGGATGTCATAATGCATCAGTCCTGCATTAGGAAGTTGTAATCCATCAACTTGACATCAGAAGGGACAGTGCATAGTGGGAGCTCAGCTCAGGCCTAGTGTAAGCTGGAACCACCCCACAGGCTTTGCATCAGCACTGGATTTGGTCTCAAAGGGTCACACTGTTTTGTTTTCCCACCTACCCTTTGCAGTTTGATAAAGAATTTGATGAATATTGAACTCTCTGGGAAGAGAAGGGCTGATGATGCTATTTCTATGAGGTCTGGGACAACAGAGAGTTTGAGTTTCTCATCTCTTTCTGTCTAGCAAAGTAACTTTTTTCTTCCTCCACTACATGATTTAACTAATCCATAATTATTCATGTCCTGACTGGTTTCCACTTTCCCTGGAAATGCCTATTTGTGCTAGTTTGAAGATCATCCTGTGGTTTATTCCAGTTTAAGATTCAGCTTCCCCAGATCAAACCTCAGTCTGGTCTGCAGCTCCTTTATAGAGCCTTCTCTGTTGTTTTACATCAGCAACTCTTCCTGTTGAGTTGCAGATTTTAAACAACAGAGGGCAAATCGTTGAGGGCAAATGCCCTCAGCTGCTATTTCAGTTTTGTGGCACAAGCCTGAGGATGGGAGGTGGTGCTTGCAGCAAGGTCTGAATTCAGCTCAGTGCAGGTGAGGCTGTAGAGTTCCCTGGATATATTGTGTATGTTCAGGCCTCAGTTTCCAAAGCATGCAGGCAGAATTCCCTGAGAGCTGTGTTGGGTGTACAGTTCCAGCACAGGCTCCAAGTACCTGGAAATCACCTCAGCTCTTGTCTCCTTTCTTAGCAGGCACTGTAACAAGCTAATTAATGTTTCAGTATTACAGGTTTGGAATGTAAGAAAGAGCCTTTATCCTGTGTCCTGAGGAAATAAAAACCAAACCAAGAAGCAAGTGAGATACAAGGAATCACATGGATCAGTTCTTCCCCAGGGGCTGTGGAAAGGCAGCTGCAGAGGCAGCTGTGGGCTGGTTACCCACCTCTTGGTCAGTGCCTGTGGGCAGCTGGCTCTGGTAGCGTTTCCTCAGCTCTTCTGGAGATGTGGAGGGAGATCTGTCTCAGGATCTGTCTGGAGATCCTGAGGCTACAACAAATCCCTAAGACCACTTGTGTTACCCTTCCTGAGCTGTTGGGCAGCTCGTGAGGAACTGGGTTTGGGTGAATGCTGTGGGAACAGGCAGCTGTGTGTCCTACTGCTTGGTGAGGTCTGGCTGGGTGCTTGGAGCTGGGCAAAACACAAAAGAAAGGCTCGGCTGGTCCCCCAGAGCAGAAAAAGAGAGTGAAGTCACGGGAGAGGAAGTCCTGAGAAGTAATAATTTCATTAAAAATGGGCCGTCATTTCTTTTCGAGGATGAAGGAGGAAGAAGCAATCGTGATGTAAATGTGAGTGCAGGAAAAGGTGATGTTTGGTCAGTGGTAATGGACCAGGTGGAACATCCACAAGGAATGTGCACAAAATCAAACACACACCACATTCTTGTGTCTGCTAAAAACAGTTAGTTACTTTTTTGAAGAACATTATCAAAATCGTTGGTTTTCTTTTTGTTTCTTAATTGTTGTGTTGTGTAGTTTCATGTTTGAGCCCAAAGGTCATGAATCTTTACATTTGCTTGCCTTGAATTTAGTAATTACTGGCTTTGTGTGCATAGATGATAAACTGAATAAACACTGATGGTAATTTTTTTTAGAGTAAGGGACAGCTTTTAATGGCAGAGACAGTTAAGTTTAAACTCCTGTCTGAGATTTTTCAATCTGAAGCCACTTGGAGTTGGTGTCCAGCCTCTCAAAAGATTGGAAATCCTTTCTTTTGAGTGCCTTGAGATAGGGCTGAGATTGGCAGAGCAAATAATAATAATAATAATAATAACAATAACAATAATAATAATAATAATAATAATAATAATAATAATAATAATCCCAGCACTTAAACTGCACTTCCCTTGCTTTTAACCCCACATTGAAAGGCCCTGTCACCATGACTGAAACCCCACTTTGGTGTCTCAAGGACTTGGTGGCATTGGCTGAGCAGAGGCTCTGGTGCTATGTCCTAGAGAAATCTATGGATTCTGGTGTCTCTTCTATTCCCATATCATCATATTCCCTAGATCCTTTCTGGGTGAAACACTGAGATCGTCTCGAGAGAAATGCACCAATTTTGCTTCTGGAAGGTCCACACTGACAAGGCTCAGGTTAAGGGCTTAGCCTGGGGTCAGTTTTAGGCTTAGCCTCTGGCTTTGGCAGGCTTGGTTAATCCTTTGGGAGGGTTTTAGCCATGCTCCAACAGTGCCAATAGTGATCACTAAATTCTATTTTACTGGCTGAATTGTCTCTGATGCCACGAGAACACCACTCAAAAGTCACCTTCGTAGTGATCTGTTTCTAATTATAATCCAAGTAGTTTTAAACATTCATTTAAATGTCTTCTTAATTGCAACCTAATTTCTTCAATTGTAGCCCATTCATCAGTTGTTAATCATTTTTTAATTGTGTGGAAAGTTTGAAGGGTTAATAACAAGTCATTTGTTAGCTAGAGGTCATGAAAAGTGTTACAAAAATGGCTTGGCTAATTTTAAATAATAAATTAACAAATGGATGTGTTCCCAAATTTTAAGGTGTTTCAATATTTGCAATATTGCAAAATTATTGCAGGTCAGAAAGGATGGATTGTGCTTCTTGTACAAATATGGATTTTGGATGTGTGTTGTAAGTTAAACTATGTTGCACTTGCGTCTCAAGAAAACAGTGAATGACAAAATGAACATTTTTTAATGATCGTTTAGTTGGAATTGGATGGAAGTGACAGAGAATTCTGATGGTAATCTTTTAAGGCATGCATATTACATGAAAGAAACAAAGGGGAAAGAAAACCAGTGCCTTTTTCAAGGTATATATTTTTAAATAACGTCTCTTGACTGTTTCTAATAAGAGCAGCTGTGAGCAGGAGTCAGTGGAAGAAGAAAGGATGTGAAGCTGAAATGAAACAGTGTTTGGGATCACATTCGTCACATCCGCGCGTTCGGATCTGGTGTTTCAGTTTGTGCCTGCCTTGCTTTCCTTCCCAGGGATGACCTCTCTTCACTTTGGGCTCATTCCAGCAGGGAATCTGGGCACTGGGAGCTGCTAGGGGTGTTTTCTTGCAGAAAATCAGAGACTCTCTGCACCTTGGTAGTGTTAGGTTGAGATTTGTGGTTATGTGAAGCCCCGACTGGAATAAATGTCTCAGCAGTTCCTTCTCTTTGGCTACAGGATCATGGTGTCAGTCTGAGCACTGGGAGTCTGGGAAAATCCCTGCCACGCTGTAAAAGAATTTACAGGAGTAACAAGAGTCTGAACTGTGCTGAAGTAATCCTGAGAGCATCGCACTACTCACTCTGCAACAGCTGAAAGAAAAAATTCCTCTGTACCTTCCACAGGCTGGAAACAGGTAGAATGATGGCTACAATTGGTTGTATTTTCCTGTGAGAGGTAGGGTAGCAGGGCAAGACAAAATCCTGCACAATGAGACAATTCTTAGCCTTGCTAAGAATTCTGTCTTCTAAAAAATAAAGGGATTCCTCACTCTTTTTCCTCTCCTAAATATAGACATTCCCCAAATCATGACATTTTCAAAAATTGTTTGTTCTGTGCAGATGAAATTTTCCATTTATTTCCTTAGTCATCCTCCTTTGCCTCACTTCTCAGCTTAATATTTTGTAACTCTTGCTCCTGGTACAAAATCCCACCTTCCTCCGCTCTCGCAGTGGCCTCGGAGACATCAGGGAGGTGATTTACTGCCGGCTTTCCATCGGAAGGTCCCTCCATTCAGCTGTAATTTAGAGCCATTGCTTAAATCCCCCCCGAGAGTTCACTTCTGGGAGCTTCCCTCCTTTGTAGCCAGCCCGGGAAACAAAAATGCACATCTTCAGAGGAGGTTCCAATCAGCATCTGGGCAGGAGTGAAGATGGTGACTGGAAATTGAAAGCGGCTCTTTGCCATATATCAAGAAGGTATTTGGGATATATCATCTTTCCTGATGGGATGGGAAGGGAGCTGCAGGCAAAGCTCACGTATGGAGCACTCTCACCGGAAGGAACGGATTACCAGAGGGAAAAACCCTTTAGACAATGCCTGTGGAGCAGCCCAAGAATATTCTGTCCTGTTGGGACTTTCTAACCCCAGTGAACTATATCCTTATCCTTTCTTTCCTGCTTTTCCCTCTCCCCACATCTGCCCCTGAGACTGGCAGCACTAAGAAATTTGTCTCCCCTCAAAAAAAAGGAAGAGAAGAAGAGAAAAAAAAAAGTCCCAAGGAAGGGATTAAGCCCAATTTTCCTGACCCTGATGTCTCACCCAAATCACACTATGAGAGGTGCACTTGGAGCGCTCTCTGTGGCAGCCACAAGGCAAAACTCAGTATGAACTGGGTCCAGCTGAGAAACTACCAACTTCACAGCTAGAGATGGATCTGATTTTAGCAGTTCGAGTGTATTTTATATCTTGCATTGTATTTCCCAGCACGAAACAGTTCTTTTTGTCCCTTCTTTTAACATAAAATGCAGAGAAAGGGTGATTTTTAAATGAAGAGAAAATTTCTCTCACTTCCCTATACTAAACCTCTTCAGAGGGTGGTGATGGAGCTGGAATCCAGCACAGCGTGAGTCAACTTCTGTAAAATTGGTGCTCATTCCATGAAAAGAGGAGTTTTACCATGGTGACTTTGTGCAGACAACATGGAGCAGACCTGTGGTTGAAATGACCTGCAAAAGTCTGCCCCTTAATTTTGTTTGCTGATTTTTTTGAGGTTGACCCAAGTTGCTTCTTTATTATGGAAGTCTCTAAGAGTTCTCTGTTTGTATTTATTTTACATTTTTTTAAAAGTATATTGCTTGTGTCTTGAAAATACCATAAATACAAATTTACTTCTTTTTTCCTGGAAGTGTGGTTGTGTTTGCCAGAGATACTCAGTGCTCTGGAATCTTAACCGGAGAAACAAGGGAGGTTTTAAGGAAAGTTATTTATGTCTGATATGTTGCTATTAATAGTGTTAAGTATTGACAAAAAACAACTCCAAAAGCAGAAAACACTAAATGTTTGGTTACTAAATTCCTTTACTATTCAAGTTGTTCTTGCCTTGATGTCACCATTTCAGTGCCAGTCAGGGAATTCTGCTTGTGACAGGAGGGGAAGCCCCACAGGAGAGGTCAAGGGGAAGGAGCTCTTTGCTAACATCTGTTCTGAGGGGTCATCCCAGCCTAGCCTCAGCCTGGGACTGTGGGGAGAAGAAACTTGGGCAGAAATAAATTGGTTTTTTCTATTTGTCAAGGATTCTGTACAGAACACTGCAGGTACCTTTTAAATGAGTAGAAGAAAAGCTATTTCTAAAGAGGACTTCATCTACCACTGTATGGAACAGTGCTCTGATCCAACAGTTCTGAGCAGCTGAAAAGGCTTCTCTTGGCTTTCACCTTTGTAACTGTGTGAAAGTGAAATAAAGCCCAAGCCCTTGTGCTGATATCAGTCTGTAAAGCTGCAGCATTTGTGTAGCTCTTAAGCATAGTGCTGATTATATATGTGGAATGTAATTTAATAATTCTCTTAACTTTAAACATTTCTCTTTGTATGCGTGGCTTTTCTTCAGTGGGTGATTTTCTTCGTCTAAATATAAAGCTTGATATATAAAAACATATATCCCATATATAATGGATATAAAGTTTGATAAAATTTTGGGGATTTCTCTGCTGTATTCTCATCAAGATACCAGAGCAGTTGGCAATGAAATGAACTCACTGTTTTGGAAAAGCTCTTCATTTTTTCATCCTGCTCTGTCTTACTGTGCTTTTGAGACCTGTCCTTGGCTACTTGTTTAAATTTTCATGTTCCAACCAACCAACCTGTCCCTTATCCCATGGATTGGGGTTTTTGATTTGAAATGGAGCCTTCAAAGGAGCACTGGGGCAGGCTCAGGTGAGGTTGTTGTTCTTTCTTCCCCTCACTATTTCTGGTGCCTGGGAGTTCCCCAGGCCTGAATTTGGCTGTGCAAGTAGTAAGGAGAGTGGTTTTAAAATCCTAAGTTTATCCTTCCTGATGTGCTTTAAAAGAATAAGAAAAAGTAATAGAGTAAGAAAGGATGAGTGACTCCAGATCATGTCTTGGTAGGAATTAATTTCCTACAATTGCTAAATTAATGTGATCAGTAAACAGGGTCTGTAATGGACAGGAAACATCCAGAGGGATTAGAGCAGTACTGAGCAGGGTTCTCATCCAAGGAATTCTTTGTATAGAAGAACTTCATTAAAACCTCTTTGTTAATTGTTAGGGAGTCCATTGGTTTGGGATTCATCCATAAAAATTAATATTTGCCTTATCTCAGAGATAGCTCTCTCCGACCCTCTGCTTAGTGATTCTCATGATTCTATAAGGGGGGTGTGTCCTCATTCACACTGTGAGTTTTGACTGTGTCTGTTTAACAGAGTTGTTGCAGTGGGCAGTGTCAGCAGCGTCCATGGAACACGTGAAGGTGCACAGTGACCTAAGGGCCAAGCTGTGAAATATTGCATCCTGGCTGCCTTGGCTTTCTCCTCCTGGAATCTCCAGGCTTCTTTACACAGTGGAGCTGCTTGTAGAAAAAAAACCTCTTTTGCTTCCAGAAGCAGTAAATGGTAAGCAGACCAGAGGGTGATCCAGCCCCATTCTCCCCTGAGCCTTTCCAGGGGAAATTTTCTGGGAATGACTTTAGCAGAGCCTCTTGAAGAGTCATGAAATACACAGCGATGAGATCACAAGGACTCTCTTTAATAGGATTTCTTTTTTGGGGTCCCAGGAGTAATGTCATGCCAATAATTCACCACTGCAGCTCCCTTTCTGTTTCCTACCAGCAGTAAAGGACCCTAAACAGCTTCCTTTGGAAAAAAGAATCCTGAGTTCAAGGGTCTGATCCAAAATGCACAGCAGTCAGTAAACACTGATGGCAGTAATCTTTGTACAAATCTGATGCCAAACATCTTTGACACCAGCAGGTCTCAGAATTGTGTCTGGTTCAGGTTTCAGTGTGTTTCACCCTTGTCCCTTAGAAAACAGAAACAAAGCAAAAAACCTCAAACCCAGAGAGCTGCAAGGAAAATGATTTTGAAGGATGGACTTGGGCCAGATCAGGAAATGTTGAGTTATCCCACCAAATTCAGTAAAGAAAACATATTTACAGATACAGCACTGGCTTTGCATAGAGAATTCATGTAGTAAATGGGGAAATAGAACCATGTTCAAAATAAAAAACATTTCCTGTACTCACTTAACTTCTCTTTCTGGGGGAGAAATAAAATCTAGGGGAGAGGTAAGTCTTGGAGCCAGATCTTGCAGGTCATTTGAAGGGAATGTGAATAAGGCAAGTATTTCCAGATTCCAGACCTGAGGAAGGACCTGTCCTGAGGGGTTTCTGGTTGGAAAATTCAGCTTGACTCTGCAGCAGTCTCTCCCAAGTCCTCCTATAACTGAGATGCTTCCCAGAGCTCCCAGGGCTCTGTATCAAACCCAAATGTGACCTTTCTCAGGGGACCCTGTGGCCTCTCTGTGTGGGTTGGACTTACTGGGTAAAATAGGCCCTTCAGCCATGAGGGGTTTTCATGAATTTGAGGCAAACAACTGTGAAAAGTGAGGTAAAATTCTTTTTAACACAGCTTTTGGACACTTTTCCACTTCTAAGCCTGAATCAGAAAGTGCAAAACTCAGAGAACAGGGGTTTTGCTACATTTGAGCATCACAGGACGATCACGTTTGAGTGCCTTGTTCTCCCAGCACTGGTGTTTGGGAGGGCAGGTCAGAACTGTGGGAATCAAATCTCTGTGGTGATTTTTGGATGCCTGAGCTGTTATGCTGAGGACAACTGGTGAATGGGCTGGCACTTGTGTTTCCCTGCCCACAGTGTCTGTCCTTCAGCAACTCCCCGAAGCCTCCTCTTGCCTGTCATCTCTTCAGACAGATCATGGACATCTCTCCCACCCATCCTTCTCTTAAAGGGGATGTTAAGCAGGAACACAGGATTAAAGAAAGTGAAGTTTGCTTGCAGCTGCTCTGTGCTGTCTGTTCCACTCAGCATCAGTGGGATTAAATGCCTTCTTTTGGGTGTCAGGTTCTGTCTGTGCCTAGCACTGAGTTGCCAGCACAGCCCAGTGCCCTGATCACTCTCCCTTCCCAGATTGGTTCCACCTTTATATCCATTTCATACCCCACTGGCTGGTGTCAGCAGCCTATTTGAAGTTGAATGAATTAGCACCAAAGAAATAACTGATAAAAAATACACATTTAGCACCAAGCAAACTACAAAGGAGGAATTGGCTTCCTGACGTGAGCATTCAGTACCATCTGGGAGCTCTCAGTGTCCAGGGACAGGCTACGTTTTGCCACAAATATTTGAGCTTCATTAAAATTTTTCCCAAAGGAAAGAACCAGTTTGACACACAAATATTATTTTGAGTGGTGAGGCACTCAAAATAAAGGTTTTCCATCAGTAAATTTTCTTTCAGTCAGAATGGTCATTGCAAACTTATCTTTTTTCCTATGTAAATATGAATTTTTCTCCAAGTACATGGATGTTGACAGGACAGAGGAAATGTGTGTCCCAATCCAATCTTTGGAGAGAAACATGGAAATAAAGCAGTGATAATAATGAGAATGGGCAGCTCATGTCCATGAGCTTTTTGGGAACCAACACAACCCTGGCTGCCATGATGGACTAAAGCCAGAGAAAATTCTCTTATTTTAGGTCATTTATGAAGCATCCTGAGTATTGTTTTCAAAGCAAGGGAACTTTCTAGGAAATATTTCCTGTTTTCATCTGTAATCCAATGTTGAACTGTAGCAGAGCCTGTCTTTGGGATTTAGTGTTGGTCCTCTGCACCTTCATCTGAGATAAAGTTCATTTCTAACCCCTAATTTTAGTGGAATGATCTCCTGAGGGAGCTCAATCTGCTTGACAGAGCTCCAAGGGATCTCACACACCCAGCTATGTGGCACCTCTGTTGGAGAATTCCTTTACCTTCAGGGGGAAAAAGCTGACTCTGGGAATCCTGATGATTGTTTTCCTTGGTTTCAGATCCCTAATTCTCAATTTTAACAACTCCCAGGAGCATCCATCCCTGCCAGAGCACCAAGCAGTGCTGTTTGTTCTGAATACCTTGGAACCTATGACAGATAAAAGTGAATTTTTTTTTTTTGAGAAGATGTACTTGATATACTTGAAATATTTCCTTAGAAACAGAGTATCCCTCTTCCCAGCATGAGCTGTGTGTTAAGATGTCTTATAACATGGATTCTCCCATGAATGGAGCCTTATGCTTTTTGCTGCTGCTGCATTAAAACCACTCAACCATGTCTTACTGATATCTTTATCAAATTCTTGTAGAAACGTTGTTTTTTTTTTTTAAACACACACATACAGACACAACCCAGCAGTGAAAGCTCTAAGTTAACGCCTCATGTTCTTCTCAGATTTCCAAAGCACTGAGGCCTTGAGAATATGTTTCCAATATCCTCTCATCTCTCTCTGTTAGTGTTTTACTCAGCTCCATGCTGGGGAGGTCCTGACCCCGGCAATCTCCAGGGAAGGGGGTGGGAAGGGGGGTCAGGCCATGGTGGAAAGCTGCAGGCCACAGCCTGTGAAATCAGCCCCATTTCCTCGACTCCTTTAATACATTTAACCTGGAAGAGGCCGTCGCCGGCCAAAGATTAGATTACCAATGTTGGCATGTTTGGCCTAACAAATGGCAAATGGATGACGTGCCAGGCAACAGCTAATCAGTGCTGACACAGATCCATGGGCAGGCCTTTTCCAGGAGGGGATAGTTCATGGCTGCAGCCAACTTTTGTCCTGATGACTGAAAGGAGAGTTGAGAAGGCCACCAGAGTACCTGTCTCTTTGAATCTCAGGGCTCCCAAACTGTGTGTCATTTTTAAAGGTCTCACTGGCCCTCTCAGAGGACGATCTAAATGTCCCGTGCTCCTCCAGGCGATAGGACACGAGAGCTTGAACCTTTCTCGTAGCAAACCTGCTCTGTGTCTCTCTGTGTATGCACCTATATCCTGACTGTCACTAATTCCTGGGCAGAAAGGAATTGTTTCTGCAGTGTTGGCTTGAAAGCATAGTGGAGTCACCAGCCTTGCTCAGAGCAATGGTTTTTTCAATATTTTTTGAAATGCCTTTCCATGGCCCTGGCTTTTGGAGTGTTTCTGGCTCCTCTTCTGTGACGTGGCTCTCACAGAGGGGTGCAGAGGGAGGTGATGGCTGAGGTGCTGCTGGTTTCTCTGGCCCAGCAAGGCTGCTTTGCAGTGCTGGAGTTTAGTTTCAAATTCTCTATTTTTTGGTTCCTCTAATGTCCAAAAGCCTGTGTTACATCTGTATTTTGCATTCTGCTGAGTATTTTCACCTCTGCTCTTACCTCACCTAGATGTGTGTACCAGTCACTGGTGGGCCAGCAAGGAAGAACCTTCTCTGAGTGTAATCAACTAAATCAACCTGGATTTTGGAAGGAAGAGCTGTGTAATTGCTAAAACTATCAGTCACAAGATTCCAGTTCCATTCTCAGCTACTATCCTCTATAACCTCAGTCGGATTAATTGTCTTTTAACTTTGCAGTTCTTCAACTCTGAAATTAGATGGAGTGTTTTACTGGATAAGTGAGCTTTGGAGGGGGTGAGGAGGAAGAGCAGAATTGCTCTGAGACACTGGAACAGTCTCAACAAGGCTGGGGAAGGAGACTGCAGTGAGCTCCTGTTTGAGAGCTCTGACTGTTGGTTGGGATAAGCCCAGTCTATCTGGAACTCTCTGTGTAAATCCGAGCCTTGGGATGAGATACCTGTCCAGTTGAGGTCCATATGCTGTGCTCTGCCTAAGGAGGGATGAGTGGGTAGGACATGGAAGCAGGAGGTGATGGAAGGGGAGAGGAAGAGCACTTTAGCACAGTGGAACCTGTCACAGGCTGAAGCTTTGCATCCAGTGAGCTGCAAACAGAGCTGGATGTCAACTAAGAGATTACTGGAGATTCTACTAAGAGAGCATATGTTTTGTCTGCCTCATTGAACTGATGGCATTAGATCCAAAGTCTTCCTTTCTGCTTTCTTGTGAACATTTCAAGCTCATTTGCTTGATGGAAGGATATCACTCTGGTACCTTTCTTAGAAGGCATCTGCACAGTTGTGTTTGATGTTGTTGACAGCCTGGTTGGCTGCCAGTCAACTTTATCTTCAGTGCCTGATTCCACTTGTAAGGATTTCAGTTGCAGATCAGATGTGCACCTAGATGTTTCAGACCTTCACAAACCTTGGCAGGCCAGTATATATCACAGATAATGTTTCCTTGGTCCAGAGCTCGTTATACTTAATTTTAGACATAACTTTGGTCAAATCAAAGAGAACCTTCTGTGTTTCTAATATAGCCATGGGAGAAAACCAGGCTGTTCTGCAGGGAGTATTCCTTCTGTCTTGAAATGGAAGATCATTATTGAAATCAAGGAGTAGCCCTTTGGAAGCTGTTCTGTCTTTTTGCAGATAAAGGGAACCTAGGTGACTAATTAAGACCTGGGATACTCTTAGTCATGGGAAATGAATCCCAACTTTTGAGAGGAAATCTGTGCCAGAAGTTGAAGACTGAGTACCTCTGGGAGTAATACAAGACCTCCAGATGCCTTCAGACCACCACCAGTAAAGCCCTGAGACATCTACCATGTGCTGTAGCAGAAATAGTTGCTGCTGTTTGAACTTGCTTTTCTTCACATGTACTCCCAGATTTTGGATGTTGGTTCATTGTTGGAGAAGGGCATTTTGCCTTGGCTCCTTTGCTATTCCTGGCTATTGGGATGGCCACTGCTTTATTATGTTTGTACTGACAAGATGTCTTATCCTATTTCATTGCCAGCAGGGCCATCAGAGATTTCTCTTTCTAAACACAGTTACTGAGGAAAGAGCACTGAACACGGCTGCATGGAAGCTCATACATTCATGAGGCCTGATCCTTTTTTTTTGTAATTTATTTACATTCTGGCTTTGGAATGTTGTTTTTATATCCATATTTGGTTTGGGGAATATGTTCCTGTTTTATTTAGCTTTAGTAACTGGAGGAATTAATGGACCTCTGCCTTATGGATATGTGAGGGAATAGATTTCTGTAGAGGGTGAGTCTTTCTTGCCAGTGTGCTGAGGCCCTGGCACAGGGTGCCCAGAGAAGCTGTGGCTGCCCCTGGATCCCTGGCAGTGTCCAAGGCCAGGTTGGACGGGGCTTGGAGCAGCCTGGGGTAATGGAAGGTGTCCCTGCCCATGGCAGAGGGTGGAACTGTTTGGGCTTTGATGTCCCTTCCAGTCCAAACCATTCTGGGATTCTTTGATAAGGTGGGCTTGTTTTTGATTTTGGAGTGATGGTGAACTTGCATTTAAAATGCTCACAGTCCAAGTAAAAATAAGGGAGGGAAGAAAGACACAAAGTTGGGGGTTTTTCCCAGGATATATGTTTGCTGCTTTTGTTTTCTTCAGAAATGAAGAGAAAAATAAAGGTGAAGAGGCAAAGGGGAGCAAATCTGTGCCTAAGGAGGCTGGACCTGGGCAAGAAAGAGGCTGCACTGCTGTGCAGCTCAGGAAAGTCTCATCAACCTCTGCCTCATGCTGAAAGCTGCTCCTTGGTCATGCGTGCAAAGGGGATGAGATGGAGGCAGAGGAGGACCCGGGGGAAGGAAGAGAAGAGAGCGAAGATGTTGAATGGGGTGGGGGAAGATGTGGAAAAAACAAAACAGTTCCAGGGCAGAGGAAGGGAGGATGGTTCCATTTAATTAGGAGGGAACATGAGTGAAAGCTCCAAGAGCACACGCACATACATGCATGCACACGCCCTCTGCTCCACACCCTCACCCCCCAGAGAAAAAAAATTCATCACACCGATTTTTTCATGGTCTGGCAGTCAAGTGATAAAATTATCAGATGAGGGTCCCATTCTCCTTTCCTGCAGTCACTTTTGCCAAGTGCACCACGTCTGAAATAATGAAGCAGATTTGATTAAATTTTCGCTGGCTGAAGCAGCCACGCTAATTTGGAGATGGGCTTATTAGTTTAATGACCGATCCGAATAATCAGAATTCATTAGCATTAGTGCCACTATTGTCAGCTCAACATTAGCCCTGGGCTCCAGTACACAAAGATGCATGGTTATATATTTATATAGAGGGAGGCTGTGTTTATAAAGGGTGAAATGGAGAGGGGGGGGGAAGCTAAAGAAAAACTCTATATGTGCATTTACATTTTATACTCTTCTTCTTATCCCTTCCTGCATATCCTTATTTATTAGCAATCCACTGAATGAGGAATCAGAACAAAACAAGGCTTTGTGAGAGGGTCAGTGTTGCTCTGCCCTGGGCCATGCAGCCTGGTGCTCGAGGCAGGTGAACTTTGGGGACCAATTTGCAGATCTAAGCAGTCAGGGTTGTCTTCCCATAAGATGCTGTTGACTTCGATGACCGTGACTTGGATGCTGAGATGCTCGGGAAGTCCTTAGGGTTTAGAGCTGGGAGAAGCCACAAGGGAAGCCCAGAGATTTTAAGGTATTTGCTTCTCTCTAACGAAATGAGTGAGCTGTCACTTGGTGAAAGTCTCTCAGAAAGACTTTGAGCCTCATTTTCTGTCACCGTGAAGGTATGATCTGCTAGTTCCTCTACCAAAATCAGTGAAGCTTGCAGAGGGTTGGCTTAAATGAAGAGAAAAGAAATTCAGTTCCCAGAGCTCTGATGGTGGTAGCAACTTAGCTGTCAGCTCCAACTACTGCTCAGTTAAGTGCAATAAAACAAGATTAATTTAACATTAAGGCTGCACAAAATGTCAAAAAATACAAATTATGAACCCTGATGTTTACTCAGGCTGACTGTGTGTCATGTCTGTCTTCTGATAAACATCTTTTCATGGAGAGAATACTATATTAAGTCCTGTACTTAGCAGAAAATGCAGGAATGTGCAAGACAACTTATGCCGTAGGAAAGAATGAATGTTGTAGTTATTAGTAGTGTTTGCATTTCTTTCCATTGGGATCTTTTAAAACAGTGAAATTGTATCACTGTATCTGTTGCTTTTTTTGGGTGGTTGGGATTTTTTACCTAACATTCTTCACATTCATAAAATGTATGTTGTAGTATCTAAGTTAATGTGTGACACCTTAGAACTAAAGCATGCAGGAAGCCTTCACTTTCTAGAGGATTTCTCCAGGTATTGGTCTAAAATGTATTAGGCAAATAGTTTAAGGAGTGTAGATTTTATTCCTCACAGAAGCACGGCCCAGTGTCTGTTTCTGTGCATGACCTGCCGTGGCTGTGCAGTGTGTTGGGGTGTGGTGGGAGAGCCCTGTGAGATCCAAACCTGACAGACCTTGTACCTACATCCATTTAACTCCTGTTGCAGCACAGGTGTTCCTGAGACAGCATCTAACACATCTTGCTCATTTGCTTTCCCTCATTTCTCTGCTGCTTTGAACAGAGGTGCTTTGCTTTTCACCTGGAGGGGCATTCCATCACCATTATATTGACAAAGTAAGATGTATTAAAATAATATCCGAGGGACTGGGAATAAATCACTAATATTTGGGGAAGCAGTGTAACACCCATCTGTCCGTGACCCCTGATTATATATTGATGTATTGGGGAGAGCACAAAGCACTGGAGTCAGGTGAGTAATAGCAAAGCCAAAAGCATTTACACACCTAAGGATGATTGAGCACAGAGAGTTCCTCACCTGCTGCATTTGAACCTGTCTGGAAGCTCTGCCACAGGCAGATGCATCGATTTTAGCTTTACACCTTCAGCTTAGATCCCTGGAACGGGGCCCTCAGCCCTCTGACCTTCTCTGCAGTCGGTGGAATGTGGGGAGAGCAGTGGGAAGGTCCATCCCTGCATCACAGAATTCCCGACTGTTAAATAGGTGTTTAAGGACTCTTCCCCTGCAAGTCTCATGTCTCAGAGAAGGACATCTTGTGGAGAAATGTGCTATAGATGTGCAGTTCAGTTGCTTTCATGTAACCATTGGCATCACTGGATTTAATCACATATAGGGAACTGAAAAATTCCAGTTGCCTCTATTAATTTCTGCCCTCAGAAATTACACCTCCTGGGATACCTCCTTTCACCATGCTCAGCACCACTGACAGCCTCACTGTGTCATCTCTCTGGGTCTTCACAGTTGCTATCAGGCTGGGCTGGCAAACAAATAGCTGGAATATGAATTTCTCCAGGCACATGAGGCTAGGACTGGGCTTAAAATCCCAGCAACTTGATATTGGTGGGCATCTAAAACTGAAGCCATGAAGTGGCTCGCTGTTTTCAGGAGTATCAGATAAAGAAGGATTCAGCATTGGTGTTAGGGGTCACTTTTTACTTGTTTCCATTGGGTGTAGTTTAGTGAGTCTTGGATTGATTTATGAATCCTGTCACTGCATCACTGACTGATTCTTGTCATTCATTAGGTTGTCTCTTTGGCGTCTCTCCATGACTGCCAGACGTGGGAGTGGGACCTTTAGAAGTCCTGATTCCCATTTAGCCATCTGAATAAATGAGCAGACTGTTATGTGTCCAGCCCTCTTCTGGAAATCTGCCCTTTAAGGCATTCAGTAGATGTTTAGTTATTGGAAGTCTGGTGCTGATTTGATGGGTTTGAGTCCTTTAAGAACCTGACTCTTAGCTCATTCAATAGTCTGACTCTATGTTTCAGTTTTGGATGGAGTTCAGAGTGACAGATGTTAACCTTGAATTGCTTTTTGGTGTCTTGGTTCATGCAGCATTGGGTGGTGGAGATATTGATCCTGGCTTTTGCTTTGTTATTAACTTGTGGTGCAGATGAGGATTTATTTCTCCCTGTGATCCATTGTCCTGCAGAGCTGGGGTGTCTGGCTAAGTCCAGCTTTTACACTGGGCTTGATACTGTCCTAGGAAACTGAAAGTGACAGTTCACTCCAAGTAGATGTGCATTGCATGTAAATTCACCAAAATGAAGGTCTGCAAGCCATACACAAAAAGCCTGTGTTACTTCCATTAATTTTAGTTGGTATTCCTGAGCACTAATGTTTGAACAAGGATTTGAATCTTCAGTTATTGAATGGATCTTGCTGGGTCAGCGCTGGTTCCATCTTCTCCTTGTCATCAAGGCTTTTCTGCTCTCAGTTGGCAGAGGGGTGGATGCATGAGGGGCATTTGTCTCCACTTTGGGCACGATGAGGGGAGTTATCTGCATATGCTTCCTTGTTAACTAGCTGGGTGTTAGGAATCACATCCAGAAAAACTGGCATCAAGGGTGTTTCCTGCATAGTTGAAAGGACTGCTGGCATCTGTCCCCCCTCTCTGTGAGCTCAGGGGGTCTGTATTTCTAGTACTGTATGGAAGGCACAACTAGCATGAGACTGGTATTGCCAAAAGGCCCAAGTGGACTTTAAGTGTCCACTAGAGCTAGGATAGTTGATGGGAATATCCTTGGCTAGTGTACCCCTGGGGATTTTGAGGGGGCATAACATTTTTGTGTGGTGGAATGAAATGGAGAGGGAAGCTTGAGAGATCTGTGCTTGATGAGGATGGGGACAGCCTAGAGAGAATCCCAGAATCAATTAGGTTGGAAAAGACCTCTGAGATTCTAGTCCAACCTATGACCCAAAACCACCATGTCAACCAGACCAAAGCACTGAGTACCACATCCAGTCTCTCCTTAAACCCCTCCAGGAATGCTGGCTCCACCACCTCCATAATAGAGTGGAATCAGGAAATATTGTATGAAGGCCCTTGTTAAGGGGCTGGGACAATGAAGGAAAATGAGTCTCCCATAACAGGAAATCTGCTAAAATAGGTAATATAAGAAACCAGGTCTCCCAGCAGTGTGAAGGGATGACGGGTGTGCACAAATACAGGGATGAGAAAGCACTTCTGTTCCAGCAGAGGTAAAGCAAAGCTGAAGCTTAGTGTAAGATGTCTGTGTGTCAGTTCTGTTGACTTCACAGCCGCTGGGAGTGAGTCGACTAGAGCTGACCAGTCAAGTCTTTCCCCAAGCCATGCCAGCTCTAGTCTGGGCAAATCAGGAACGTGTCAGCATGATGGTATGAGGATGAGTAAGTCTGCAACACCTAAAAGCTGGCGTGAGAGAAGTACAGTGTGATTTCCTCCCCAGCTGGCACGGATCTGAGGTCAGCAGCTCGACATGAACCAAGCTTGGAATGGAGGGCAATTGAATTTGAGCCTGCTTGTTCCAGTGCAGGGTGTGCACACAGGATCGTGCCAGAGGTGGATGGTTCCTGTGCTTCTGTAGGAAGGACTTGGAATCCATAAAACACCTACAAACAAGCACCTGGTTTATTGTCTGACACACAACATTGTGACAATGTGTCTGCACATAGGTAGAAAGGTTTTCTGGAGAAGTTGAAAAGCTTTTCTTGATGAGACCAGGGAGCAGCAGGTGTGAGTGTTACTCTGGAATTGCTGCTTGCAACAGCCCCTTTTGGTGGCCAAAATGGCACCAGGACATGGCATCAGCCCAGTATTTTCTCTTCTGAACAATTTCTTGAACAGCAGTTTCTTGTAACTTGCATTGGAAAACTGGCCTGGGAGGAGCAGCTGGGGAGGGTGGGTTTGGAAGGAGCTTTGCCAAGCTAAATTTCTAGGTTGTGTGTTCTTTTCCTTGTTTTGAAATCTTTGTTCTCTTCAGTAATCCCCTCATTTTCATGCTCTTCATCCTTTCCTGAGAAGAAAGAATTTATTTCCAAGGACCTGCAGGTTGTGCACCAGTAACTAAATAATAATTTCTGGCTTAGCCCTCTGTACACCTCTGATTTAGCTTGTGTGGGGTTTTTTTGATTCAATAGGGAGAAATACTCTGCTGCATAAAAATAACAAATTTATACCACATATTGCTTCACAGAACACTTGAGAATTACACCATCTGAACAGACTGATCTGCTGCCATGAGAATTAAAATGCACATTTAGGTGGAATGTTATTTACACTACAGACAGCTGAATTCAAAATACATCAGTGAAGGTTCTTTTCCAGGTTTTTGAAATTGGAAACCAGTGTGTTACATTGCATCATTCCCTGGGAGCATGAGGCAGCCATTCAGGTTGGAAACTACTTGGACTGTGCCCTGTGCCATGGGATTCCTGCCCATGGAGAACATTCCTCGGGGTGTGTCTGTGCCCTGACTTCACCTGCAGCCCCTCAGAGCCCAAGTGTTCATCATGCCATGGCCCACACAGCACCTTGCTCAGCCCTGCACACCTGAAGGCACTCAGGGGCTCATAAAACAAGCTGCTTGTTGGGTTGCTAGGGAGTGGCAGCAGGAAAGCTCCCTTTGGAGTGGGATTATGGGATATAAACCATGCACCTACGCAAACCTCCACATTTAATTTCCCTGATTTATTGGTTTGAGCTTCTTGCACCTTCAGGGATGGAGTATTATCTGCTGTTCCTGTGAAAGGGGAGTTCTCTTGTTCATTGGCAGCCAGAGGAAAACCTGTGGCTATGGAAGGTGGCAGAGCAGAGCTTTGGGAACAGATTGAACTGCAGTTGGATTGCTGCTCCTTTGGAACTGCTAAAAGATGCCATGTGATAGAGTCAGGGTTTAGAGCTTTACAGTCCCTGGTAGCCCCACAACAGAGAGAAATTTTCAAGAGGAGTTTTAATCCAGTGGCTGGTGCTTCCAGGCTCCCAGTTCTGCTGGAATACTTGGAGACAGAATTATTCACACTGTGCTTCCTGAAGTTGGAAGTTGTGCCCCATTCAGAGGACTTGCCCTGCCCTGGAGTGCTCCACCCAGGATAAATGCCAGAAGGAAGGAGTGTCCAGCAGCTGAGACAGCTTCTGCTTCACTTTCACTTGGGCAAGAAGGGAGAAAGGAAATTCACTGGGAATACTTGGAATACAATCCTGCAGTCTCATGGCAGATGCTGACTCCTGGTCAGCTGCAGTGGGCCAGTACAAATCATTCTCTGTGGGTGCCCACTGACAGCCCCAGTGTGTTTCTGACAGGCTGTTACAGCAAATGTGAAACTGGGGGGGAATTGGGTGTTTTCTGCTTGTCAGGAGCTCAGTGGTGCAAAATAGAGCTTTGATATTTCTCCATGGCTGTCCCAATTTCCAAGGAAATTTTAAAAGGAAAAAAATAGGCTTTTCAATAAAGAGGTTCCTGACAGGCAACTATTATAACACTGGCACAGATTTTTCCTTCTCAAAACCGGCTGATTTAAGTGAGCCAAGATTGCAACACTTTTGGAATCTATTGGTCAGAGGTATGGAGCTGGCTTTCTCGTGAGGTTTCTAGTTCTTCTTGGCTTGGGAGCAGAGGTGCGCTGCCAAGAGGTAGAGGTGTAAAAATCTTTCCTTTTGAAGTTAATCAAATAATTTGAACATTTCTCACCTCTACCTTAAGACTGTTGGGATTAATCCAGTGGCATATGGTAACCTTGAAAGACCTCCAGCATCCATATCGGAGTTGTCTCTCTGGTTTTAATATGTGTGAATTCTCCCCTGCAATCTTTCCTCATTCTTGGTGCTGTTACCTAATCCCTGTATAGCTCTGGAGGATTTCTCCAGAGATTCCCCAAAGCAGCGACACCTGTGGCCATCTGAGGAGAACTGAAGGATCAGGGCCCTGTGTGTTCCCAGGGGGACAGGAGAGCCTGAGCAGGGAGCCTGCAGTGAAATCCTGGGGCTCACAGGTGAAATGGAGAGTTTATTTAATGTTTATTTACAGCCCTTCGTGCTTTTCAAACTTGCTGCTTACTTACAAAGTAACAAGGAGAAAACCTTGAAATTGCTCTGAGAGCAGTGCAGGGTGAAACCAAGGAATTTGGGAACTCTTGGGCCACAGGACATGTTCCTGTCCTTCTGAGGAGGCCAGGCTGGCAGTAGTTAGAGCCCAAGGAACATGGTAGAGCTGGATGATTCAATGTGGATTTTTAAACCTGAGAATTGGTGGATTTATGACCGAGTCGTTGTCACTGCTTTGCCAACTTTCTGTGTCATCTCATGCAAAATGCTAAAAGTTCCTATGATTAGGATTGTGAGTTTTGAAATGTATTTTTTAAAAAGACCATCAAAAACCAAGGCCACTGTCTTGGAGCAGGCCAGCTTGTTGGTACTTGCACAGTAACTTGAGCAGCAACTGGTTAGGCTGTAGTTAAACTTGCCAGACTTTGAGTTCCTCACCTCAGGAACAGGACTAATTGTTTTTTGTCACCTGACAAAAAGCACTGAGAGGATAAAAGGTTGTGAAGTTGCCTTTAAATTCAGGTGTGGGGAGAATGAAATGATTGAGCAACTGGATATATCACACGGAATTACAGAGGTGAAGGGAGCTCCCTCATCCATCCATGAGGATATTCTCCACCTTGCTGCAAAACAATGAAGGTAAGCCAAAGGTAGGGGGCAATAGGCCATGAGCAGCATCTGAATTACTGCTTTTATGCAGAATTGTTACATCTTTGAGATTTTAATTGAAAAGACCTTTGAGGTCAGCCTGCTCCAACATGGGATTATAGGGATCAGAAGGCACGGAGATTTCAGACTTGGCTTTGCTTTGCCACCCAAATAAAGAATTTTTGCTGCTCCTGAGGCAGGAGGATTTACCCACTGAGCTCCTGGAGCGACATGATGGGAGAAGCCAAACAGCAAAGAAGTTAATGTAAAAGAAAAATAGATGCAAATCTTCCTCTAAGAACTAAGCTGATACAGAATTTTTTTTTTTTTCCTTCCCCTGACTTGGAAAACAGTTCTAGTCATTGGGATTATTCCTTATGAGTTTTTTGTGGCTGGTTGGATCCAGAAAAAGAATGTTCCAAAGCTCTTCACGAAAGTTCCTTGTGGTGTCAGCCATGCTGTATTCCAGATTACACAGCAGTTAAATTCAGATAAAAATCTGTACTTGCTTTGATTCAGCAAAGCAATTAACCATGTGCTTTAGATCCACTTGGGATTTGAGCATAACCTTAGAGTTAAGCATGTACTTAACATTTTGCTGAGCAGGGCCCTGAGTCTTTAACCCTTGCTGGGACCCTTTCTAATGAGTGTTGGCATAGAACAGGCCTGTTTCTCAATAATGTTTGATTTTTTGCAACCTAGAAGTCTTTCTCTCAGCTTCAGTGGGCCTTGGATCAGGGCCCAAGAATGCAATCCAGAAATAATAATTTACTGTATTTACATTGCATGTAAATTATATATGAAGAAATGAAATGGCATAATGAATCAACCACAGGGGCTTTTCTTCCCCTCTGATACCAGAAGAGAAAAAGCCTGTAGGCAGCTCACAACTTTTCTTACTAATACTCTTGAGCCCTTCTCTTATTAAGTCTTCTGTTTTCTCTGGCAAAGCCTCCCCTAATGTTACCCTCAGTACAACCTTCTTAGTCCATAAATGAGATTTTGATTCTGCTGTTATTAAAATATACCACTGAGCACAGGGTTTACTGGTGGGAAAATCCCATTAAGCATTTCTGAAATACCCTTTAACTACTTGATTTTTAAAATGATAGGCAAAACTTAACACTCCTCACAATTATATGTACAATAGCTGTGCACTCACCAGTTTGGAGATATGAAGGGGAAAAAAGTAGATATTGAGTCTCGTGTTTTAATGGCTTTGCTGAGTGGAGCTGTGGAGTGCCCTGATTTTAATATAAGTTACTGAAGCTTTGAACCTATCCTGTTCGGTGAAAATACACTGGGATGTGTCAGTCCAGGATCCCTTACAGGTGGAGGAGTAAATCAAGAGGTATCAGCTGGAGCTCTTAAAACAAAGATCTATTTTGTGTGGAAAAGGCTCCATCACTGGAGATGATAGTCCAGGGGATTCCCTGGTCATCTACACTGCCACAGCTGTGTCACTAGTTTGTCACAAATGAGTAGTTTAGGTCACTCAGAGCAAAGGTATCAGCAAAACCAAGTTTAACAGTAAAGTGCAGCAGAGTTTGTTGGCTAGGCTCACTCACCCACTTACTAGGTGGGGAAAGCATACAGAGAAAAATCAGACTAACATTTAAATCAATTAACCTAAAACTAAAATCAACCTAAAATGATCTACATGGAAGCTGGGGATGGAAAAGGGTAAGGATGGAAAAGAGTAAGGATAGAAGGGAAAAAGGGAGACCCTTCCATTGAGTCACAAGGTTAACTTTAGGTGGCTGGGCACATCAGTGAAGGGCTTTCTAGGCAGAGCTGGAGTAGGCACATAGACACTTAGAGTTTCTAGTCCAAAGACATTAAACAGAGAATTTGCAGTGGTTTGTTTCATTACTGGAGTCTGTGCCTCCATTCATTCATTCACGGTTGATGTTTTTCCCCCAGGAATCATCAAGTTAGAGAATCCTAGAAAGAGTTGGGTTGGGAGAGACCTTAAAGCCATCCCATTCCACCCCCTGCCATGGGCAGGGACACCTTCCACTACCCCAGGTTGCTCCAAGTCCCAGACAACTTGGCCTTGGACACTTCCAGGGATGGGTCATAACAGCCACAGCTTCTCTGGGCATCTTGGTGTTTTTTCTTCCTTGTTGTCCACCTGTGAAATGGCTGATGGTGTTCGTTCCCACAGAATTCAAGGAGTCTCAAAATACTTTTAGGCTGAAATAATGCATCAGATGTAGTCTCCAGGAGGGGGTTTGCAATGAACCTGTGATTCAAAATCAGTTCCTTGGGCCAGGTAAAACATAGCTGCAAAATGCACAGCTCTTCTTCTTCTTTGGCCAGTTGTTATTACTCCATTTGGTGAAACATTAGAGTAAGAGTATATTCATAAATAAATTTAAAAGGATTAATGCATGATGAATAGACTGTGTAAGCATATTACAAGCATGGTTATTATGTGATATAGGTGATCATAAGTCATGGTTAAATGCAACCTATTGACCAACTGGACTCTGTAAAAGTCTGTAACAAGACATTAGCCACTTGTTAACAGAGCTAGTAATCATTTATTGATCTTCCATGCAGTATTTATACATCCGCCACCCTAGAAAGTGTGGAATTCAATTCCAGGATCTGCTTTCAAGTCCCACTTACTCTAATGGGGGACACAAATCTCTCACTCTGGAATGTTGAACTGTCAGGAATTGTCAGGGCTGGTAAGAGGTGAGTGCTGTGCTCAGGTGCATGAGGGTCTGGTGCTGTTCTACCAGAGTGGCATGAGCACTGGGCTGCCTGGCTTAGAGAAAGAAGTAACTCAGCTTTTGTGAAGGATGTTGATATTTTTGCATTTGATTCTGTTCAGATTAGAAATGAAATACTCACATTTGGAAAATCATCACTAACAGATATTGAGACCATCAGCAGGGACAGCCCCAGTGATGGGCTTCCTAGGAGACCACAGCTGGGAGTGTTCAGGTCCTCATGGCTGCAGAAGTCCTGGCCAAGGCTCTCAAAGAGAAATGAGAAATCAGGCAGACCAACCCACACCTGCTGAATCTTTGTTTATTAATTTCCAAAAGAAATGTTTAGCTTGAATTATTCTCTCAATCTTTCTTCATCCCATCCAAACACAAGTGAGAAAGCAGAGGGATCCAACTGTCCCAACACAGTGAGATAAGAAGCAAATAAGGTCCTCAAAAGTCAGAGTCAAAATTTTAGAAATCTTTAGTGACCAGAGATTTGGTAATGGTCTCCCTTTGAGAGATGGGTAATTGGTGTTAGGAGAGGGGGCAAATTGTCAGAGTGGGTTGGGCAGGGAAAAGGAACAAAAAGGTCAAAGGTACAGGGAAACAAAAGAGAAAGAAGGAGAGAAATAAACAGTGGGGAAAGGGACAGAAGGAATCACCCTTGTCAAAATAAGGCAGTACAAGAATTAATACCTTGGAAAGCCCACAATGCACTCTCCTGGAGTGTAGAGTGACACTGGAAAGAACCCTGCATTTCTCTCCTTCTAGTGTGTGGAAGGAGTGATTTTATCATGAGAGTGAGAAAAAATGATGGAATAGCACGTTCATGAAGCAACAGAGTGAGGAAATGGAGGACACAGAGCCCTGGAGGCTGAGAGAGGATGGCCCTTAATTCCCTGTCTCTCTGTGTTCCTCTGGCTCTGGGCCTCGAAGCACACACAGCCCATCTGATTTAATAAAGGCAGGAAGCAAACGGTGCCGGAGCCATGAGAGACTGCAGAGAGGGGTTGGAGAAGGGTCAAACTCATTTGTCATACGATGGGATGTAGAGTGTGGGGAGGGGGAGATGCTTGGAGGGTTAAGAGGAGTGGAAATAGTTACAGCATTGGAAAAATGGATGTTACCACAGCTGACCTGAGTGCTGTGCTGCAGTGTGACTTCTGAGGGTAAGGACAACATCCTGGCCTTTCATCCTCTCCCCTTTCTCACTTTAGGACGGGGTTTTTTTGTTTCATGCTTTACAGCTTATTCAGTGTCCCTGAGAGCTGGCTATATTTAGTGTTTGTAGCACACAGGGACTCAAGTCAGGGGTCTCTGTAGGGCTGTTGCTGCTCCAAAACATCTGTCCTTCACAAACCGGTGCTCCCTCCTGATTGTAGCAGGGGCTTCTCCAACTGTGTGTTCCTCATGCAGCAAGGCTCCAAATGAACTTTCCACTCGTGTGCAGAGGGACTTCAAAGGGGCTTTGTTGACCATGGCAAGTGATGAAGCATAAACTCAGAGATAACAAGGGAGAGAATGCTCATCCACAGCCCACACGTTCATTCCTCTCGCTCAGTGAGAGCCTAAGGAAAGGTTCTGGGGTGGCCACTCTGTCATGGCAAGTTTTTCATGTGTCTTGGGAGCAGGAGCAGCACAGGCAGCTGCCCTGGTGCCAGGCTGGGGGCAAGGTGGTCACAAAATTCCCAGTGAGGGGTACCTGGGCAATGCCTGGAATGGTCACAAATAGATGTCACCCTGTCATTAATGAACTGCCTGAATATATATCCATTGAAAGCATATCAATAGTTTAAAAAGTGCTTTCATTCCAGGAGGAAGTTCAAGAGTTCTAGGTGTTGTGTTGCATCTCAGGACAAACTTTGCTCATGGCAACAAATCTGTTTATTTCTAATGTTGTCTTTTTTGATTGAAAGTAAGTTGTTTTAGTTTTTATTTTTTAAATATGAAACAAAACCCAGGCATTATAGGCATCAGGTCAGCAAACAATGAAAACACATCTGAACTTTCCCTCAGAGATGTTTATTGAAGTTCAAGGGGTTTTTCTCACTCTCTCTTTCTTGCTGTTGAAGGAAATCCTAAAATAGCATAGTCAGAACTTTTTTCTGAGCATGTTTCTGATTCAGCAAGGAATTAGAATTATTGAGTCATAAAGGGTGGGAAAGTGCAATTTTTAAGAGAAAATATTTTCCTACTTTTTCTGCTTCCTAATTTCTCTGAAGTTTTAAAGGTATTTGCAAATTTCAGAGTCTTATATACAGCTCTGGCAGCTGACTGAAGCAGGTACTGTTCCTTGAAGTTTCCATTTCTGTCCCCAGTTAAATAAGCAAATTTAATTTGGCAAAAACTCAGCCTGTACCAAACATTATAAACTCACCAGCCCGAAAGATAATTTTTCCTTCTTCAGTGCCTGCTCCATCCACATTTTCTCTAATAAATGGGCTGACGAATGAGAAGGTTCAGGCTGATGGCTGATACAGGATTAGGAAAACTCTGCAGATTGACACCCTTGGAATATCTTTTCCTGGGTTTACTGCAGCATCTGTAGTTTAATGTAGTATCTGTAGTTTAATGTAGCATCTCTTAGAGATAGGTGATATCTTCTATCTCCTGGGGTTCCCTCACCATGGCTCTGCAGAAGATGGCAAAATGCCTTTTGGGGTCCTCTCAGCACCCCAAAACCCCACAGTAGGCTGCAGGAACTGGCTGTACCTGGAGTAGGGTAGAGATGAGACTGACAGAATATACTTCAGGCTGACTGGTGGAGGAAGGCTGGGTTTTCATACTTACAAGTGCAAGTGATAAATGGTGAATTAATGCTTATTAGCTATGCTGAATGGTTTAGAGCTGCAGCTGAAATCCTGGGAATGCAGATCCTATCAATTGATGGATTAGTCATAATCTCATAGAAGCACTGTAGGACTGGGCTGTTTGAAATGCAACATTTGGGGTGGATTTCATTGCTTGTTTGGCTCGTTGTGTGTTCAGACAAACCAAAGGTACCAAACATGGCCCAAGCAATGGGTGCTGGCTTTTTCCATGCCCCAAAATCTGGTTCCTGCCTCAGGCAGGAAGGGTCTCTGTAGTTGTACAATTGGGATTATGACAGTGGAGAGTGAACACTTGGGTTTGGTGCTTTGATTGGAGTGATATTTTGTCATCCTGCTGCTGGTGGTCTTTAGACCAAGCATTTATCCATAAACCATTATACATTTAGCCTGGGTTTTCTCTCTCTTCCTGTAACCTACATTTACCTCAATTTTTCTCTGTCAACAATGGCAAGCCTTTTCAGTCTCTTTACCATGTTTTAATAGATAATTATTTCATTTAGCCTTGGATAAGGCACCTGCAGTGTTCTGGGAGCAGATAGATGCCCCGAGTAGCAGTGATTTGTGCTGTACTGTCCCCTCCTTTGTAATTAGGGTTTTCTCCCTTCCTCCTGCAAGCCCCTGGCCTAACGCGTCCTCTTTGCTGCCTTCCCCAAGTCAGGCAAACGTGTTCCTTGGAAGGTCAGTGTAACCTGTAGGAAATTCCTGCTGTCTCTGACTGGCTCATTCATCACTAGTCATAACCATTCTGGAATGTGAACTCGTAGTCTGTTATCTGGCTACTGCTAGTGATGATGCCTGGAGACGACAGCTTGATTTTCAAAAGCTGGGTTGACCCTGAGGGGCGAGGAAAACTTGTTTTGACAGAGCAAACATGACACGGAAGCAACACAAGTGCCAATATGTGCAGGAACAAGGTGTTATTTTCTCAAGGTGGATTTTTTTTCCTAACTGGGAAAAGCAGAGCAGTGTACAGGAAACAAAATATTTAGAGTGTTTTTTCCTTCCCCAAAAATGCAATTAAAGCACAAAGGCTATCTGTTTGTATTATGAATGAGAGGAAAAAAGAATGAAGCAGGTTCATCTGGGAAGGAAGCAAGGTGT
Source organism: Nicator chloris (assembly GCA_013400495.1). Taxonomy (NCBI): domain Eukaryota; kingdom Metazoa; phylum Chordata; class Aves; order Passeriformes; family Pycnonotidae; genus Nicator; species Nicator chloris. Next base: position 325,313 of record WAAE01026053.1, read on the forward strand.
GTCCTCCTCTCATTCACCTGTCCAACAGCCAGGTTGTAATTAGTGGTCCTGAGACCCCCCCGCTGTCCTGCCCTTGTTCCCTCCTCTCTTTCCCCACCTTCCCTTTGGGATGTGCTCTCTCTGAACGGGGACTCGCAGGGACCTCTTGCCCAGTCCTATAAAGAACAACAATCTCAACTCTTGACCCTGGTGCAGTTATTGTTCCTACATGTTCTGTTTCCCTCAAAGACAGGACAGAACAGATGACTGTAGATATTTTAAAATGTCAGCCTGACATTGCGGCATTAGTATAATTTAAGCCAAGCACTGCCAGTTAATTCACTTTGCTTTCTAGTGGCTGAATGTCTTGCATGCCTTGTTTGTGGGGCTCAAAGTCACATGGTTCCATGACACCCCTGATCCTGCTAAGCCGCCGTTTCCAAATTGGAGTAGCCACATGCTTCTTCCATCACTTGTGCATGGCCAGTGTCTGGGAGCTGTGACTGTCCCTGGCTGTGTCAGAGAGAAGGAAATGTCTCTCCTTTTCGAGTCATGGTGTGATGTGGCTCTGTTTCGGGAAGAGACTTTCCTGCTGGAAACCAGGACTGTCACTGAACTGGGAAGGAAGAAGCAAAGTGGTGAGGCAAATCACTCCATAGATAAGAATAATGCTTGTGAAAGCCAGGAGTGGGATTTGCTTCTTAGTAGCCTCTCCTTTTTTTTTTTTTTTTTCCAAATACATCTGTGACAGACGGGTTTTAAAGTGCCTCGTTCTGTGTGCTGCTAACCTGATGGAGCTACATGGTATTTGAGAATGTAAGTCAAAAAGATGATCTTGAGTATTTTAGCAGCAGCTTAGGTCTTGCAGAAATCTGTGTTTGAAAACAGAACCTGAGAATATTTAGCTAAGCAGACAAGATCTAGTGAGCCCCTTTCATAGTTGTTACAAACTACTTCAGAAGTCTGAAGATATCTTTCACAACTTCAGTGTGAAGTCGAAAAACACTCGCTGAAGACTTAACAGCACGCTATGATTGTGATAAGTTAAGATGGTTTATGTTTTAATGCTGACATCTTGCTTCCTCTTCGTGCTGGAAGCAGTCCTGACCTCAGAGCAGTGTCAAGGGGAGAAGCAGCATCTTCCCGTGGCTGGTGGGAGAGAAGCAGTGGGAAAGTCCAACCGTGGGCAGTCCCATGCAGGATGCTCCTCTGTGTAACTCCCACTGTCCTCCAAGGTTAATTCCACTGCACAGCTGCACTGCTTGGGGCGATAAGGATGCATTAAATAAAAAGGGATTTCCCTCCTTGGGAATCAAATTAGAGCAGTCCAGATCAGGCCAGTTCTTCTATCTCATTCTCACTCCAACAGGAAGTTTAGACACCAGTCCCCAAAGGTCCTTTTCTGGTCAGAAACATCTGTGAGGCACTGAACTGGAGGAGTGTGGGGCTAGTGCTGATATCCTGGCTGTTGGGAAGATGGACACTGCTACTCAGTGTCTTGGGAGAAAAACGAGGAGGCTGAACTTGCAAACACTGGAGATTGCTTGGAGTCATGGATTAATCCCAGGCGTGAAGGGCGGAGTGGTTCCTGGGGAGCTGAGCTGCCAGCAGTAGCACTGTCACTGCAGCACTGTGCTCTCCAGCACGTGGGAGGCCCCCAGTCTTTGACATCTATGCAAAGACCTCAAAATAGGGAAGGAAAAGAAAGAGTACAACTGAAAGAAAACATATTTCTCCTGTAAAGTTTCCTGTCTGAGCATGGGTCAGACATGGTGTGTTCAAGAGAGTTCTTGGTTCAGTGTTATTCCATAGAGAAAAAACCAAAAGTAACTCTGTCAGTAGGTTGAAAATGCAATATCTGGCTGGTTTCTGGGTGGGATTCTCAGCACAGAGCTAATAGAGAAATAGTAAGAGCTGATAAAAATGAATGTCTGTTGATCTGTAACTCAAGTGAGAGGAGTTGGTGGTCTCAGTCTGATCCTAATTAGATCAGAGATCACAGCACGGAAAACCAGCAGTGACCTTGCTACTGCTGTGGCTAGAGCTGGAAAAACTGATGGGGAATGAACTCTCCTGACACAGAACTGCTCCTGAAGTTGGGGCAGGGGCTCAGCTTCCAGCGCAAGGCCGTTCCCATCACACAAGAAAAGCAGCTGTACAGCACATCAGCTCTTTGTGTATTTGCTGGCATCAAAACATGTAAAACTTTGTTCTTTTCCCTGTATCAGACCTCTAAACCCCTCCGGAGACTGGCTGCATACACCACAAAATCCTGTAGAACCGTCTGGTAGCTGATGCAGCAGAACTTCCCTCCAGTAAGCGGCATAAAAAGTAGCACTGATGAGGTGCCTCTTAAATTTTTTTCTGTATGCACTAAAACCACCTTTTAAAGTTGGTTCTGCCCAAAGTCAGTTGAATATGGCCAGTGCTATAGAAGCCTCTAATGCTTTTACAACAATAATGCCTTCATTGTCTATGCAGATAATTGCAATCAGTAGAAATCCAGATGTTTGTCTGAAGGCAGACCATGCTGGAGCATTATTTACCTTCCAGCTCACGATGCAAAGATGCAAAGAGCAGCAGCACAGTTATACCCATTTTGGCATTAATCCTGCAAAAACAATGGACCAAATTCATCACTGATAAAACACCATTGTTTTACTGGAGTCTCACAAGAAGAGACATTGCCTGGTAGAAAGATGGTGTTGCCCCTCTTCTTGGACAGGGTGGAAAAAGATTTTGTCTCCTTTGATATCAACACAAATGGTCTTCTAATCTCCACTGGCACACGAGAACAATTATCAGCTTTTCAAACCAAATACATACAAAACAAGACAATAATCGTAAGGTTGCCAAGTGACATCCTTAGATCATTTCCACAGGCTTTTGTTGTCTTCTGTGTCTGGCCAGAATTCCTTTGGGCTCATTGATGTTGCTCTTTGTGCATCCCGTCATTTATTCTGTTCGACAGCCAGCGTCAAATGCTGAGAAAACCAGCAAAGGAAGGCAGAGGTCAGACTTGTGACATCTTCTGAGCTCCGTGTGTTTGTGTAACCCAGCAGGGTTCATTTCCATCAGGGATGGAAAGAGCAGGATCTCTGCTGCTGGGGGTGAGGGTGGGAGCGTGGCTGGGAAGGGCTGCGTGGAGGCAGCTCTCATTCCTTACTGGTCTCACTGGTTTCCTGGGAAGGCCCATTCTCTTTATGTATTGCTCTTAGAAGTTTATCTGTGAAATAAATGGAGGCAAAGGAGGAGGGAGAACCTGTAGCATCCCAAAGGGAGATACATCCCAGTGTGCCATTCTTTGTCAGTTCTTCGGGGGTTGCAGCCATGGAGGGAAAGGAGGAAAAGCAGTGAGAACATTTTGGGTGCATGCTGGAAAATTGATGGAACTGCTGTGCCTTCTCTGCATGTGGAAAGATTTTAGGAGCCTGTTTCTGCTCTTCTCCTCAGACTTGGCAGCTGATGGATACTCATGGAGAGGGACCTCAGTCTTTGTGTCCAGTTGAGAAAAAACTGTCCTTTTCTTCTCTTCACTCCCTGGTTAGATTTCCTCAGTCTTGTGCTCACAGCACTGTTCCTTGGGAAAGTGTGGCTGAAGTAGATTTGTTGCTGGAGGCAGCATTGTGACAGTTCCTTTATCTCGTCATGGCATTGTTAGAACTTTCTGGCCTTTTCCATGCCTTTCAGGAGGAGACACTCTGTAGGAGTTACTCATAAAGAGTTGATTAACTGAGCTAATTGTTCCCCTGGTTTCCTAAGTTAAGACCTGATATTAATGAAGTAGTTATTGCCTGCTTCTGGTTTGGCAAAGAGAACTGAGGTGACTCCTGATTTTCATCTCTGTTTCCATGTGCATGCTGTGACACTTCCATTTAAACACATGTGCTGGGAACAAAGATGAAACTTTCACTTACAGAAGTGTTGGGAATATGTTTGTGAATGCCTGGAGTGTGCTTTGTGAGCCAGGCATAGAAGTTACCAGGCACATTCAACATACCAAAAATCCCACAATGAATAATTTTAAAATATAAGTATTTGCTATTGCTTCTCATGGCCCTAAACAAGAGAGAAAGCTGGAGGTTTCCCCTAAAGACAAGCATTCAAGGTGACTGAAATACTGCTCCTCTATTTATTTAGTTAGTGAGCTACTTAGGGTTTGCTGTCTGCACTCCTGATCTAGTCAGGGCCCAGCACATGAGGTAATGGCTCTCTGTGAAGTCAGTTCAGAGCCTGTGCACTGTAGCAGAACCTCCCTTGCAGACAGTAAATCACTGTCCCCGGCAGGTTGAGGACAGCTTGGTGAGATAACAGTTCTCTGCATTCCTGGGGACTCCAGGCCCTGCCTCGATGGAGCCTGGCTGCTGAGTAAACACTCAGGGAAACATTTTTCTTGTCCTACAGAGCTTGCAACCCCAATAGACCAGAAGCAAAAGGGAAGTCTGAAGGAAAACAGAAGCTGCAGTTGCTCACCAAGCCTGTGGTGGAGCTTGGACCCCAATGCAGTTACCAGCCTTCAGTGAGGTGTGCTCGTGCACAGTCCCAGGGTCGCCCTTACTGAGTGTGCAGGTCACTCTTCCTTCACTGCAGCAGACCTGGGGAGACCCCAGTGCAGCTCTGCTTTAAGGTCACACAGGTGATGGCCTTATAAAAGGTGGAGCTGTCAGGAGAAAGACCAGATGCAACAGCTTTGCCCTGAGCAGTAGGTGACCAGGAAAGCAGGAAGTAGCTGTTCCACATTACGGAACAACTGCAGACTGGTAATGGCATTAGCTGGGCTTTTCTTACAGCATTTCACCTGCTCTGGAGACCTATACCTCCTTTGTGACCATTCTCATTCGTTCCAAAATAATTCTGAAAGCTAGAAAGGTGCTTTTTTTGATGTAGAACTGTTTCTCTGAGCATACACAGTGATCAGAAGGCTGATTAAGACACTGTGAGCATCTCAGCCAGTTATGCAGCCAGAGCTGCTTTCCTGCAACTGGAATTAAGAATCCAGATGATGTGTCCAAGATTTATGGTTTCCACTGGGGTTTGTGCTGCTGACATTTGTTCTGCTTCACACAACGTATTCCATCCCATAATGAACTCTGTCAGGAGAAGAGAAAGTCATTGTCTCCTGGCAAACTCTGCCTGTACAGTCACCCTTCAGTGCCAGGTGTGAATATGGGAATGTTCCAGAGTGTGAGATGTAGCTGGGGGCTGCTGAGATTGGTTTTGGGGAACGGAGAAGGCCTTAGGGTGTGTCAGTAAGAAAAGAAGATAAAGGAGCTGGAGGTTATTCACAAAAACAGGTTTTGGCCTGTAGCTGAAGGAAGATTGTGAACAGATTGTTCTTTTCCAGATTTCTTGACCCCTGGATTCTCTTCCACAGCTGTGTTATTCAGAGAGTGATTCTGGAAGGTCAGAGATTGATTCCAGGTCTTTGTCTTTCTCTGAATACTCAAATGGGCACCAAAATGGGCTGAGGACTGTGTTCAACCTCGTGATCACAGAGCATCGAGGTGGGTTTTGGTCTTGTTGTCCTGCTCCTCACAGTGGCATAGGCACAATGTCACCCCTGTGACAGGACATGAGGAAATGGAGTGAAGCTACATCAAGGGAAGTTCAGATTGGGCAGTAGGGAGAGGTCCCTCACCCAGGGGCTGATCAGGCACTGGAAAAGGCTGCTGAGGGAAGTGGTCACAGCACCAAGCCTCAAGGAGCATCTGGACAATGCTCTCAGCCAGGTTTAGCTTTAGGTGGTCCTACAAGGAGCAAGGAGCAGGACTTGGTGATGCTTATGGGTCTCTTCCAACTTGAGATATTCTGTGATCCCTGAGTCACTGGGATTTTGTGGGAAATGGAGTGAGGGAGGGGAGAGATGCTTCCTGCTGCACAGTGCTCTCCAACAGAGGCATGGAATTTCACCTGCAGAGCCTGGGCACTTAGAAACACATTGTCCTAAGTAGAGCTGAGGGAACTTGGAGATTGGAAACATTAAAATACCACAGCGAAGGTTGCTCTTGCAGTATTTATGATCAGAGTGAAAGCAGAATGTACCAGATAGCTTCTGTTGGTGTCTCTTAACTCTTCTCACGAGGTTTCCCATACTTCATCCTCGAGAGCCTGGGAGAATTTGGATAGACTTCAACTACACACCCAAACTTTGTGTGATTATCTGTACTGAACATCTGACCCCTTTTGAGGTTTGGGCATCTTTGGGCAAATGGAATCTAGCAGAGATAAAATCAGGCTTTATTTTTCATGCCTGAACTTCAAAAGTGCCTGCTTTAGTTAATGAAGCTGTGGCATGCCTGTGGGGGCTGTGTGCCTCTGGGGTCTCTGAGCAGGGCCAAATCTCTTGCTGAGAGTGGTGCTCCTTGCCAATGTGCTGCCCACTGCTTTTCACAGCTCCACCACTAAATAACTCTTTTCTATTCAGATAGAAATGTTCTTCTTGCTTTTATTTCCTAGATATCTTATGGGAGTGAAATTTAGCCCATGATGTTTGCTAAGTACTGATTCAGACCCTCTTTTCAGTTGCTGGTCTGTTTGTGTTTGTGTTGTGAGGTTTATTATCTCTCACAAGCAAAACAGTTCCTCAGCTGCTGTAAAATATTAGCATTCCAAATGCCTCAACGAAGTTATAAGAAATCAGGATGATTTCTGATTTTTAGCTGAGGATTTAGATTCCAGTGGGTTTTTTAAATTCCTCAATTTAAATTAAGTGAAACAGTTAAAGCAGAGTGTTAAATGAGCATCAGTGAGTAGTGAGAAATCACTGTTATGAGTCTTTCTCGTCCTTTGTCTGTTATACTAGAGGTCCTAAAAATTTTCTGGATGTGCTTATAAATCATCACAGTACTTGCAAAATGTCTTTGCTTCTTGAATTACACCAAAGCAAACTTGCTGAGATTGATGGGCCTTTGACCTGCAAGCTGCATAGGTGTTTATGTCACAGTGAAGTGATCTGGCAACATTTTTGTCTCCACTTTGAACTGATTTTGTTGTAAGGAAATGACCAGAGAAGGTATTGTCCATTATCTGGGATTCAGTGAGCCCTCACTCCTCCCATGTCTCCCTCTGGAGTAACACAAAGAGCCCCAAAGCCTCTGTACTCCAGGAGAAGCTGAGCACATGTGGGGAAAAGAGACCACGTGTGTGGGGCAGAGTTTTTTGCTTGCTTACACCCCTCTACCTCCCCTGAACTCCATGGAGCTGTTCCGGAGTGCAGAGGGCTGAGAGCAGCATCCTTCCTGCACTGCATAAACACATCAGAGATGGGACACGTGGCAGAGGAGAGGAGGGAAACGGGCCTAGACTGACAGACAGACAGACAGGGCTCCATAGACAGCCAGACAACAATTATAAATAGCACCCTTTTGAGCTCTGTTTGATGTGTTGCCCAAGGCCAGGTGGAAAATCTTTCCGTTGCTGCCTCTTCAACTAATCGCTTTCCCCTCATTTTTCAATAAAGATTCCAAGTTTGGTCACTTCTTTGGCACATTTGTTTCCCATTAGAATACTTTGTGCTATTTCACTGTGTTATGCTAGATAATTGCTCTAATAACAAACCAAGGGAAAGCTTTTGAACATTTTAGGAAGTGATTTTTTCCCTTATGAAAATTCAGCAAACACTGACAGAGATCTGGGGAATAGCAAAAGAAAGGCAGAGGGAGAGAAAGGGGGAAAGGAGTCTATTGACTTTAATTGATGGTATTTCTGCACTTACATGTAAACCACATGCCAAAAATTTAATTGCAGTCCAACTGAATATTTATATAGCACTTTATCACTTTCAAAGCTTTTTGGTGAGTATTGTTCGAGGGAACCTCACGGTATCCTGTGATTAGGGACACAAGGTTATTGTGTTCTGCTGCTGCTGGAGAAGTGAGACAATGTCTTTTTTGACTGACAAAACGGTTGCAAAACAAAGATAGGAATTGAAGAGCTCCTCACTCTGCTAAAGTTCCCCACTTCCCATATATCAAGGGTATGATTGCTTCAAGTGCCCCAGTAATTGTCCAACTCGGCTTCTGCTCACGGCAGAGAGAGTTTTAGCAGAGTAGTGCAGAAGAAAACAATCAGAACATGTTTAGTACCTTCAATAAACTCCCCCTCTGTGTTTGCATACTGCCAAGATGCCTTTCAGAATTTTGTGTGGTCAAGGGGATAGGGAGATAAATAATACAAACCAAGGAAAGGAGGCTTTGGGCTGATTTACTGAAGCCTCTTAGCTAAATTCTTTCCACTCAGACTCTGCTAGAGGTGGAGCTTTTGCTCTGCAATGGCTTTTCATTTCCCATCTTACACAAAAAGCTCCAAGTGCACTTAGGGCTCCAAGTTTCTGCGATGGAGGTGTCTGAGGTCAGAGACAGATATTGATGAGGGTGCAGGATACACAAGGTGTGTCCTCCTCTGCCATTAGGCCTTGACTGGGTTTTACCCCATCATTTGAAGTTTCAGTCCCCTGTTTCACAAAGGTGGAAGGATGGCACTTCCCTCCTTTGCAGAGTGTTTTTAAATCTAGTCTTGAAAAACATATAATAAGAGCTGGGTTCACATCTGTTGGCTCCTCCCAGAACTACCCTCTGCTCTTGTCTTCAAGCAGGACTTTCACTTATTTACTGTCTTCCTTTATTTCAAAGCATCCAGATATTTGTGAAGAGGGGGAAGGAAATAAGAAAATAATTTTCTGCTACATTTCACTTATTTGACCTCTGGATTTGGTGCAGATGGCCCAGCTCTGATAGCTCCCCTGCTGTGATTCCATGGCCTGGATTCTGGATTTCCCTGTGAGCCATGGTGTCATCCTTCCATTGAGCCAGTGGTGCTGAATCCTGAACACAAGCACAGCGATTGCTTCTGCTGGTCATTCCCCCTGCCTTCCCCAGGGCCTTGTTGGTGTCTGGTTTTGGTTTCTCTCTCTGTTGGCATGGAGTATTCCTCAGCACAGCAGCTGCTGCATTCCACTACCTTGATCCTGGTCTGGGAGAAGAGGAAGAGGCAGTAAATGTCATGTGTCTCTCCCCTTTTTTCCTTCTCCTTTCTGGGAAGCTGTTTGAGTGTTGCAGGATCCATGGCAGGAGATGCTGAATCCATGGGTAAAAGGGGCACTGCAGCTTTCAGCCACTTCTTTTCTGCATATTCCCGAGCAGCTGACAATCCTTTGATGACAGCCCCAGAGAGTTAATGAACTAAAAGGGCTGCGGGTTATCTGTTCCCAGAGATTGGGGAGCATGAATTAAATGGTCCTTTGGAAGATGGGAAACAATTATTCTTCTGCTTCAAAGCCATGTCCAATTGAATGATGTCGCCAGCCCGAATCAGCAATCACAATCTCTGATGAAGACCCATTAAACAGATTGGGCTAAGTAATGCACAGAAAAAAATGTCAGGAGCATCTTTAATTCTGAGTCTCTCAACCCTACAATGGGCTTTTTTTCTTTTCTTTTTCTTTTTTTTTTTTTTTTTTAAGAAACTCTTTAAGTGCCTCGAGCTTTTCTACCTCAGCACTTCCAAGCTGGAAATAGCTAGGAATGCATTTCTGCACCATCCCTGATGGAAAGACCAGGACGTGAATAGCCAAGTTTCCTGGGGTATTGTTTGGGATATCTGAAGGGTATTGTTTAGGATATGTGAAGGAAAGAAACCTTTTGGGAAAAGGCTTGGGCAAAATGAGTTGGCAGCCCCTCCTCTGAGATATTGTTCTCTAGGTCAATTCCTTCTGGCAGGGGATGGGAAGGAGGGGGCTTCCCCAGGGCCAACACTTTCTTACACTTTAAGAGGAGGGAGAGTGTTGAGTGATCCTTACTGAAGGAAAGACACATTCTTCTGTACTTTAGCTATTGCAAAAGTGACATAATGAAGTCAAACATTAGGGCATGATCATTAGGGGAATTCATTAGGAACGCTTGGCTGTACAGTGAAGTCAGTTGGAAGTTATGAACTATAACTCCTTAGTGTTATTGGAGAAAGGAAAATCTTATTGCAGTGGTTTGCTTTTTCACCATATGAGCTGCAACTTGAGGGATGTTACAGCAAAGGTAAACTTTGCCACTCGGTGCATGTGCCAGAGAAGCAGCTCCGTAGGCTGGGCTGCAGGTGAACTGACTGGATGAGGTGCAGCATCTCCTCCAGAGGACAGCAAGTTACAGAAGTAATAAAAGGAGACTGAGAGAGGCCCTTATTTTGGAATAAAGGAGTTGTCACTGGGGTCTGCCCGGTTCCCTAGTGTGGCCTTTACTACTTGTATAATCTGCATCCCCGTTATAGCTCATCTTAATCCTTCATAGATCAAACCTGTTACATCACAATATTCCCAAAACAAATCTGGGAAGAGGCAATGGCACATGTGTTTTGCAGAGATGGAGCAAAACCCCGAATGTTTTATGGCTGTACTAAACAGCAGCCCTGGGCTGTTTCTGAGGATGTAGCTCTGGAGTTGTGTGAGGATGCTGAGAAGGAGCTGTAGTCCCAGCAGGAGCATCATCACTGCAAGGCCCTCACACCTGGCTGGGTTTCAGCTGCCCAGCTCTGCTCAACAGCCTGTGGTGTCTCATCTGGACCAACCTCACTGGCAACAGTCAAAAGACATTGCTGAGGCAATTTGCCTTAAAGGAGCCATCCAAAACAGGTCAGACAGTCTGGAAATGCCAGTTGCTTTCCATTTATGATAAAATGGAGTGGAGTTTATCATCCCACCTGTAGTGATCCGACAGCAATGGAAGATACTTAACCTCTAATCTCAGAGGTCAACCTCATTTTCCTTCCCTTCTCACAGACACCCCCAGATTTTCAACTGTCACAGATGTTAAAGTTTGAAAATATGGCCTGAGTGATGTTTGGCCGATTGTGCAGCCTGTCTGAAACACAAACTTCAACAAAAGCAAACCATGGCCCTCCCACTGGAGACGAGAACAGAGATGTGTGTATGGCAGGACCATGGAGGTTCTCCCTGGAACTTGGCTTGGCTTTGCTTCAGCCCAGGGGCAGTGAGGGGATCACCACACACATTGGTCAAACACCATGTCCTTAAGGCCAGTAGTGGATTGTCCACATGAAAGCTGGGGAAATGTCATTGGAGTAAAAATGAGTAGGAGCTGAGCTCAGTTGAGCTCAGGAGGGTTCACTTAGGACTGGAACCCTGTTATGGGCAAATTGCACACTGTGAATGAACACCACAGTGCTCTCTGTCCTGGGTGTTGAGGAATTACGATTTGAGGCCCATTAGCCAAGATTTATTTATTGAAGAACCAAAACCCACTGATGACCCACATAGCTGTGGATCAGCCCTTCAGCTGTCCCACTCAGTGCAGTCAGAGGCACTGCAGGTGGGCTCAACAGCTGATAAAGTGTAGTGAGGAAGGGCTTCACAACAGAAAAGTTTGTAACGTCTGAAAAATACCCTGGGAGAGCACAGAAATCATCTGGGGACTTTGAGTCTGCACTGACTACTCTGGTTTTGGTGGCTGAGAGGGATCAGAGCCTGTTGTCCTCTCTGGGGTGTGATGTGTGTGGGGAAGTCCTGTGTCCACCCGGATGTGGGCATGTTCCAGCTCCAGAGCAAACAATGCCTGCTTGTTTTGCCCAGCAGGTTAAAACACTGCTTTGGAGGCTCTGTCGTGCTGTTGGAATGTGATTCGGTGTGAAAGACTCTGCGTTTTACAGGGGTGTTGTGCAGGGCCCTGCTGGGGATGGGAGGGGAAGGCTGCAGGGCATGTATTCCATGTGCAGGAACACTCTTCTCTCAGCCTCTCTGTGTGTGGAGGGTTTGTTTTCTAAATGTCTTCAGCATTTTTTAATCTCTAGTGGGGTTTATCCAGTCTTCTCTACCTTGCCCTTTGACATGCACTAGCTGAAAATTAGATCTGTAGTTAGCTAAGAAGTTACCTGTGCCAGAAAAAGCCATTCCATGACCTCCACTGAGTATGATGCTCCTGGGAATACCCCCTGGGATTGGTCTGACTGTAATAATCACCAAAAAACCAAGGGTAAATGAGGGAAAAAATAAATTCCTTGTAAAATTGTCTTTGCAAGCAGTTAAATCCAAAGGAACCTCTTTTGCCTCTGAAAACTGAAATGACAATTCTTGCTGGTCCTGTTACCAGGCCTTTCCTGGGCATTGTCACAGTTGGGTACAGAGCACAAGCTCAACTGTGGCCTCCCCTGAAATGACTTCATATGGCTTGAGAAATAAAGGAGACAGGGCCACTGAGGAATGAGTGCTGTGTTCTGCTCTGGTGGGTTAAGCAGGATTTGGTCTCATGGCCTTCCTGCAAAGAGGAACAGTCGAGGGTTTGGACCAATTTGTCCACCAGTCATCCTGGCCAGCCCTATATAACTGGGTAAAATTCACTGGGGTTGGTGGGATGCATTCCTCAATGTGGTTTGATGGGAAATTTGGAGATGCTGGAAAACTGCCTCATGCCAAGCCAGAGTGAAAAATCCTGGAAAATGTCATGTGCTGACAGGCTAAGAGGAAAAAATGTTAAGTTTTGCTTGGTTGAAATGTTTTGTCATCTCTATGTAAAGCTGAGAAAAAGGGAAAAATCAAAATGAAACATTTTAAAAGTTAATTAAACTGCACAGAAAGCTCATTTGAACAGAACGCAAATGTTCAGTGACTGTTCAAGCAACATGTTTTGCTTATTTGGGATTTCTTTTTCCACAAATCTTTTTTTTTCTTTTTTTTTTTCCCTCTTTTTTTTTCCCTTGTGTCTGGAAATTTAGTGACACCAAACCATTCCTAGAAAAAAGGTTTTGGTTTGGACGAATCTAAGTTTTTCAACAGCAACATATTTTGTGAGAAAATTCCCTGCTGCTTCTGCTCATCAATAAAGTTGATGAGTTTAACCAGTCTCATGGCTAGCTAGGGAAAAAAAGATCCCCCAGTTAGTGAAGTGGATAAATAACTTGGCACAAAGTCCTTCTCTGTTGACTCAGTTTACTTTGTGGACCCGGGCACGATTGTCATAATAAATTAAAGCATGAACATTCCCATTTGTCACTTCACCGCTTCCTTTTGCTGCCTTCCAACATGTGGTAAAACCATTAGTTTTAACAGAGAGAAAAGAGCAGAGAGGGGCCAAGAATAGTGCTGGAATTATGGGGAGAGAGGAGAGGACTTGCAGGGAGCAGTGGAGGCACTGCTGAAGCAGCTCCAGTTGTGCATTTAGGGGGCATGGTCTTATCAGAGTCGTTGGGGTTTGTCATCTCCCTCTGCAGACAGAAAGGAGATTGTGGTTCTTCTGAGGCTCACTGTTAACACCTTCCAAGTTCTTAGGGTGGCCCCAAATCTAAGGGCAGGGGAAGACTCCTCTTGGTCACACTGTGTCCCAGGATTTTAATGAGCTGTGTCCTGCACTTTCAGGTGTTCCTCGCTGTCTCCTCAGCTCTGCACAGCTTCTCCTTGTTTTCCCGTGCCATCCTCTGGGGGAATTTCCTAAAGCTAAAGGAGGATGTGTTCAGATCAGGCCCCTTGTTGACAAGGTGTGAACAGATTGATGGCCATCCCATCCCACCTGGCCTACTGGGCTCTCTGGGGAATCCCCCTCTGAACTGGAGCCTGCAGGAACAGAGGGTTTCGTCTCTAAAGAGGAGCAGAGGTCACATTCACAAAGGGAGAAGGGTGTGGGGGGTTGTTTATGTGTGCTGGGAAGCTAGGAAGAATGTGAGTCTAGGATTTGAAAGCATCCCACTCCTGAATTATGATTATTTATTGTCATTATAGTGCCTAAAGGCCCAGTCTCATTGTGCTGAGGACTCTGCAGACACAAAATGAAAGCACAGCCCCTGCCTTGAAGGTGAGTGAGGAAAACCTCCCTAAAGGGGGCTGGGAACAGGTGTGGCACATATCCATCAACCTGATGAAGCTGTTTACAAGGTGTGTGTAAGTGAGGGCAAGTGTAGGAGAAACAGCAGGAGAAGAAGAAAGTTGGATGTCAGTATTCATCTCCCTGGCTCCCCTTCTAAAGTGAAGAAGGGGCTTCACTTTTTTGTTAATTATTTTTATCCTCACCTTTCTTCTCCGGTAATGATTATCCACAGGTAAGATAAGAATTAACAGAGCATTTTTGGTGGTTTTGCTAAAAATCTGGATGCTGAAAGACATGATTAAATAATCTATTTGTTATCTTTACGACAGTCACTCCTACTTAGACTTTTCTGAAAGGTAATTCAGTACCTAGAACCCCAAATCACTCTTTAAAAATATAGTGCTTTTTTATCTTTTAGTGTTTCAGTTTTGCTTAGTCTATGTGGACAGGAAAGTAAAGGAGTAAAGAAAGTTTTTGCATGAGCAGTGGGTTTAATGAAGCCTGGTGTCCCCATGGACTTGTACATTGTGTCTTACAACCCAGCCAGCTCATGACATTCCTGTCCTTGCTGTGTCCCCACCACCCAGGACAAGGCATGGAACATGTTATTTGGAGTTTTTGAGTCCTAGTGCTGCTCCTGCCAGGGAAACTGATGAGTTTTCAAAGCCTCTCCTTCATTTGGAAACTCATTTGAAACCTTTGCTCCTCGATCAGGTTTGTCCAAGACTGGACTGTGGGCCCCAAATTGTGAGATCAGTATCACACAGAAGGTGGGGTTTTTAGGGGGAGTTGGGTTTGCGTAGGGATTCACTTCCCTCCTGGAAACCTGGGGATAAAAATTGCAAGATATTGAGGAATGCTGTGCTTGTTATGGGTTAATGAAATAATGAAGCTCATGAAAGAGGGGAGCAGAGTATTCTGCACCTCGGTGGGACATGATGGTTCTTGAGTACTTCAGACAGAAAAAGGAGCAGGAGAGAAATGTATAATTTTTTTTCTTTTATTTCTTAGAACAATCACCAACAATAAGAAACTTGGCTATTCTTAGTTACGTCTTGAGGCTCTGCATAATCTTTCCTTCTGAATTATGAAATATGATAGCTTTTATTAAATCCATTACAATTATAGCCTCTCTGCTGCACAGATTTAGAATATGGAATAACTAGGGTGCATAATTTCAAATAAATATTTAAGATTTTGATGCGTGATACAGTTTTAGACTCTTATGAGATTGAATTCTATTTGGACAGGGCTGTTTTCTTCTAATTCACACAAACTTTGCTATCCAGCTACTTTATAGGGCTGGATACTATTAAAAAAAGAACTTCATTTTGGGGAAAAGATCAGGGCTGGTGCTGTTTGCTCAAGATTTTGACTGTGGTGGTGGTGGTTTGGATCTTCTATAAAGTAGCTGGACAAGAATTGTCATAAACTTCTAATCCAAACTTTCAAAAGAAAAATAGGATGAGCATACAACTGGAAAAAATACTAATAAAAAATTTGTCAAAAAATTACTAAGTACAACATTTGGACAAGGTGATAGTATTGCAGAATTTGGATTGTGCCTCTTTGCAAGGGGGGCAGGAATCACAGGAGAACAGGAAATCTGAAGGTGGCTGGTGCTGGATTCTCCCTGCCTGCTCTGCAGTGCCTTGGCTTTGTGGAGGTTGCTTCCCAAACCCCACTAGCGGTAGGAATCCCTGATCCCCACAGCAGCAAGGACAAGGACAGTCAGAAACCCCCAGAGGAGGCCGGCAGGGACAGCTCACCTTGCAGCTGTCCAGGCTTGTGGCAGAGGAGCTCCTGAAGAGCCGCAACCTCATCACATCCTTGAGGAGCAAGGGTGGCAATTTCTGAGCGTGAGGCCAAGAGGGAAAGTTCCCTGTGGATGACTATATACTCCTCCTTTGTCTTCCCCACACCTGCTCCCTCTTCTCTTCCGCTCTCCCCACCCACCCTCCAAGAAGATGCTCTGGGTGTTGGCTTTGTTTGGCTGCCAGTGCTCTGCGGAGACGTGTTAATTATGACTGGCAGCTTTTAAAAGCCCTGTTTCAACACCTTGCTGTCACCACACCTCATACTTCAGGAGCTTAGCACATGTTCCAAGGTGTTTAAAGAGCTTCCAGTGCAGCCCTTTTCCAGGCACCAACCTCTTGCCAGGAGCAGTAGCGCTCCTGACCGCACTTTTCTGGCTGCGACCTTGTTGGTGTTTGCCTAAGACATGGAAATGAGCAGTGCGGTTGTTAGCGAGAGAAATGTGTAATGTTTTCCATTGTGTGGCAGGCTTAGAGCTGACAAGAGCCGAGCTTGTGTTCCAAAGTCTAAAGCAGTTGGCAGGTTTCTCAGTACCAGTTTTTTATGCCCCCGAGTGGGTCATGGAGCAGAAAAGGGGGTGGAGAGGGAAGGAGAGGGAGGAATGTGTGTGGATGTGTGGTGGGGGGAGAGTTAGCGGGAGAGAAGGGCCATTTGCAAGCCACCAGCTCCGAATGTCACTTGCTGGGCCTTGTGGTGGTGCTGAAGGGTCCGTTGGAGCATTTGATTGACTCGAGGCTTGATGCTGCTTGCCACTTACCAGCACTTGTCTTTGCTCATTAGCAGGGGGATTGTGGGCAAATATTTAGATATTCAAGAGAGGAAATGTTAATCTTTGCAGTGTTCACTGAATATTTAAATGAGGCAGCAGGGCAGTTCTGCTCTGCATTTGACCTAGACTTCCAGTGCTGAGCAAATGCCTGAGTCTTGGGATGAATTTAGTCCTGCACCTCCCTGCTCTTGGGGTTCAGGTCATGGGGTGGAGTCCAGACCCTCTCAGAAAAGGCAGTACAGTCAGTCTGCACAAGCCCAGCTAAACGTAAATGGCCCAGGAGCCTTGATCTGGCCAGTTTTAGGCACTGAGAAGTGCAGCCCCTATGGAGTCAGAGGGACACAGGCTTGTTGCAGACACTCTGCGCTGGGGAGGAGATGGCCTTGCACTGGAGGTTGAAGGTAGCAATGACTGGTGGGCTGGGCTCTTGGGGTGCTCTGTTTGATAGAAAGTGAGGACAATAAGGACATTCCCTTGGGGTTTGGATAGGCAGCTCTCCCAAATAACAGTGTTAATTAAAAACTTCAGGTATTTGGACATGAGCATGGCATTAGACCACCTGTCTCGTTGGAGTATCGATTCAGGTGAGTTAGTCTGTATTGACACACTTGAAGCAGGTAATTAAAGTCTCTTGCACCACATTAATACCCAGAACTTTTCTCTGTATTTACTCTAAATTTGCTTAATTTCAGTTTTCTTTCTTCATTTTTTCACTGCTACCTTCCAACATTATTCTAGCCAGCAAACACGGAGGCAGCAAAATCTAATTGCAGAATGTTGCAGCATTATAGGAGATGAATGTTTTAATTAGGAGTTCCTGATATCAGCACTTAAATCTTGATTATTTTTTATCAGAATCAGATCAGGAATGTTCTGTGTAGGATGTATATTGGGATATTTAACATGTGCTGTAGTTCCTTAGAGAAAAATCTAGACTAGAGTTATGAGAATTATATTATTGTATGGGGTTAAAAGACAAATATATCCATATACAACTCAATAGAAGAAGGGCCAAGAGGATTAAATCTGGCAGCTGCTTATTTAATTGACGCTTTAAAGGAATGTAACCTAAAATGAACATGGTATCACCTTTAACAGGAGTAGGTGAGTTCAGAACCTGCCAAGTGCTGAGCATCTACCCTGACCTGGCTGTATTTCTGTGTTTCACAGCCTCTATATTTAAGGCAATTCAGTTAACCTGGAATTATTTTCATTTAATTTTATTCAGTTGCAGCAAAATTACAAGGAAGTTATTTACTTATTCCTAAATACAGTAACTGGCTACATCCTGACAGGATGAAGTGAAAAAGCATTTATATGGATTTTATTATTGATGGAGTTCCTAAACACAGTTTGTTTTCTGACTCTCTTATTCCAGTAGCTGCTAGTCAATTAAATATTTCTCCAGTAAATTTGAGACTTAGAGAATCACTTGGGATTTGTAGAACTCCTTTGAGTGGGAACTAAAAGCCAGTTACTGTAGGTTTAGGCACATCTGACCGTTCCAGCCCTCTGTTCACAGATGTGCCTTCCTACCTGGGATCTCTTCCTGTTTTTCCTTTGGGCATTTTTTCTTTTTGTCTTTATTAGTTTTTTTCTTTCTGTCATAGCATTGCTCTGGGGAGGACAGCCAGTCCTTGTTCCACTCTCCATTTGACCTTCACTTGAGGCAGGGGGTCAGGATTGCAAGGCACGGTTTTATTCTGCATGGGCCGGTTATCCCCTGGGAATGAGGGGCAGCAGAGACCTCCCTGCAGCCAGCAGTGATTTTAGTCACAGCCACAGCTTTTAATCACACCCCTGCGTGCAGGCTGGTGGTGATAGGTGGAGATGCCCCATTTTTCCCATCTGCTTCCACTGCTTTAGCTTTTTTAGGTTGGCAGAGCTGTTGCGTGTGCTCAGGAAATGGCTGCGTGGGTTGGATTTTTGCAATGCCCTCTCTGAGCTGCTTTCATTGTCAGACTTCGGTGTTGCTGCTCCTCCTGACTCAGGCTGGCACTGTGCTCCGAGAGCCCTGGCTCGTGGCTCTGAGCAGATTTAGGGCACTCGCTGCTCTAGGGGGTGACAGAGCTGGGCGAGAGCAGCCCGGCCCTGCTGCGCCTGCATTGTCAGCTGCACTCAGAGCATCACACCCAGCCAGAGAGCTCCTGGGACTGCTGCTTCCACCCATACACTCACAGCTTTCCCTCCTCCTCCCTCTCCTCTGCCTGCAGCCCGTGGCACTGCAATGCTGGGACTCGGGGACAACAGGAGAATAACCCTGGAAGAGTCCAACACCAAACAAATTCCCACCAGTGGAGTGCGGCTCCTGCACGGAAGCATCTTCATGTTTGCACTACGCGAGGGTTGTTCTCCAGTTCCTGGGACACCTTCCACTAGACCAGGCAATTGAATTTAAACATTGTAGTGTTTTCGACATTCCCCTCCTCCCTGCCCTTTTAAGATCTGTGGCACAGCTGCCAGTGCCAGACTAAAAATCTTAATTCAGAAAGCAGCTGAGCTGAGGCTCTGCGGAGTCACTGAAAGTTTAATCTGTTTTTTTGGGGATTCAAAGTTTTTTTGAGGATTCAAACATAAAATTAATTCCCTAATCCTTTTTAGAAGCTGCTGTGAAACAGATCTAACTTATTTACTTGCTGCTATCTAGAGAAGTTTGTCTGATAAAACATTGTCACCAGGCTGAGACAGCTGGCACTGGTCAGCTTGGAGAAGGTTGTGTGGAGATCTTACAGCACCTTCCAGTATCTGAAGAGGCTACAGGGAAGTTTGAGAGTCTGTTCCTCAGGAACTGTAGTGACAGGACAAGGCGGAATTGCTCCAGAGTGAAAAAGGGGAAATTTAGTTCAGATATTAAGAAGAAATTGTTCCCTGTGAGGGTGGGGACGCCCAGGCACAGGTTGCCCAGAGAAGCAGTGGCTGCTCCATCCCTGGAAGTGTCCAAGGCCAGGTTAGATGGTGCTTGGAGCAACCTGGGATAGTGGAAGGTGTCCCTGCCCATGGCAGGGGGGGGAATGGGATGGCTTTGAGGTCCTTCCCAACCCAAACCATTCTGTGCTTCTGTGATTGATTTGGACAGGGAGTAACCTGGTAGGACAGATTCAATGTTGGATTGAAGACCCATTTATAGAGGCAGGATGGATTCTGTGCTGCTGGAACTATTCTTCTCCCCAAAGGAATTTGCACTCCCTTTAGCCCTCACTGCTGTCTTCCCAACAAGAATTATTGCATGGACTTTTATATAGCAGTGAATGTCAGTCCATGTGGAGACACTCTCCTGTCCCCAGGATTGATCCTCTCCTGTTTTTTCCCTACATTATGCTGTTGTTGGCTCATTGATTTTGGGCTCTGCTGTTGTTGGTTTAGTTTTGTTGTTTTACCAAAAAAAAAAAAAAAAAAATTACTAATAAAAGAAGAACCTTCCCTTCATCCCCAACCAAACCCAGAAGCCAGAAACAAAGCAGGCAGTTTGTGATCCTTGATTGCATGTGGCAGGAAGAAAATATTGAATTGAGTTTCCAGTGTGAGCCATTGTGAACTTGAAAGGGATGTCATCAAGTAATTTGATTTTCCCACAAAGTGTTGCAACCTTCTGAAGAGAGGAGAGTGTCTTTTTGGTGTGGTGAATGCCAGGCTCCAGGAAGGAAAATGCTGCTGAGGCAGTGCCAGCTGGCTGTGATCCCAACCTCCATTCCCAAAGCCAAGGCCATGGCATCAGCGAGGCTGGCATGGGTGTGCAAACAAAGGAGTCTCGGTGTCTTGACTGCAGGCTCCTGTTGGAACAGCTCCCACCTGAGGGAGGGGATGGCAGATGAGGAGGTGGGTGAAAAAAATATTTTCCCAAGTAAAAGTCATTGCAAAAGGTAAGGCCAGTGAAGCAAGTTTTTGACAAAATGTGG
Organism: Nicator chloris; assembly: GCA_013400495.1. Lineage (NCBI taxonomy): Eukaryota > Metazoa > Chordata > Aves > Passeriformes > Pycnonotidae > Nicator > Nicator chloris. The sequence goes on from WAAE01026053.1 coordinate 345,571, forward strand.
GGTTCTGTGGAAATCCAAGACTCTGGGGAGCAGTCAGTCTCAGTGAGAGGTTTCAGCAGGAAAAGTCTAAATCCTTAATTTTTACAAGTAGCAGAATGGTAGATGTTGGCAGTGTTGAAACATATCGATAATAATTCTATTTCAGGTTTTTTATGGGATGGTAAATTTCTAATTTGAAGATGGATATATTCCATTTGTTTGTATTATATTATTACGTCAATATTAAATTCAGTAAAAATATAGCTGTTGATATCAAAATGAAACCTTTGAGCTCTACTGGACAAGCTGGCATTCCCTCAGAGTAGCCGGATTTGGGTAATTCTCAGTTTTCAGTTTCAGGTTCTGGTTCAGAGCAGTTAAGTTTTTTTTCTTTGACTGTGATTTTTCCTATGGAAACTGCTTCCAGACCAGTTTAACAAAGTCCGCTTTGGAAGCGTTTTATCTGTGGAGAGACAATTTTGTCTTTCCATGTATTTTAGATCAAGAAGAGGACCTAGATAAAATATATATAAAACACCTGTGTTGTAGTTTGAGGGTCGCATTACCTGGGATACAGCTCCATCCACCCTCTGTGGAAGGAAACAACTTTGTGGGAGGGAAATGCTCCCATTTTCTCTGGAATACTTATTAGGAATGCATAGGAAGGATGAAACATGTCCCAGAATACCTTAAAGTTCTCAGGAGCAGGAGATACATCAAGGACTTAAAGGTATGTTTTGAATCACTGGAGAAAGAAGGGAGGCAGTCAAAGGGAAGAGGAAAATTCCAGAGCAGCTCAATATTCCTTTGCTCCATCTTTCTTCTTTTGCAGTAAATGCTTGCAGCAGTTCCTGCTGCAACTTTTTCAGGTAATAGAGGTGAGGCAGTTGGGTGCCAAGAAGTGGGAGTATGGCTGGATTAAATGGATCACATCCAAGAACTATGGAGAAATAAAAGGTCCAAGGTATGGCTTAAACAAGCACTCTTTATGAGGTTTACTAGTGGTTTACTAGAGACATTTTTTTCTAGGTCTTCAAGTAATAATCGAAGTTGTAATTTCTAAAAGTTTTTGTTTGGATTTCTTGGGTTTTTGTTTGTTTTTTTTTCATTTTTGGCAAACTTTTTGCAGACAAGAGAAGGCAGGATTGGGCCAGACAGGATTGTACTGAGCTGTACAGTTGAGTGCTCTGTGTTGTCTTGGAAATTACTGACTCCCAGGCTATATTTCAGTACCTGGTAACTAAAAATGGCTTTGTGGTCAGAAAGCCATTGATGTTTGCTTCAGAGGTAGTAGGTATTGGCAGATGCCCAGTAAAAGGCAGAACAATTATATTATCTGTCAAGGAGACAGGATGGTGGGTTTTAGAACTGCTGCCTTGTTTTATGATGTAGATGCCCACATCTGTTAATTCTATTCTTAATTACCTGTATCAGTCTGGGTTTGGTGCTTTTGTTTGATGCTGTGTTTTATCTGCAATTGCCTATTTACTTTTATTTTTTTGGAAGGTGAAAGATGTAAGAGCAGCTCTTGGAGACAGCCTTTATTGACTGCCAGTGCAGTTCCTGGTGACCCAGACCCACATCAAGAGGCTGTGTCCAGACAATAATTAGTGTGCCACAAGAACCCCCGTGTGGACCTGCTCATCACTCCAACACCCCACAGCACCTTCCTTTGCTTCCAGGGCAGCTGAGCAGAGAGGAGGAACCAACAGGCCTTTTCTACTCCTTTTGCTCTCTGCTCTGCTCTCAGGCCAGCCAGATGTTTGTGAAATAGATCTTGGTGTTTCATTCCTGCTGGGCTTCTGTTTAGGGTCAGCTGTGCCCTAAGCCCCCTGCTCAAGAAGGAGCACGTGCACAAGGACCTCCTTGTGCTGTTTTCTCCTTAGTGGTTGCAGGATGCTGGTCCTGACCCACGTGGGGTTTTTGGTGAGGAGACGCCAACCCTTTTACCTTGGGAGGCAACGAGAGCTCCCCAGCACGAGGGCTCGTGCCCCGGTTCCTGCTGGGATCGAGGAGTGCTGTTTCTCCTGGTGTGTCACTGGGGTTTGTGGCCCTGCAGTGACCCAACCCTGCAATGTGCAGGCTTGGCAGATACCATCAGCACAAATGGAGATCTTGGCGCTCAGGCCCCAACAGGCAGCTGGTGATCCTGATCACCTGAAGGGCAGGGAATGCTGGGCCTGCACACACCCTCTTAATGAGGGCACACTCTCTGAAATTTACTTGTTCCTTGCAAATTGGCCCTGAAATGGCTCTGAACCCAGTTCAAAATGACCTTGGGACTCTGGCTCATGAACTGTTTGTAGCTGGGAGTGGATCCACCTGCAAACGTAGGTGTAAAAATGTCAGATCTCCCAGAACTAACCCAGAAATATCTACAGCTGTCACAGGAGACATTATCAGTTCTTTGTTTTTTTCCCTTGACTTTTTACTCTTTTTCATGAAACTCTGAATCTCTTTTGGGAATCCTAATCCCCTATGAGTCCCAGTAAGGGAGAGGCAGCAGTGCTGGAGGGAGCTGGCAGTGAGTGGAGCAAGCACTTGCATGGCCTGAGGATCGCTGGCCTTGCCAACCTGTCCCATCCTGGCATCTGGCACAGCTGGCTCTGGACTGGACCTGGCTGCTGGAGGGGTCAGGACAGGTTTGGCCAGGCCTGTGACTATCTGCCAGACATCCCCCAGCCCTGTCTCCATGTATCCCTGCATCTCCACATTCCTTCCCCTTTTTACGTGGACATCTTCCTGTGCCTGTGTCTCCCCTCCCTCAGCCATCACTGCAGTGTGTGCATTATTCCCATATAGGAATGATCTTATTCTGATAATTCCCTGCCAGAGAGAGAAACTTTTTTCCTGTTTTTTCTCTTCCCACTTTTCCTCATGCTTCCTTTTCTGCCTTCCTTTATCAATCCTCTGTTCCTTTTCCCTGTCTCTCCTGATCTGAGCACAATACTCCCATTAAAACCAATGGCTTTTACGTGCTAATGGGAGAGCTGTTCTCTCCTGTCCTTTGCTCTTTGGCAGCCCCTGAACTTTGCTATGTCCTGTGGTGTTTGATAAGTCTGGAAACTCCTTTGGCAAGCACTGGAGTAGCACAGGACTCGCTTGCTCCATGTGTTTGAGTGGATACTCATAGCTCCTCTTGGATCATCACACCTACACACTGTCACAGTCCAGTCCTGAGAGCCCTGCAGAGCTTTCACTGAACATCCAGCTACAAAATGAATTTTATGAGCCATATTATGGGTATGAATCAGCTTTTATTAGGGAGAGATGTGCCAGGGAAAACCTTGCAGTGAAGATTTCCCAGTAGAAGTGCACACTGCATCCTATTTTCAGTGGATATAAGAGATGGTTCTTCCCTTATTCCTACTTCTCATGAAAGCTGAACAAACCCAGCATTTTTAATCCCTACTCTGGGTAGAAGCTCTGATGAGGCAGGTAATTGAACCTCAGTGGTGTTTGCTCCAAAACACCAAAGCAGCAGGTGTTGCTAACACTGTCCATATTCTTTGTGGGAATAAAGACTCTGAAGAAAGGAGAAGTAAAAAAGCAGCTCTGTTTCCTTATTGCCACTGAATTCAGAAAAAATCAAAAGGGTTTAGTTTGTTGAATAAAAGCAAGGCCAGCTTTAGCAATGTCTCTGAATGCAAAAATATGTTTCTGTGTTGGTATTTTTGTATGGTGTATGTGATATATTTTTATAGAATTTTGGTCTTACTTTATTTACATATATTATAACCTCCCTACTGAGTAAACATGAGATGCCCAGCTAAGCAAACAAGCCCCAGGGTGATGGGAGAGGGAGAGAGAAAGGAGAGGAATAGCGAGAGGGAGAGGAAAAGAGAGGTGGCAATAGGAAAAGGGTAAACAGACAAGCACTAATTAAGGCCTTCATCACAAGCAGGGAGATGTGCGAGGCTGACAGTCAGTCAAGCAGATAAGGGAAGATGAGTTAAAATCTAGCCCCAGGTTTTGAAGGCCCCGGGGCCCTGGCAGACAAGAGCACAGTGAAGCACAGGAAGCCACGGAAAGGTCATTTGCATGAAATGATGTTCAAGATCTTTGCTTTTGTTGTTGCCCTGATGGCTTTAACCCCTTCCTGGCCCAGGAAGCACACAGAGATAAGACACTGCACGTGGCTGGAAGGCTTCTTTTGGTGGCCTTTCAGGGAGCACTTCTCCAGGGAGTGTATGGGGAAGGAGAGAGGGCTTGCTTCCCACTGAGAATAAGGGGAGCTGAAATTCTTTGGCAAGGGATGGCCTCGCTCTCCAGCAGAGCATGAAAGGGAGAAATCATCAGAACAGGAGACTCTGGGCATGCAATGAGCCACAAGCTTGCCAGGCTTGAGGGAAGGTGCAATGACCTGCATTGGCCAAAAACATTCAGATATTCGAGTTTTGTGCATCTTTCCAAGAGCTCTGGACACAAATGGGCGTTTCCATTATGGAACACTGTCAGAACCTATTGTCACTCACCCTTGCTATGCTGTCACAAACACGTCATGACTGACAGGAGCACTGTGCAGGTGGCTTCTGTCTGCCCCTTCAGCTGCAATTGAAAATACATCCCAAATTTTTTGCTTAGCAAAGAATGGGCAAATTGTAGTTGCAATCTCTTCTCCCTGAGCTGCTCCAGGAAACAAGATCTCGCTCAGCTCTCGAAGGGAATTCTGACACTCTAATTATTGTTATGTGTTCTCAATGTGCTTAGGCATTTAGGCAGGTTGTAATTCTTACTGACACGGCAAGAGAAATGAGCACAGAAGTGCTCCCCACTTTGGAATAGTCAGGCAGCCTCACACGCTTCTTTCCAACCCCTATTTGTGTATAAACATTTGGGAAGTCACTGTCGTTGCTCTTCTGCTTTTCCTTCTGAAACAAAAGCTGGTTAGAGCCAAGCTGAGTCGATTAAATGGGGATCTAGGCTATTGGACTACTGGGTTCTGCCCCAAATCACGGCCACTTCATTACTGCCTGACCTTCTCCAGCTCATGTCAACTCCCTGAGTAATGTATCTCTCTGCCACAGCAGGGCAATAAGCTGTACTTGCCTCCAAGACTGAAGATGATTGGAATGATTGCCTCTGGGATTGCTGGGTTGCTTTGGGACCCTTGGATGGAAGGGCTGGGGAAGGTAAAGCAGTGGTTAACAGCAGAGTCAGTGGTGAGGCTGGAAGTTTAAACTCCAGGCTTAAGGCCAAACCATGTTGGGAAGCCAGTGAGGTCTTGAGAGATATCAGCCTGTTAAAATGTCAGATCTCACAATGAAAATCTCACTGAGGATTTCAGTGGAGTGAGCCCTGTTCAGATCATTTTCAGGTACAAACCCCTTTCAGTTTTGTATCAGAGCTGGAAGATTCCATTCTGAAGTCCACCTTAGACCGAGGCTGAGGGTTTTTGGTTGGCAAGCTCATGGTTTTTTCCACTAGAACCAGTGCTGTCCAAACCAACTATTCCCAGTTCAGGTGTGAAGGCTCTGGCTCAAGCCCATCAGTAGCAGATAACCTTGTGCAGTGCTGTGGCCATAGCTTTCCCAGGATGGTGGTGTTTCTTTCCATTTCTCTGCTTCTAGGCCATGAATTGTCATGAAAACAGAAACATATTTTTCTTTAAAAGATGGCAAAAAGACTTTCCAAACTTTCCTTCACTTTGCTTGTAGCTTACCCTGCATTCCAATGCAGTGTTGGGGCATGCTAGGATCCCATTTAGGGGAATATTTTTAAAAGCTCCTGTGTGGAAGCAGTGGAGATGATGGCATGTAGGATTACAGGTAATTGTTTTGTGTTATGAATACAGTGTCATGATTGAGAATGGACTTGTCTAAAGCAGGAGCTACGAGCACATGGAGGAGTAGCAGGATATAGATAGCCTTTGGCTAACTGCTCATTGCTCCTGCTCTCAGTAACATTTTAAAAGGCCACTGTCATCAAGCAATTTTTCATCTAATTCACTGTATGTAATAGCTTCTTTAAGAGCCTGGAAACGATTTTATTTGCCCTTTTACTCTGGACAAACAGCAGTTTCTTTTTCTTGGCCTAACATTCCATTGGGAAGACAAACGCAAGGCCTGTTCAGAATGTTTTTGCTTCAAATTCCACATAATGCCAGTGCTAGCATCAGCCTAAGAGGAAGAGAGTTCTGAAAGTGTGATTAATCTGTTCAACGTATGACCTTGAAAGCTGAGCAAGTGGAAAGGAAATATTGATTATTAAAGGTGAGGTCTATGGTTTGGAAAGAAACCTTATGTTGGTGTAGTAAGAGAGATCAGTGAATTCCTATGTTGAGGGAAGTCATTCGTATGAAAGAAGAGCCCTCGTGCTCATTTAAGGAGGAAATATGTGTTGTTCCATTCTGTGTTCTATGGGAACATGCTGCTGCTGAAAGACAACCCTGTAAAAGTCCTGCACTGTAATATTCTAAACTGATCCTATACCTCAGGGCAAAACACAATGTGAAGTTGCAGATTTCCCTTCATACCAATAGCAGAGATGGCCAGGGCTGAGGATGTGGAATGGACTCTATAAAGCAAGTGGAGGAAATATATTATCCTGGTGCTTTCCAGCCTTTGGATTGGGCTGTCCAGATTGAGCCTCCAAGAGGAGTCTTCACCCTCCTGGGTGGGGTAGTCTTGTTCTCCAGGGACCACACTGCCCTTGCCAGGAGGAGGAGCCCAAGCATCCAGCACAGCTCACTGACTGAACCAGGGGGAACTCCTGGTTCCAGCAGGCTTTAGGTAACCTTGGGAGTGGAGCTGAACAAAACATTTGCCAATGGCAGCAGTAGAAGTTGGAAAAATACCGATATATCTTCCTGTCCTCTCTTTGCTCTTCAGCTTTAATAGCAAATGTGCCTAAAACCCTGCGATTCTGGGTCAGGGAGGAGAATCAGCCAGAGATTTGTTATGGACCAGGAGTGTGTTAAAAACCACCGAGCTATTTCCAACTCTCCATTTTTCAGTTCTCATTTTAAGACAAGGCCAGCCTCTGCCACGGCAGCGTGGTGTGATCCATGCCCAGCAGTGTGGCACAGGGTCGGAGAGGTTCACTCCCTGCAGGGAGTCGCTTGTGATTTCCCAAAGCCCAAGCAGGCGATTTTTCTCTCTTTCTTTCTCTCTTTTTTTCCCCTTTCCGCCTGGGAAGGATGCAGCATCACAGACCTTGTCACCCGGAGCTTAGAGGACAGCAACCATATGCCTTCCGACCTGCCCTTGCTTTTCTAGGAAAGCTTCAGCCTGCTGGGCATTTCCTTTCAGAATGGTTAAGGGAGAAGGGCTGGGATGTGGCCCAGGCTGGCGTTCCTCTGGTGCTGAGCAGGGGTGGAGGAAAGGGAGGGCGGCAGGGCAGCGTGGCAGGGGGAGGAGGGTGAGGAGACCGGGCTGCCAAAGATGAGGAGGGCTGGAGGAGAGGCGAGATTGGCATCTTCATGTGCAGGGGGCTGGCCAGCGCCAGGACAGCCTGATGAGCCCGCGGGCCCCGATCTCTCGGCTTGCGCTGATTGCAGTGATGGGCCTGTCTGGTGGCTCGGACACCAGCGCTCATTATCGCGCTCCGCAGCGTTCGCAGCGGCGGGGGAAGGAGGGATGGAGGAGGTAAAGAAGCCCTGGAGTCACAGCACGCACAAATCAGAGACAGGAAAGGCAGAGAAACAGCTTTGGCTCCAGGCTATTGATTTTGTTCCGTGACACTCGCTCATTTCCCACTTAGTGCTTTTCGCTGTGGTACCTTCCCGCTCCGGCTGCAGCGGCTCTCCGAGGAGTGACCTGGAGTGGCAGGGGCTGAGCAGCTGATGGGTTCATCCAGTGCTTTGGAGCCATTTTGGAAGCAATCCTGAGTGCTTGCAACAGCACACAAACGCTCCAGCACATCTCCACACTCACCAAGGAGACACTTCCAGGTGCTTTTCTCACTGATGTGCACATGCAGCCTCTCTGTATCGGTCTCCTTAAATGGTCTTCCAAAACCTCCTTTGCTCCCCCAGCCTTTCCATCAGTCTTATCCTGCTATCAAGGTGGAAGAATCTGGAGGCAGAGCTATCCAAATAGTCTTCCTAGAGAAGTGATGCTTTTTTGGAGGTTGGCCCAGCGTTGCACTGTCACTATTAAAGCAGCAGCTTTATGTTCAGTTGCACTGTGGGCCAAAGCACCAGTACAGCATTGCACAGGCAGCATCAGCCCGTTGTTTTTCCCTTGGTTGTAACGTTGATGCCTTTGAAATGTTGTGGCAGCAGCAGCACTAATCTTTGCTCACATTATTACTTTTTTTTTTTTTAAATGCAACCAAGTGCCTGAGCCAAAGGGAAGGGAAGGGAACTGCTGGTGGGCAGGGGGGTGAAGGGACCAGGGCTGTCACTGAATAGCACCAGAACCAGACTTGGTGGTCAAAGTCTATGAACCTCTGCAGTGGCTGCCCATATTTTCTGTCTTGTGAGAATACTGATGATAGCCGACATTTGTCATCACAGCAGTACCAGAAATGTTAGGAGCACAGAGAAGAGGTGCTGGGTTGATGCTACTTTGCTGTTAGTATAATTTTCCTTTATTTAGCTACTTCTCACAGAGCTTCTCCACTCAGCTTGGAAATTTACCTCAGCCGGGAGAGTAGGAAGGGGCTTTTGGGTTAATGTAATTTCTTGGTCACTCTCTCCCTTCCTGACCTGAACACACACAGATGCACAAAGACACATGGACATGGGCAATTTTCCCCAGCTTTGTATCAGGGGATGTTGGAATGCCATGGCTGCCAGGAGCTACTAACTGGATTAGCTGGTAAATCTATCTGGAGCTCCCAGTGGGAGGAATGGACAGGTTCAAGATGAATAACAGCTTGTCTAAAGCAGCAAAATGGATTATTTTATGAAAAACAAGGGAGGGAAATACCCTCTCTCTTCTTGCAGGCTTTTGCCTGACACAGGGGGAGTAGTTTCAAGAAGGTAAGAAAAGAGATGGTTTTTGAAGAGGGAACGATTTTTGCTAACTTGCTAAATACAGTTGTCCACCCTTTTCCAGTTTATTTATCTGCACCTTGTGTTCCCATTAAAGTGGCTTTTTACCTCCTAAAACTTAATTATGAATTTGAGGCTGTAAGGGGTGATGCAGCTTTTTTTTTGGTGGTTTCTTCTCATCTTTCTATTGTTGTGCAAGATTTAAACCACTTCCAGAACCATGACTTGGTGCTGCCCCTCAGGCCTTAGCCAGTGGGATTTCACACTGACGGGGAAACAGTGGCTTGTTTAAAAAGCTCAGCCTCACCTGGGGCTCAGCAACAACCTCACCTAAGATTTACCTGTGCAAAGGGAGCAAACCAGCAGGATCTGAAATGTTGTAGAGGGAGGGACCTCCTTCTGACTATTGATAACTTAGAGCAAAGCTGCATTTGCTGATATTGCCTAGGTAAGTGACTGAGGAAATAAAATTAGCTTTTCCCCCCCCCGCCCCAAAAAAATTATCCTGTGGTATAATTTTTATCACACAAAGCTGGAATGAGAAGGGAAGAGCCTTTTTTTTTTTTTTTTTCCCTCGTTGTTTTGCCCATCCACAGTGGTGCCAATTCTGTTGCAGGATTCCAAAACGTGTGTGAGTGTGAGGTGCAACTTCTGGAAGCATTTTGTTACCAGAGAATCAGCAAGGCTTGGGTTGGAAGGGACCCTGAAGCTCATCTAATTCCAGCCTCCCTGCCATGGGCAGGGACACCTTCCACTAGACCAGGTTGCTGCAAGTCCTGTCCAACCTGGCCTTGAGCACTTCCAGTGTTTAGGGCGAGGTTGATGTTGTGGAGGGGGTGTAGGAGGGGCTGAGCAGAGTGAGGTGCTGAGGGACCCTTCCCTCGGTGCTGGGCTGGGAGCGTGTTGAGCCCTGAAGTGTGTGCTCACATGCAATCTCTGCCATACTGTGATCTGTGTTATTTAAAGGTTCTTAGGACCAGGGTAAGGGCTATAATTAATAACAACAACAATAATAACAGCAATAATAATTAAAGTCGTTGCAGTGCTGCGAAGCTGTGACCTAAAAAACCAGAATGGCCGATGAGAAGTCGTGGGCCTGATCTCTCCCCCTCCTCCCTTTCCTCTCCACCCACATCTCTGTGCTTATTTCTCTCTTCCTTATTTTTCCTTTCTTACTGATATGTTTTTTTCTACTCTGGACATATCCTTGAATCCTGGCCATTCCCCCAGCTTATGGGATTCCCATTATACACGCTTGATATTTAACAGCTTTGGCGTCTTCCATAGCTGGGAGTGAAAAGAGAAAAAACAGCTCAAAAACATAATGGAGCAAAATCTGCATACTGAGCCCTGGTTCCATGTCCCTTTACACTGTTTACTGAAATCTTAAAAGCTACGAGCTGTGGCATCTACTCAGACTTCATCAGCCCATCCTGCCCTGATGCTGGCCTTGGAGTCACTGCCAGCTCCCGCTTGCTCCGCAGCCACCTCCTCGCACCGTGAGCGTTCTGAGCTTCCCAGGCTCCTCCGGTGCCGTGGAGCAGGAGGGAACCAGGGACCACTTCTGCCTTTGTGGGGGCAGGATGGATTCTCTTTGCTGTAGTTAGAAATGCTGGGAAAGAGCTAAATTCACCCTGCTGGCTTTGCTCAGTACGGTGTGGGGCGTGCAGTGCAGATGGGGTGAGGAGATGATGAATGGTTTAAAATTTTTGGCATCCTTTTCGTATAAAGAATGTTATGCCACAAATGAATGGAAACATCTTCTCTGAAGTCCTGTTTCCTTACATGCCAGCCTCTTCTGTGTGTGTCTTGAAATTCCCTTTTTTATGGAGAGCTTTCCTTGGTAAAGAAGGGTTGCTGCCAGGTGGACCTGAGTGTCACAAGCAGTCCCCATCCTCAGCCTCTCTCCCACTTGCCTTCTGGTTCTCTTTTTTTATAAGTGTTTTTTCCCCTTCTTTCTTTCCTTCTCTTTTTCCATTTTTCTTCCTTTCCCCAGTGGATGTGTGTTTTATGGACAGACAATGAGCAGCACAGCATCCACCTGTCTGTCATGTTAGAACTGGAAAAGTGTCTTAAGAGTATTTAGATAATCTGTTTGCTGTCCTCCTTTACCTGATAAAATTCAAAGTCAGACTGAGCATTTCGTATGGTATTTCTTTTGAGTCAGTGGGGACAACATGTCCGGAGGACACTTCATGTGCCCACTCTTAAATATTTATTTTACTAGAAGGTAAATTGCTCATTTACCAAGGCTATGAGGAAAATAGAGGGGAATTAGCTCTGAGCCTTGGTTCAGACATTTGAGTTAGACCTGACTCATCCCATACTTTAATTGCCGGTGTCCTTAGCTTTGAAAGTCTTCTGATGAAGCACCTCCTTTGCTATCTCCCAGCATCTTTCTTTTCTGGTTCCCATCTTTTACACCTCAGACAGGACAGGTTTGATCAAATGATAGATCATTTCATTTCCAGTGCAAAAGCCAAAATATTTTCATTAAGGTAAACGGTGACACGTTTAAAGCTCATGAAGATAAATGTGCTTATGGCCTTTTGCTTGGTTGCTGAGTGAGAACCATTGCTACCAGTCTCCAGTGAGACTTTAATTTTTGTTGTATGAAAGATTTTGTATGGTTTGTGGCAGCATCCAGTTTTATTAAGCAGTCTAAAAGTGCATCAACATTAAGATGTGAGACAGCTGTTAACTGATGGATGTTAACAGTGAAATTCCCTTAGTAAACCATGATTAGCATGGGGAGGTGTCCTTTGTGGGTCTTGCTGTACATCCCCTTGGCTTTCTTCATTATCTCTGGCCCAGCAGCACAGAAGGAAATTATCCTCTCTATTACATCATCTCTCGTGGTCCATTTTCCCAAAGGATTTTTCCCTTTGCCTTAAGGGCAAAACTCTGAGTGAAGCCCTGTTCACCTAAGGAGGAATTTCACTGCAGTGCTGTTGTTTTTGGGTCCTGCTGAGCTTCAGGGCTGGTGTTTGGGGTTGTTTTCATACCCTCCCCAAAAGCTGAGACTCATTTGGGGCTCAGCTGTTTGGAAAGCCACTGCAGACCTGAGCTATCCAGGCAGGAAAATCAGGATCTCAATGTAACTCTCTCCTCTCCCAGCACAGCTCTGAGCATCCTCAGGCAGCTCCTGCACTGCACTGGTGGAATCTCCTCTTTAATGGCAGCAGGAAGAAACAGCAGGAAATAGAGAGTGAAGTTCTTCCACACAAGCTGCTGCCAGCCCACTGCCCACTGTGTCAGGAGGATCCCTACGCCCTCAGGTAAAATCCCTGATTTCCATCCTGGAAGTGGGATTTGTAAAACCCCTTTCCTCAGCTGCACCTTTGAGGCTGGTGGATGTTCACATATCTCTAACTCTGTGCACAAGCAGGTCAGCACATTCTGCCAGGGCCATTATCCTGCTGCTCCCACAGCCTTAGGAGCACAGCAGGGAGCTGCATCAAGGAAATGCATTAAGACGAATCAGCAAGAGAGAAGGGACCTCTGGGCCAACTCCCTGCTTCTCAATTATTTATGCTTCATAATTTCCAGCAAATCACTGGCTGTTTATTGGTGCTCATCTATAATTGAAGAGTTTCCTAGATCACTGGCCAGCTTTGCTTAAGTTGTAGCTGGCCCTGCCTGTGAAAGCTGTTAGGAAAACCCCAGAGGAAAAGGCAGGGTCTCAGGAGTGGCTGGTCATCCACTGAGGATACACACTTTTAATTTTTGGCTTTTGTGGGCACCTGGGACTGGGAGGTTTCCAGCATGTGGTTTACCATCTCCATTTGACCACATCACATAGGGACTGCAGGCTGCAGTACCAGGAGGACCTTGATCAGGAGGTGTTCCAAGGATTCTGCCTTTCCAAGCCCTTGCTCATACAGTGTGCTGCTTGTTCTGCCAAAAAATTTTTTAAAAAAATCAAAGGTTTTGATGTTCCTGAAATTCTTGAAGAGGCCATGAAAAAGGAGCTACTGTTCTGAATTGAGATGAAAAGCTAAAACCTTGAAAATTTTAGAGAGGTTAAAATTTAAAGGAAGAAAAAAATCAAGTGCATACTTGTGCAGGGAATAGAGTTGGCTTTGCATGCTTGGGATGGCTTCTTCATCAGGCCTGGCTCCAATAACATTTCAGCTTCATTTTCCTCTTTTAACGTCAAAATTAAATTATTTTGGCCAAAGCAGTTGAATATTTCTGTTTCAAAACATCAGAATGGGCTATTTTGAAAATTTTTTATGATATTATTTTCAAATTAAAAGTTTATCTGGAACCAGCTACTTCAGAGCGAACAACTTCACACTGGAGCAGCTAGGAAATTCTAATGAAAAAATGGTGAAATGCTCCCAACCAGCTCTATCCATCACTTCCTTTCACTACTACCCAATAAAAATAGCTCCCACATACCACTGCAGTCAGGAGTGCCATGTTACAGAAGAAGAAATAACTAAGCCAACAAAATGACTCACATTCCAAAGATAATATACAAGGTAGGGCCTGGCCAACTGGTTCGATTCAAATTAGAACCAGCCTCAGCCCTCCTGCTTGAGACAAACTGATGACAAAATATGATCTGTTGTTGTTTTTTGATGTCTGCTTGTTGTATTTTTGCACACTTCTATTCATGATCCCACTTCAGTGGAAGTGGACATGCCTGTAATGCTGCAGAGACTGCATGCCTGTAATGCTGCAGTTTCTCCTCATTTTTAGCATAACAAAAAGCTGGAAGCAGCAGGGCTGTGGCAAGGGGGTTCGTTCCTGGAAAGGGGGTTTTTAGCTCTGTTCCAGCTTGGAGTTTGGTCAAAGTAGATCTAGAGCCTTGCACAACTGAAGTTTTGCTCTGCTGGATTTCTGTTTTTGAAGTGGCAGAGGTGGAACCTCACAGAAACCAGGCCGTATAATTCTGTGAGAAGTGTCATGCATGAGCATAAAGAGCTGGAGCACTGTGTTCCCACATGCCCTTAGAGCCTGAAATATCCCTCTTAATTTTAAACATATAAATCAAAGGCATAAAACTTTTAATTTTATTATTGTTGTGAGGTACTGAACTAATACCTCGAGGTTTTTAGCTCGTTAATTCTGTCGATCTTCACAAAAGCACTCGTTCCAGCAGAGCGAGTCCTTCGTGTATGTACAACTTCTCAGCCAGGTTGGTAGTGCTTTTCAGAGCAGCTCATGGTTTAGGGTGAGTGCATTTTAAAGCAATCTATAAATCTTTATGATCTTTGTTTTTCTTTCTCTTGCATGCATACTTGGCACGCATTTCCAGTTTGCATCATTGAAAATTTGATTCACCTACGTACAATGGGTGAGATTTGTCCATGTCTGAAAAGGCAACATCAAGCCCTTTGCACCTTCTAAATCTTCAAAATAGGACTGAAGCAGGACATTATGGTTTGCCAGACCGTTGCACTGCCTTCCTCTGAAGCTGGACTGAGTTTCAGCCAGGCAGAATGAAGGGGGTGAGGGTGGAGAATGAATTACTGTGACCTTGTAATGTGCTGTGAAAGAAAAAAGTGTTTGGGGGCTGCAGTGCTGATTATTATTTTCTTTCCTCTGTGGTTTTGGTGCTTTAGATTCTGCTTGGACAATTACATCCCATTTGGGGCAGCCTGTTACCAAAAACTGGAAGCTCAGGAGAAAGTGAATTAATGTTAGAGGTCTACAGAGCCCAGTTTCTGGGGAAGAGTTTTGAGTTCAGGAGATTTTGTTTAGATGAGCAGTGTGGACAGAGTGAGAGGCTGCAAGAACAGCTGAGAATGGTGACTTGATGTGGAAAGGGGAGGTTTTTCTGGGCATGGACTTGTCTGCTGGAGGGGTCTCTGTGCTAGTGGGAGTTTTCAAAGGGAGACTGAACAAAATCCTGGGTGGTGTGGAAGGCATGGCCACGATCAAACCTGGCCTTGGGTATTTCCAGGAATGGTGCAGCCACAGCTTCTCTGGGTAGCTGTGCCAGGGCCTCCCCAGCCTTACAAGGAACAATTTTTTCCATGTATCTGACCTAAATTTCCCCTTTTTCCGTTGGAAGCCATTCCCCCTTGTCCTGAGGACTGTTGTATTTCAGAGAGTGTTGGAGTTGCCCAAAGTCCTGAGGCGCTGCTGTGTGTGTGAGAAGTGACAGGGACAGTGCAGATGGGACAGCCTGAAACTGGGACTGGACCCTTTTCCTTGGATCTGAATAAATAAATCCAGCCAGGGCGAGGGCACGAGGCATTTCACAGGAGAGTTGTCAAAAAGGCTTTTGTGCCATATACCTTTGACTCCCCTGGCTTTGAACCAAGCCTGGACCTGCCAGTGTTTATGGTGCTCGGTGGTGTTTAATGCTTGGCTGTTATTAAATATCTTTGCTGTGTGTTAACTTAGTGGTTTCTGGGGACACTTGGAGGAGTTAAGGAAAACAAGCTGGAAATTAAAGTGGGTGATGGGAGTGCTGCAAG
The DNA here is from genome assembly GCA_013400495.1 of Nicator chloris. NCBI lineage: Eukaryota > Metazoa > Chordata > Aves > Passeriformes > Pycnonotidae > Nicator > Nicator chloris. The sequence goes on from WAAE01026053.1 coordinate 360,922, forward strand.
GTTTGTTATAGCCGAGTCCCTCTTCCCAGCTCTGTGATTGCACCAGTGACTCTCCAAGTCCTTCAAGGATCAGGATGCTTTGAAAATGCATATCCCTGAAGTATCCAGGAGTATTTTCCTTTGCCCAAGTACAGGGGAACTTCTTAACACTGTTGTCAAACATCCCTGGTAAATGTAGTGATTATTGGGCTGACCTGCACCAGGAAATAAATAAATAAAAGCCATAAGAACAGAAAATGCACCCTCCCAAGATAGCTTTTATGTAGCTAGAAAAGTGAGGTGGTTTCCTGCTCTAAATATTTAACATGATGTTTATGATATGTCCTCTGGGGGAAGAGATGCTTGAAAGCTAATGTTTATGAAGTAAGTCTGGAGGGATGGAAAGGGGAGGCAGGGAACACTAACTAGGGAAAAAAAAAAAGGAAAAAGAAAAAAAAACCTCAGGAGATGTCCTGATTTATGGCTTTACTTGCTGGAGAAAAAACTCTGTTTTGTTAAAAAGGTTGCAACTGAAGGAAAGCAACTTCAACTCTGTTCTTTTGAAACCAGAAACCTGTTCCCTCAGTCCAGACAGGATCTGAGCCTGGGCCAGCAGGAATCTTTTACTGGCTGCTGCCTTTGTGCTTTGGAGCCCCGCAGAAGGGTTTGTGTCTCCCCATCACGTGAGGCTGGAATGATGGGCTGATGGTTAAGAAGCTGAGCTACGTTTCAGAAAGGAGGGGTGAGTTCAGTTTCCTACTCTGCCAAAGGCTTCTAGTGTGATATTTGGGTGTTTAATCTTCCTTTGTCTCTGTTCCCTGTCTGGGAATAGCAACAATTTCCTGATTCAACTGGGAGATTGAAAATAAATCACTTTATTGTTAAATAGTTAAAAAATAAGGCCTGCATAGCCATTATTTCAGGAGGGGTGACTGAACTCCTTGTGAAGCAAACTTGGAATGGATGGTGTTTTTCAGCCCAGTTTATTAAAACCAATTCTTGGCTTGTTTTACCTGACTAATTCTATGTGTGAACTGGAGCCACCCAGGACCAGCTTCAGAGGTCGAGGGAAAGGGCTGGAGCCCCAGGAGAGGCTGAGGGAGCTGGGAAAGGGGCTCAGTCTGGAGAAAAGGAGGCTCAGTGGGGGACCCTGTGGCTCTGTACAACTCCCTGACAGGAGGGGACAGCCAGGGGGGTCGGGCTCTGCTCCCAGGGAACAGGGACAGGAGAGGGAACGTCCTCAGGCTGGGCCAGGGGAGGCTCAGGTTGGACACCAGGAGGAATTTCTGCATGGAAAGGGTTGTTAAACATTGGCTGGGGCTGCCCAGGGAGGTGGTGGAGGCCCCATCCCTGGAGGCATTAAACACCCATGTGGATATGGCACCTGGGGACACGGGGCAGTGATGGCCTTGCCAGTGCTGGGGAACTGTTGATGTTCTTAGAGAGCTTTTCCAACCTTAGTAACTCCTGCATGGCTTTGCCATCCCCACCACAGGGACATGGATCCTTTGTGGAAAACTGGAGCTCAGAGAGGTGGAACAACAAATGTTCCCACTGCTCCCAGCTTCAGTAGGGTGAGTTCCTGCCTTTTCCTTTCCCAGCAGGGTTTGATGTAGGGGGTGTAAAAGGGAGGCTGTGAAGGGCTCAGAGCAGCTCCTACCCCTGGTGCTGTGTCTGCTGGGCCCGCAGTGTTCCCTTGGTGTTCCCTTGGATCCCGCCACCGAGGAGCCTCAAAGGCAAATATGAAAAATTTCTAACATAATCTTGTCTAAGATGAAAGTCCCTATGGCTTTAGCACTGAACTTTGAAGGTCTCAAAGAAGTCAGAGGCCAGGTAGAAAAATCCCGTGTCTTAATCAATATTTTAAAGTTTCTTCCCTGTGTTGTGCTCAGCCGGCCTGGGAGTCAGGCCGTTTGTTTCAATTATTAAATACAGATTTATGACCTGTTGTTTTTTGTTGGAAATAGAACCAGGCTTGGGACCAGTTTTCTCCTTGCAAATAACTGTGGCTGCAGTCAGTTCATGCAGGCAGAAATGTGTCAGTTGTGTTTATAAATTCCCAGTTTCCTACTGTTTTTCTCTCTATCCTCTTGGCTCTGACCTCTCTCATCAAAGTGTAACAGTCCCATGTCCCTTTTTCTGGGATTATTGTGTTTTACACCGGACTAATCTGCATTTGATGGCTTTTCTTTGGCATGCTCTCAGCAAGCTCTTGCAGAACTTCCCAGCAGAGAAAATCCCTGCACTGGGACAGTCTTGGGCAGTCCTGATTTGATGACAGTCAGGTCTGGTGACTCCAGCATGGGAACTTTTCCACTGGTGTTGATAGTAACAGTGTATGTCCCACCCCATTCCCTGGGCTGCTAGAACAACTGCTTTGCTGTACCAAGCATGGAAAGTTTCCTTTAATGTCAATATTCCTGTATGACTGTTATTGAATAAAACCATTTTGATAACAGTTGAAACAGAGATGGCTGAAAAGATGTTTGAGGTGAGGGGGAGTTCAGGTGTTTTGGATAAAATTTATCTAACAGAGAAAGCTGATAATGTGTGATGTAGTAACACATTAAAAAAGGAGGGAGACAAGTCTGCTACTCCATCCCAGTTATCAGTGGAGCTGCAGAAGGAGCTGGGAAGAAGGCTCTTTCTTTAAAGGTTCTTTTTCTTGGTGACAATACACAGAAAAGGCTGTTGTACATACCTGGTGTTTCATTTTTTAATACTCCCCTTTGCCCTAAAGTTGTGACTCTCCTTAAGTACAGCATGAGAAGTTACTAATCATAAGAAAATCAGCAAACCCTTCCCTCCCCACAGCCCTGCCCATACCCACCCCTCCGAAACTTCGTGTATTACCTGAGCATCTGGAGCACTGAGCTGAGGGAAACATGGTTTCTAAAGTTTTTTTTAAAGAAAAAATCCCTAACTCTAATCTATAACCCCTTCAGACCTGCCTCTAGGGAGAAACCCACCAATTACTATTTACTTTACCAACCTAGAGTGATTTGTGGGCGTATGGAAGAATTATTTACGGTTTCATGCAGGAAAAACTTTCAGCTCCCTATTTGCCCTTGTAAGTAATGAGTTGCCTCAGGGGATCAAAGGTCAGATTTTGGTTTTAATGCCCACCTCCTTTTAAAAAATAAATAAAGCAATCCATGTGAAAAGAAGAAGAAGGGGAATGAAAAAAACCCTAACAGTCTGAAAAGGCTCTGACTCCTGCTCTGCTTTGATGTTTTAGGTCTGGAAGGGATCATAAATTTGCTGGTGTGAGATAGAGTGATAATAAATGTAGCTTTTAACTGCTGGGGTTTTAGCTCACACAGCATCCATTATCACTGGTAAAAGCAAAGGCAATGTACTTTTTTTTTTCTTGTTGCTCTTTAGAAAGATAAATATTCACCCTGCTATTCACTGATGTCCCAAAAGCTCACATGAAGCCTCTCCTTGTGATCATTCCCCAGTAACTTCCATTCTTGGCCCAAATGATCCAGGGGTGTTGATAAGAGTCCAGAGGGGTCGGGCTGCCACTTGCTTCAGCATTCCCAGCTCTTGACTGAATGGGTCCTTTTCCAGTATTTGGAGGTGAGCAGGGGATAGCCAAGGAACAGTTGGAAACAGAAAATTTGTTTGGGGTTCCAAGCTGGAGAAGTCTCGAGGTTCCCAAAAGAGCTGGAAGCAGAACTGGTTGGTTTCAGGATTTCTGCATCTCTGTTGTCCTGTTGGTGTTCTGTGAAACTCATCCCTTGGAGCCCTTCCTGCCTCCCCTTCCTGCCAACCCCAGGAAGGTGCCCTGTCAGCTCCTTTGTGCTGGGTGTGTTAAGCTCAGACAAGAGGCACTTTTGGAAATTCCTTTCAAGTCTGAGGGATACTTCATGCCAGCATGGAGCAGAGCTTCCAACCCTACAGCCTTAGTCATGTCATGAGATTCTGAAACAACCTTGTTAATGAATTATTTTAGCCACTTAGATGTCTATTAATGTCTTTTTGCTGAATGCCAGCAACCTCATATTTCAACAATTTCCACAAGCACTTATTGATCATGTATAGATTTGGAATGAATTTTGCCAAATCAGTTTATTATCCCAATATATCTCTTTCTCTCTGCTTTGCTGTGTAGAGTAAACACTTCAAGTATTGTTTGTGTTTTCCCTAGGTCAGCAATTAGGTAATTTTTACCCAGCTCACATCCATTATGGATCACTTCTGCTAGGAGTATCATTTATTATTATTTTTTGCAGTTCAAACATAGATTTCTTTCTTTGGTCTGCTGCAAAACTTAATGATTTTCCATATATTCTTTCAGGCCTCCAATCTAAATGAGCATGTCATCCACTCAAAAATCTAAAACTGTTAGAAAACTCTGGGAGTAGAACAAATGCTGGACAGCACTTTTGAGGAAATAACATTCAGAGGGTATATTAAAAAACACTGACTGGATCTTTACTAACAACTCGATGCAGTTAATACTGTTATTTATGGTAGCTCTTGCTCTTAGTTCCTTTTTTCATGTCTTTGTTGAAATTGCATTTATTAGAGGATACCTGTTCTTACTTGGCCATTCTCTTCCAATCCTGGAAATAACCCTCTTCTCATAGATTAAAGAAATGTGAGGTCAGTGGGACCTGCTGTGTAGTCTGAATTCTTCTGTGAAGGAAGCCATGCCCTTTGAATGTGTTTCTTTATAAGTTCCAGAAAAGTGGTGGCAGTTAATTACCATGGCTTTGGAGCAATCAACTGCTATTTTGAGTATGCCTGGGCGTGGCTTTTGACAAAATTAATCCACTCCGAATTTTCCTTTAAGGATCAGCTTTACTTCTGACTTTATCTTTGGAGCTGACCACTTTTTTTACCAAGTACCTCATCTTGAGTTTCTGTTCCTGTGTCCTTGAGCATATCCAAGAGTCAGTTTGGAATATTGTCTGAGTTCATCACAGGGATTTTGGCTGCTTGCCTTGGCCACACTTTTGCTCCTCTCTGGGTCCATGCAGGTGGCCATACCTGGCACTCTGAGGTAGTGCTTAGCCTGACAGGGTGAGCCATTTCATCCCCTAAAGTTCTCTGGGACAGATGAGATGTATTACCTTGGGACATGCCTGTGCCATTGACTCGGCCAAGAGCTTGGAGGATTATCTAGGCCAGACCTCATTTCCTGACTGCTAAAATTAACTGAGATGTATGCTGCTCATAGTTACAAGTTTGTATAGCCCTAAAAATGTTTTTTATGGAAAAGCATATCTTGGTGTATATTTTTATTGAAAGAATCTTCTTCAAATTGGCCATTGTTGCCAGTTTTCTTTTTCAATTACCCCTTCTAAGATGGTCCCAGCTTTCTGGGATTCCATATAAGAAAGGGTACATGGTTGTCAAACAGAAAATGGGTAGCTCACCATGTGAGTAATCTCACAGTAAAAAGGAAACCTGGATTTCAGTGACCACCTGGAACTGAGTCTGGGAAAATATCTCAGCATAATGTGAACTAGAGCTGGACTCCAGTGGTTGTAAGGCTGGGCTCTAGATAAAGTCAGTTCTGGGACTAGAAACATCTGCTTTCCTGGCCTGGATGTTGTCCATACTCCCTGGAATAGGACAGCTACTCATGGGAGATGTTAGCCAAGTTCTGGAAGCAGCTCTGCTTGTAAACCCTCTCAGGAAGCTCCTGCTGGTGTCTGGCAGTGCTGAACGCTCCGGTGGGAGGAATGGAGGAGGGCTGTGTTAAAATGACACCTCGGTGGTTGGGATTAGGCAGTAAAATACAGAGAACATGAGGAACTGGAACTGGGTATCCTCAGGTAACTGACAGTTGCCTTTTGAGAGGTGTTTGTATGCATATCTGTGCATCCCAGCTGGAATTTGGATAATGCTGCTCAACAGAGTGAACACAAGGAATCATAATTGCTCTGGAGCCATGATAGCCTAACGACGTGAGGGGCAGATTTTAATGAGCAGAAGATGATTTTTTTTTCTGTTATTAAACCCAGTGGAATTGGAAAAGTTCTGGTCTCATCTCTCTGGAGTCATTTCCTACTTCAGGCAAACTCACCAAAGCTGGATACTTGCACGTATGCGTGTGTTGTCCCAAAAAGTTTTGGAAAAGAATTTCGAGGGTAAAACCCACGGAATTCCTGACTGACCTTAGGAATGTCACATTAACACTCTGTTTCCTTTTGTTATCAGTGAGTAATACCTATTCCCTCCATGAACAAAATAATCTCTGGTGTGTTGGATCGTTTGAAACAAGGGAGCAGGGATAAGGAAATCTGAACATCAAAGCAGTGGTGAAGGAGGGCTTATCTGTGGAGCAAAGGTGGAGTGAACACACACCAATGCATTTGTTGTTATCCTCAAGGTCCGATAATCTGCACCACGCTGAGATGCTGTTGGATTTCAGCAGTCAAATAGAGACAGAAGAAAAACTTCACCATTTAGCTAATCAGGATTACACCCAGCTAATGGAGAGAGGTTGTTTTTCCCCCTTCCCTATCATCCTGGTCGATTCCAATTGATCCGAGTTCTGCTGAGCGAGAGCAGTCCTTCAAAGTTTATTCTGGTGTCAATTTTTATAGTTTCCCCCACTGATCAATAGAATGCATAATCATTAAGGCAAAGTTTGTGAAAGCTAATCCTTCAATAGGAGTTTTATGAATGGCTCAGAGTGAGTTCGAAGCATTTGGATGTAAGTGGAACCTTTAATCAGGTGAGTGACAGGAGACAGTCAATAGGATTTGCTGAGATTGGATTCTGATTTTCTATACAGCTCTGCAGAGTGAGCAGGAGAGAGGGGAATGGACATGGCCAGAGGAACAGACATAGGCTAAAATGGAAGTTTCTCCTCTTTTATTATTTATAAAATGTATTTCCAATATTTTTAAGAAATATTTTGCACTTGCATATCATTTTTCACCTGGAGACCTCAGATGGGGACATTTGCTGATTAAACACTGCATCATCTTCTTGTGAGGGTGAATAACAATTAGTGCTGCTTTATGCTGTGAGAGCTTCCTGCACCAGGTTTTCCAAGTGTAACACCTTTGGAGCTTCTCAGCAAGCTGAGAAAAAGCAGAGGCTGATGGAGTAGGACAGTGGCAGAGGAAAAGGAACTGTTGAAGCAGAATTGCTTTGGGTTTACCCACTTGGCATGTGGTTTAACTGTGGACTTTTTTCTTTTTCTGATGCATCCTAGTCTCTCTGGAAGGACAGATCTGAATTGTGTAAGCTAAGAAGAAGAGTAAAAAATCAGAGGATGAGTGTGATGAGCTGCTGCACTGAGCTCATCACTACCAAAAAGCCCTTGGTGACAGCATTAATATCTCTCCTTTTCTCCTTCTCTGCCATTTCAAGAGCAGTGAAATGAGCAGAGCAAACCTGCCAGCAGGACACCTTTCCTAGCAACAAGAACTGTTTTTGCTTGGGCACATAACTACTTCTTGCTGAAGGATCCGCCTTAGCGTGCCAGGATGAGAAGAAAACAGCCACGGGAGAACCTGTTTGCAGTTGGTCTGTTGATGAATGAAGGGCTGGGTTTCAGTGTTAGCACAAGGACCTGTGTGCAGCTGCACACTGAGCATTCCTCAGCTGTCAGGTTGGGCAGTGCTTTGCGGCAGGAAAGCAAAACTGCTGAAGAGCAAAGCTGGGCTTTTCATTTGCAGTTTCCAAGAAGAACAGAGTAACAGATACGAATCATGTAAACAGTGGTCAGTGAATTCCTTTGCAGCTGGCAGATTGAGGGGTTGCTAAGAGTGTTTGAAAGGGTGTATAAAGTTTCAGTGAGTTGCCTGCTCTGAACTGACCCAGCTCCATTGGCTTCCCATGCTTTGCATCAGCTGAATGTTGTCCTCAGGCTCATCATCTGGCTTTTCCCTCTGATGGTTTAACAACTGTTTTGAAAGCAGATTCTCATTTAGGGGGTTGAACAAAGTTGTCTTGAGTTCCTGGCACTGCACCTGCAGGTGGGCTCAGGGGCTAGGGCCAAGGACCAGCTCATGGCCCTCTGTACATGAAGTTTGAATGTGTCATGCTCCTCATCTTCTGCTATTGTCCCACTGGGAACTTGGTAAAAGTAGGGGTTTTTCATTTTAGCTGAATGTGTTTATTTATTGCTGTTTCATAGCCCCTGGGGCATTTTGTCATCATGATTGCACAGCAGCATGAGTAAAGAGATAAGAAATAGAGAAATTCTGCTTATGGCAGCACCTTCAGGAGTTCAGAGGAGTCAGACCCATACGGGAAATTCACCACCACTTGCTAAGAAAATAGAACGTGGCAGATAAAATTGAGGGCTGTGGGGATATTGACTCCATGTGCTGGCCCAGACCTGGAGAAATGGACTGAAATGCTGTTGGGTTTCCAGGCACAGGCAGGACTATGAGAACTGTGATGGGGCAGCACCTCCACTTTGCCATGATAAGGTTTGGGGGGAAGCCTGTGATGAGTGAAAGCCCTCTTACCTCGCAGGAGTTACCATCCAGTGACTGTAGGCAGTTTCACACCTGCACCTGGATCTGAACATTGTTTCATGACCCCACTGCTAAAAGAGTGGAGTTTGGCATTCTGTGCGAAATGCTTGCAAGCCTCTGCCCTGAACTGCTTTTGAGTGACAAAGAGAGAGATAGGGGCAGCTCTGAACTTGGAAATTATTCATTGCTGAGATGTATTTCAAAGCTTTTGGTCTGACAAGTGCTAACCTTTGATCTGGTAAATGAGAACTTTACCCTATGGAGGTGAGGGAAGGGAAGGAAAAGGGAGGGTTAATAAATAGGGGAAGGGGAGGATGACATAGGAAAGGTCAATGGGACCTCAGAGCTGAGTTTGTTGCATCAAGGTCAGATGGAAGGAGATGCTGAGGAGGCTCAGGAAAATACTGTAGACTGTGAGAGTGCTTCAACTTCCATTCCTCCCCCATGCCTTGTCTACCTTCTCCTGGAAGTACTGGTTTGCTTTGCTGGGGTGGCTGGGGAGGACTGGCACCTGAGGTCAGTGTTGCAATTGTCCCTCTCAGCCTGGGCTGTCCCAGCCACCAAACTGTGGAGTACAAATGTGTGTTATGGGGGGCCATGGCTGGAGAGGGTTTGATGCCAGGGCAGATGGTGGGAAAGTTACTGGACCTTTTCTTGTTAACCTTGAGTGTAGCTGTGCTGTCCTGCAGCCCATAGAGCCCCTGAGAGTCAGAGAGGAGGGCAGCTGAATTCAAACTGCCTTTGGAAGGATACAGCATCAAAAGTGCTTTCCCAGAGTTATTCCTCCAAGAAATCAGAGGAGTTTGTTGAGTCTTAGCTGGCCTCAATGCTGCAATGCTGTGTTTATGACACATCAGTTTTTCCTTCTCTTTTGTTACTGCTTTCCTTCTGGCTGACCAAGTAGTTTTCATGCTCCACCAAATGCTTCATATTCTGCTGGGCCCCTCCAGAGGCTGGTGGTGCTGCTCACCAGCACTGCTGGGATGCTTTGCATGAGGGATAACCCTATTCCCAGCCTTCCCCACACCCCCTCCCTCTGCCTCCCACTGTGGTAAATATTTTAATACTCGTTGAAATCTATTGAGCCTCATCAATTGGAAATACAGTGTAAATCACTGGGACTTCTGCATTCACCCAGAAATCAATTTTCACACATTAGGGCTATTAGCTTATTGAGAAGTGTGTGATAAATGGCTGTGGGCCATGGTGCAGCCACACCTGCCAGCTCTGCACTTTGCATCTCAAGTAGGCTCAGATCAGGGGGATGCCAAGGGGAGGCAGGCCTCAGTGTGGGATAGGAGACATGATGCTCATGATCCAGACAATCTGTGCCTGGAGATCAATAACACCACAAGCACTAACTCACCCTTGCTGGGGTTGGAGGCGGCTGGCAGCCAAAGCTGTGGTTAGGCAGCTAATTTTTATTCTTTCACAAAGATGAGTGTAATTTGGGGAGGAAAGGTGAAACATAGATTACAAACATTTAATAAAACTAATGCAGTAGTTTAAAAAAGAAGCTTTTGTGTAAGTCAATATCCTCCTTCCATACTGCAGCTGCAGGTAGGGAGTAGAAGTGCTGCCTCCTTCTGTTGTCCCAGCGCTCCAGGGAAGGAGGATGCACAGTCCATTTCCAGCTGTGAAACAGGGATAACTGGGATTTCTAGTCCCTCTCTGTAATTCCTTCCTATCCCCTTGATTTCTAAGAGTAGCAGTTAATTAGCTTTTTGCTGAATGAGTCTGGGAGAGACAAGGGGTCTGGTGGCCTTGGCCAGTGCCCAGCAAGTCCTTCTGTGGTCATCTGGAAGAGCTTGGTCTGTATTTAAAACAACTAATTCTTCTCAGTTACCAGTGCCAGTCCAAACCATGAGTGACTGCAGGGCCTTGGAGGCTCTCCAGGGCTGCGCTCTGTGTTCATGTGCTGTGTAGTTTGGCATTTTACACATGTGAGCCACCCCTGGAGCTCTGTGGCAGTCATGCATAAGTAGGGCAGTCTCTTTGGTTAGAGATCTCATCCCAGTCCTTCTCCCAAAAACTTCTCCTAAAAAGCATATGTTTACCAATATTGGATATTTGTCTGTATAACAGGAAAAAAGGGATCCTGGAGCACTGGAGGGGTTGTGCAATGTCAGGAGCAATAGATTTTCTTGCTGTGCAGTGGATGCTGGGCTCAGGTACCCCTGTCATTCCAGGAATAAAACCCTGAGTTACTTCAAGGGACACAGGAGATCAATGTCATCAAAGGTTCTTTCCCAAGATGAGAAATGTGGTCTTAGAGGCAAAACTCCTTCCTTGAACATCTGGAAGGGTGTGACTTGGTTCCTCTCAGCCTGTCCACTTCGGAAGCCCAGGCCAGTGGTGCCACAGGGAGTTTCCTTGCCCAGACACTACAGATGTGCTGTGGCCTGGCTTGTTTTAGTGAGAGTGCTGCCAGATGAACTTGGATTGCATCAGGAGCATCCCAAGAACAACAGGCAGCAGGAGAGCCAGCACAGAGAATAGAGATTTCCAGGAGGAAGTTCTTGGCTAACACTTGATGGTAACTTTGATCCACACCTAGGATCCACTGTTTTGATGCTGATACTTTATCACTCCATGTGCCTCTTCCCTTCTTGTTTGCTTTGAAAGACCAAACTGAGGGACTGAGAGTCCTGACTCACTGGGGGATGATCTTTGCTGGCCAGCTGGGAGCAGGAAGCAATGACCTGCTCTCCAGAGAGTGCCAGCGAGGTTTGGCAGCTCTCACAGCAGCACAGACAGCTGACTTTAAAATGTTCACACCTAAAAGCTCCTGGGTTTCATTCAGCCACATTGCTGGAACATTTTCCACTTGCTCCATCCAAAATTTTGCCTTTCTTCTTCCTTACAAGTTTCGTATGGAGCAGCACCCCCTGTGCCGTGCAGACCTGTTGGGTGAGGTTATTCCCAGGATCTGGAGTTTGAGGCCGGCCAGCTGCGATCAGGACTGCCGGGCAGGGGCTGCCTTGCTTCTCTGACAGTCCTGGGCTCTCACCCTCAGCTAATTACTTTGATCCTTTACACTTTGTAAAAATTCTTACGACACAAAATAAGTCCCCCCTGGCTTTAACCTTGTGACCTGCCCGGCCCTTGTAAAAGGGAGGGAGAAAACCCAGCCGTGCACGCCCAAACACACGCACCCACCCCTGTGCCTGCATCCACATCCCCACAAACTGCCTAAAGCCTGGGGCTTTAATAGTTTCCTCCCAGGACTCCCACAAAAAGGCAAATAAAACTCCTTTTACAAGATAGCAGAGCAGCATGAAGGATCAACTTCACCAACAACAAGTTCTTTCTTCAGTTCATTTGTTTTAAACCTCTTTTTCTTGCAGATTTTGATCCTCTGAGTGCCTCTCCCCTTCCATCGCCATCCCTCTTGCCTGCCCTGTTGCCAACAGTTTAATGGCTAAAACAAGCAGGGTATTTTTTTCAGGATCTGCTTGTTCACAGGGAGTAACCTGTGTGTGAACACATACTTTTAAATTCCCTTTTCACAAATAGGGAATGTTTCTTCTTTCTTCTTCACAGCTAAGAAAAGAAATGCAGAGGCAAGAGAAGGAAAACCATCATATTTATGAAGGGCAGTTAAATAGAGCAGGGATCTGTGAGGTAGCTGAGGAGAGATACAATACAGATCTATAAAATCCTAAGTGGTCTGGAAAAATAAAGAGGTTGTTACTCTTTTACCTTGGTCTGTACAAAAAGCAGATTCAGTTCCTCACATAACGTGTATGTCCCTTTCCCTGAGCAGGGAGAAGCATTTCAGAGAATGGCAACTTGGTGAGCAGCATAAAGAAATCTAATGTATGGTTTAGATTAAGGATGGGGAAACAAATTTGTATCTTGTTCCCTTACTGGCTGACTTGTATTTATAAAACTTACAGACACTTAATAATCTTGAGACTCCTTTCTCTCTGACATATTTGGTGAAGAATGCTCAACATTTTCTGGAGTTGCCATAAACCAGAATGTAGTGCAAGCTGCACACACATCAGGATTCAGGAGCCTTGCCTCTTTAGGAAAACAGAGAAAAAATAAACCCCTTAATTTGCCAAGAAAACCCACATTTGGATGCCTTTATCATTTCCTCAGTTAAGCCAAAACCAAACTGTTTGAAGGCTTTTAGCTTTTCATTTATTTCTCTCTTCTTTCTAGTATTTTTTATTTCCCATGCTTGAATTAGAATTGGTGCAAGAAGGAGTTCAGGAATAAAGTCCTGCTGAGTCTGTTCTTCTTAACACATCACCTGGATGTGATAGGAAAAAGAATCTCTAGACTCAGATGGAACCAAGGGTGTCATTTCATGTTCTCTGGGAGCCAGGAAATGGATTCTGGAAACACTGAGGGGAAAAGCTCCCCAGCCTTTTGGTGAAAGGTCTGCAGTGCCTGTGCTGTTCCATTTTGCTGGACATCAGGGTCTTGGATCCAAGGCTCAAGACAGAGAGTGAAACTTTCATGCCATTGGTGAGGATGGCTGTGGAGGCAATACCTGCACAGAAACATGTTGTGTATGTTCTTTAATAAGAAAAAAAATTGCATTGTGAATGTGGGCTGTTTCTCCAAGTCCATTTGGCAGTTCTAACCCTGAAATAAAAACGGAGGCTCCTTTTATTTCCCCATTTGAAGTCCCTGTGTATCTTTTCTCCTCCTGCACCCCTCAGGGTGAGGTACAGCCACAGTACCTGGTTAAGATCTGTGGAAACCATCCAGCAGATAGTGGCATAATTAGGAGATGTGTGTGGATTTTGCTGATTACTTGGGCATTGAGCTTTGGGATCAAAAGTGTGGCTGAGAGATTATGAAGGATCCAAGAGGAATCTTGGTAAGATTTTCACACACATCCCCCTGCCTTTATTTAAAGAGATAATTATTTGTATGGGGAGCTCCCTGGACTGGGATCTCACTCATTTGCCCATGTTTGTACAGCACCTACCACAGGAGAGCTCTTGCTGCTTGCTTGGGAATCTTTGGGATTCTTGCACTGTGCTTTGCTGATGCACAGGGAAGAATCTATTCCTGTAACAGAAAAAGAAGAATCCTCCCCAGCACCCCTTCCCCTGTGAGAGATTCTTTGTGTGAGTTTTCTCATTCCCTCCAGGCCTGTGAGCCTGATTTTATCCCATCAAGGGGCTTGAACTCCCCAGTGCTGAGGTTTTTCTCTGGTTTTGTCTGGGTCAGCGTCCCGCACACGAGAGCCTGAGTGGAGCCACTTCCAGACTCAGTCTCTGTAGGGTGCTGACCATGCCAGAGCTCTGACCACAGCCAAATTCTAGTCCAGGGCTCCAAGCTGGTCTCTCTTTCCCCAAGCTGCCTGCTTGTACTAAATGCTGGGGCAGCTCTCTAAAATACTGAAGGAACAAAGCATGCAAGGCAGTAAAATGAGGCAATTAAACCTATAAAACCAGGGTTTACAAGGGAATTTATAGTGTCAGAGGCTTTTTATAGTTTTTTTAGATTAGTTTAAATAAAAAAGGAGGAGAGAGAAAGAGAGAAAGAGAGAGGGAGAAAAAGAGGACCTGAAACTTGAGGAGACTTAAAAGTTCAGAGAGAGGCTTTTAGGAAGAACAGAGGGGTAATAATTAGAGGCACATTTTCCATTTCACTGTCTTTGCAAATTGAAATTAAAGAAGGAGGGGGAGAAAGCATGCACAGAACAACAAGCAGTTTACATTGCTCCCTCTTCCTCCTGGTAGCATTTAATTTTGCTATTTCTGTTCTTTTCTTTCTGGCTGGGTGAGAGCATCTCACCACCTGGGCAAAGAGTCTAAAGGGAAAGAGTAATCTCAGGCCAGGTGAAGTTTAGCTTTGGTTTTTTTGCCCTCCTGCTGCTCACTGGCTCGATGTGCCTTGCAGATCTGGGAGCTCAGATTTGAGAGGTGAAACGGAGCCAGCACCTGATTAAAGCAAATTTGGCCAGAGGAGACAATGGACTCTGTGTTTTAAAGGGCTTTTTGTGTTTCAGTTCCTCCAGCTTCCCTTGGCATTCCACAAACACAACATGCATGCACCAGGAGATGAGACTACCTTGGGAGTGTCTAATGAGAGCCTTTCTTGGCTTTTGTCTGCTTCTGTGTGAACTAAGGAAAAGGTGATTCACATCTCCCAAATCCTGCATCCTTTTCTGTGGAAATACCTCCCTTATTCAGGCCTGGTTTCCTCCCCAGCAATAGAACACACAGTGCTTTCAAAGGGGTACATTTCTGGCCCTCTCATTTCTCCAGCTCTGTATTCCATGCCATTCTTCTGAGTAGATCCTTGAAAAGGCCAAACTCTGCTGTCCTAACTCCAGGGTTGTGGTTCTGCTTTTTGGGTTGTTTTCTGCTATCAGTTTCGGTCCCTTTAGAAATGGCCCCAGAGCCTGTGCTCTGTGATGGCAGGAAAAAACAGTCTCACCTCACATTTGTGGCCATTTTTTCCTTACATGAAAAGGAAATGTCTGCTGGAAATCTTGTCATCATCTCTCTCTCATTTATAGCATTAGGAAAATTACCCTTTCCATGGTGTTTGTGGGATCTTGCCCAAGCCAGGGGTCTTGGAGTCTGGAATACTTTGCTCCATTCATTCTCTTTACACTTTTCTCTGTTTCCTGTATGTAATAATTTACTTTGGTAGAGTGTGGATCCTGGTTGGTTGGTAGAATATGCAATTAGTAAATTACTAATTAACCATAGCAATTCATCATCCTGCTGCTGCGCAGTTTTTATGTAACCCTGTCTATTCTCTAAGGCAATAATAGGTAAAGGGCCCATCCTTTGAAAAATAAACTCACAGGGAATAGGAGCCAGCAGCCTGTGTTCCATATCAACTTGAGCACCTGAGTGGGACTTTTCTGCTCCTGGGGAGGATGACAGAGAGAAGGGTTCCACCACCCTCAGGTGGGTTCTGCAGCAAAGGGGGAGCTTGCTCATGATAATCTGAGCTGAATCGTTCCTTTTGTAACAATACAAAATACAGAGCGAAGGGTGAGCAGGAGAGACAAAACCTGAAATGAGTGAGGATGTGTGACAGCAACAGAGAAGGTGAAGGTACAGGAAGAGGAGTAAATTCAGATCTGAGATGGACAAAAACAGCTCCAAAGTGTTCTTCTGACCAACTTGCAAAAGGCATGAACAGTTCTAAGCTGCATCTCCACATACTTTCCTGCCTGAAAGAAGGTTAAAAATGAAGCACAATGAGGCAAAATTTCCCATTTCTGATCCCATTGACGTGGGGGTAATTCTCTTCATTGGAGATGTTCCCATTTTACAGTGGAATTAGAGTCAAGCCCAGGATTCTTGAAGCAGCGCTTGAGTTTTTAAAGTCTGCAAATGTGTGTTATTGTAGTCACATGATAAATAGTTCTGAAATCAATAGAGAAAGCTATTAAAAATGTGGGTTTTGTCTCTGTCTAGTATGGTACATTAAGATACATGTATCATCCTACAGTCTCTTTTCCTCTCCATATGTGTGTATAGGGGTGGAAATTTTACAGTACTCAATGTTGGTCAAACTGTCCCCAATGGAGGATACAACACTGACCTCAAATAGTGTAACATTTTAGGGCAGTGATGAGTGATTTCTGAAATGCTACCATTAAGTATATCTATTTAAAGAGAAATCACAAGAGGAAGAGTGAGTCTGACTTCCCTGATCCTGAAGTTCTGTTTGAGAATGGTGATGAGAGAGAGCTCTGACTGGGCAGAGTTCCCTGTTTGGGTCATCCCAGTCTAATACTGGTTTGGCATTTCTATTGTGATTTCCAACCTGGGTTTTATATTTTGCAATCTGAAGAGGTCAAGGAAGAAAGTGAGCCTGGAACGATTTGTTTGCATCTTCTGTGTTATCAAATGCATCAAGAAACAAAGAGCTGGCTGTGTGAAGCTCTCAGAAGAACAGGATAAAAAAAAGCCTCACATTTGCTAGTTGCTAAATACAACTTTGAGCAAGCACTGGAGTCAAACAAACAACTTTTATGAGTGAGAAGATCCATCTGCTATCACTGATTTTATAGATCTTCCTGTTCCATGATACTTCAGTATTTTAAATGACATCTAATGGGCCAGAACATCCAAAGCAATTGATGTTATTCAAGCTCCACAGCCCTTGCTGCAGGTGTGGACTCTCCCAGCACTGTGGGCTTGAAGCCAGAGCCTCAGCTCCTTTCAATCTATGTCAGCACTTTACAGCTTGCTCAGGACCTGGCCCCAGACAAAAGTCTTGGCCAGCAAATTATCTTGGTCCGCACTAAAAAAAAACTCCTTGGTTGATCCCATTGGGACACAGAGCCACTGTGCTGCTTCAGTGCTTGGAGGAGAGACTGCTCCTAAACCTGAGCCTGCTCAGAGCTCAGGAGAGAGGTGATCACACTCCACGAGAACAAAAAGGAGCTAGCAGGGAAAATGAAGCCTGTTCTTCATGCCTGTTTAGTCTTCCCTGCAGTTTGCAATGGCAGTGCTCCCAGGGCTCATTGTTGGGAACACAGCTCCTCCTGGCAGGAGGTTCCAAGCCCAGCTGGCTGAGATCCCATGGGCAGCATCCATCCTGAGCAGCATCCCAGAGCCAGACAGGTACCTGGCTGTGCTGATGCCTGGCAGTGTGTGTCCCCACTCTTGGTGTGTACCTGGCTGGGCTGATGCCTGGCAGTGTGTCTGTCCCCACTCTTGGTGTGTACCTGGCTGTGCTGATGCCTGGCAGTGTGTCTGTCCCCACTCTTGGCCAGGACAGTCTGTGGTTGGCCTGAGAGCCTCATGCTCTGTCTCTGCCTCTCTCCCTTTCATTTTCTTGGCTCCATAAGTTAGAACAAATGTCTTTAAAGAGCACAGTTTGAATGATGGAGCTTATAATTCCATCTCGGGAGTTGTGATGACTCGAGCTTGGTTCTTGTGGTTTATGATGTCACCGGGACCCATCGATGGAGTCGTAGCCCCATTATTCACCATTGCCCTGTTATTTATTCTGTGCAGTAAATGGCTGCAGTTTAATCACCAGAGTAAATTGCTGAAGCATCTTGGTGGAAATTGTGATGTTACTGTAGTGGTTTCTATGGCAATGGCCATTCCATCAGGGAGGCTGATACAGAGGGACCCAGGAGCACTGAGCACCCAGGGGGACAGGAGTGAGCACCAGCCTGAGAGGGGAACCTGGGGAACAAGTCCAGACACGCCCTCGGGGGGAAAAATCCATTAATTGCTACTGGATGTCACATGTAGTCTCTGGAAAACTGGGATGCAGGTCTCGACTTCACCATCTTGACAGACTTGTGGCATTGATTTCATGCAGAGAGATTTTTCGGAAAATCTCCCAACTACTCTGTAGAGATGGAAAGCAAAACTGTCTTTCCTGCACAGGGCTTTTTTTTTTTTTGTGCTTTTTTGTTGTTTTGGGTTTTTTTTCCCTCTTTCAGTTCAGGTAGAAAAAAAAGACTGAGGACACTTGAACCAAATGTTTCAGAACTTCCTAGAACTGAGGTTTGTGTTTGGTTTTAGTGTAGACAACAGAAAGAACAGACTTATCTGCATTGTCTTAATTCTTTTTGCCTTGTGACCTTGTATCTGTTGCCTTAAAAGCTCTGGTAAGATCCTGGATTTTAGCGGTGATGGGGCATAATGTTCCTTGATAGAACATAAAGTTCCTTCTTTTTTCCAACGTATTTAATGCCTGATGGTTATGGATGTGCAGTTGGCATTGGAATAAACATAGGGCTGGGGTGTTGTATCATAATAGAACCTTATTATAACATAATTATTATTTATTGTTTCTTAGTGAAGGGATATTTATGAGACGGTTTTGCTTTCCATATCTTAAGTTTCCATTCAAGCCCCAGATTTTCTGGATTTCTTTCTTTTTTTTCTCTTTTTTCTCCCCCCAAAAAGTAAAATCAAAGATTTAACTAAAATGTCTCTGTTTTCTGATTTTAAGAAAAAGGCAAGACACTTGAATTTCTCTCCTCTCCTTTCTCCTTTATTCCTACCCACTTCCTTAATTCATTCACTTCTCTCCATGGGAAAAAAATAAGTAAAAGCTTTCTCTGTCCATCCTCTTTCAACACCTTGGGAATGCTTGCAGAGCTCAGCTCTTTTTTCTCATTTCCTCAGCTGAGCAGCCCTAGAGAAGTTCCCCAGCACGTGGTATCAGTGCCCTGACAGTCTGCTGCTTATGGGAAATGTCATTTTACAATGTAACTTCTTTTTTTTTGCCTCAAACTTTATGATTTTCTACAAGGATTCATTGTTTTAAGCCACGGAACCAACATGTGTTTCTTGAGATATCACTTACCTTTAGTAGCAGTTGAGTTTTG
The DNA here is from genome assembly GCA_013400495.1 of Nicator chloris. Taxonomy (NCBI): domain Eukaryota; kingdom Metazoa; phylum Chordata; class Aves; order Passeriformes; family Pycnonotidae; genus Nicator; species Nicator chloris. Next base: position 379,645 of record WAAE01026053.1, read on the forward strand.
GTCACCAGGCTGGGCTGTTCCTGGATTCCTGCATTTATTCTCTTCTGGTAACCTGATACAGCCCAGCCAGGGAAGAACAGAAAGAAAAGCCTTTTAATTTATGGTAGGTCTCAGTTCTAATCGTGTAGTTGTGTAGACTTTGGCTTTATCGTGAATCATTTTTAATGACAGTTGAGGAGAAAAGAATTGAAAAGCAATTCTTACCTTTCTCATCACTGACAGCTTTTCATACCAGATCAGACTTTTTTATGGCACAGCCTTGCAGTGAGGGTAAGGTGCAGAGGAAGGGCTGGACCCAAGGGCTGCCCAGCAGGAGAGCACGGAGCCTTTTCCTGCCTAGCACAAGACAGGCCTTTACAGCAGCAGTTTCAGAGCTCTCTGTAAATAGAGAGCAATTTTTCACCTTGTGGATTCCTAAACATTGTCTGAGGAGTCTCCATAAAGAAACTTGTGTTTCCTTGTAGGAGACTTGGTTTTCTTGGTCACATTTCAGAAGGCCCTTAGAAGTTCTCTAGGGAAATCCCTGGAGGAAAGGGTAAAAAAAGTTGATGGCAAAAGCCCTCATGGACTTGAGTGTAGCCAGAAAGTCACTGCTTCCCTGCAGTGAGCCTGGTGACATCTGTGTATGATCAGTCAGGGGCCCGGGGGCCACCAGGAACAGTCCCAAGGCTGCCAAAGCTCCAGGAGTGTTTGGACAATGCCCTTGGGCACAGGGTGGGATTGTTGGGGTGTCTGTGCAGGGCCAGGGGTCGGACTGGGTGATCCCTGTGAATCCCTTCCCACTCAGAATATTCTGTGATTCTTTTCTATTGTATGATCCTGTTTGCTTTAGAGTCCGTGCTATTGGTCAGAAAAGAAAATTACCTGAGGAAATTGCTGATTTGGCATCATCTTGCCAAGAGAACTGATTTCAAGGGTCATCCTCCTTCAGCAGAGCCTGTGGCTGTGCACTCAGGAATCAGAGAGCAGGAGTTCAGTGCTGATCCCCTGAGCAGGGGCAGGAGGAGGCACTGCCGGGGCTGCAGAGGTGGTGCCCAGCAGAATTAATAAGGAGATGCTCTCTGTGTAATTGGATACTGGCAGGATCCTGCACTGCATCTTCGTGCACTTCCCATCAGCACTAATGTGGCTTTCTGAAAGCTCATCCCTTTTCCTGGCATGGCCACTCTTCACTGGAGCACTTGTTAACTCCCCCACCTTTGTGTGCTTTGACCTGCCGTGCTGTGGGTGTGCCAAGGTCCTGTGCCAGGCTGGAGCTTTGCAGTGCTCCTGAAACAAATCCAAGACATTTCTTGGAGGCTGAGGGAGCAATGAGAAGCCTGCATGGTATAAATCCCACATCACCATGGGCTTCAAATGGCTTCTCTCATCCTTGTGTTTCCTCCATGACCTCCAACTTTCTCCTGTATGGAAACATTTTCAACTTAGGTTGGCTACACACTGCGTTCTTTCTGACACATTTTGACAAATTCAGTTTGATTTTGCCCTTGAGGTCTTTCTAGGCTTAATTTTATGGTTGTGGAAGGTCATCAAAAGGGTAGTGCTATTTAAAGACCAAATTGTGTCACATTTACTCACGGGACTGGTAATTCTTCCTCTTGAAGATGTCCATTCATTTCAATGGGACTACACCCGGAGTAAATGGCACCCGTTGTAAGCAGAGGCTCTGGGGCCTCTCTCACTCCTCTAACTGGACTACTCAGAGAGTAAAAGTCAAGTCCTTGGCCTCAACATTGGTTTTCCAGCCCCTGTTGTTCTGAGGTGGTTTTTTGGCCCCCTCTAGTGACTGCCCACATGGATTTATGAGATCCAACCTTTCAGTGATCAGAAACAGCCATTTCCACCCCAACTGTAAATGGCTTCAATTTTAGAAGTGGCATTTCAAATCCTGACATACTGAGTTTGTTCCCCTTTGCTCACAACATTCTCAGAAGCATCCCATTTCCAGCTTGGTGGGGCTTCTTGCAGTGTTGGAAAGTGTTCACAGTGGTTGAAGGAGAGTCAAACCACACAGCTGTTGATGGGGTGGCGTGGCCATGGTTACAGTCCCACAGCCCAAAGGTTCACCTTCTTTAGGGGAGACAGGAGGGTTTTGGTGTTACAGCTGCACTACCAAAGAAACAGCCGTGGGCTGAATCATAGAATCATCCAGGTTGGAAAAGCCCACTGAGATCATCAGGTCCAACCACTGCAGGCTCACCACTAACCCGTGTCCTCAAGTGCCACATCCATGTGTTTTTTGAACACTGCCAGGGATGGTGATTCCACCACTGCTCTGATCAGCCTGCTCAGTCTCTGAACAGCCTTTCAAGGAGGAGATTTTTCTCAATATTCAACCCAAACCTCCTCTGGAACAACTTGAGGCCATTTCCTCTCCTGTGCCTGTTCCCTGGGAGCAGAGCCTGACCCCCCCCACTGCCCCTCCTGTCAGGGAGTTGTGCAGAGCCAGAAGATTTCCCCTGAGCCTTCTTTTCGCCAGACTGAGCCCCTTTCCCAGCTCCCTCAGCTGCTCCTCCATGGTTTGGGATTTATGACCTTCTACTGAATTACAGTGAAACCTGGAGTGATGCTTGGAGTTGATACTGAGAAGGCATTTTTCAAAGCCTTTCTTTTTCTTATTCTTTTCATACTACTGGAACAGCAAAAGGGAATCTCATTTAAAATATGAATTAGAAACTTTATACTCCTTATGGCTCGTATTCTGGAGAAGCAGATACTTATCACATGCCTGTGTCCTTGGGGGAGTGAGCAAGGAGCTTTTGGAATAGTTTTCTACTTTTTGGCTAATGGTGAGTGGGGCAATTACTTATTCCAAGAAGCTGGAGCCAGGCTGACAGCCTGGGGGCAGACCTGAAAGCACTGTAACACGTTAGGCTTTAGATGCTCTGATATCTTTTAGAAACAACTGCCTTGATCTTTTAGTGCCCTGGTAAATCATTTATTCTGATCACCTGCTTACGAATTCCTCCTCACCGATCCTGTGGGATAGAATGAGCTGCGTATTCAGCTCCCAGAGCTCCAGCAGGTGAACTTCAGCCAGACCCCCAGAGCACCTGGCAAAGCTCCTCACTTGGGAGCAGCCTCAGTCAAGGCAGAAATTCAAATTCCTCTGACAAATGGTGTCTGGAGCTGAAGGTTTTGGATGGGATTTTTTCCCTCTCAGGTTGCAGGCTGCAGTCAGGACACTCTGCCATCCCTCCTCCCACGGTGTGCCTTGCTGCTCCTTGACAATCCGTTTCAATTTCCCTTCACTCCAGCATGACCAGGTTCCCCCAGGTTACCCAGTGATTCATCTCTGTGGAATTTGGGAGTGCTGCTTCTCTGCTCCTGCCCAGATTGGCAAAAGGGTTCTTAAAGCGTCAGAGATTAACCAGAACCTTTTTTGGTGACTATTTAGGCTAAGACCACTTGATGCTAAATGTTATTTTACATGTGCATTCTGACACAAGACTTCACTACTGCACCTCCCATTCCTCTGTATGCGTGGGTTTGAACACCTTTTCCAACTACAATCACATTAGAGGATCCCTGATGCTTTGGCAATGTACATGGGGAATGACTTCAAGTGGAAGCGTGTTTGGATTGTCCTATTTCTATTTCTGAAGCCCTCTCAAGGAAGCTCGCTCTCTCTTCTCACCCCATCGCTTCCGATGGGGCCGAGTCATTGCATTCCGTGTGCGCACAATGACACCTCAGAGAGACTTGGACTGTTCTCTTGTCTCACTTCCACTCTCTTCCAGGCTGGATGCACACCCTGGAGGTATGTGGTTTGTCTCAAGATATAAGACTTCCCCCCTCAGAAACTACATTACTTCAACAAGCCACGAGGGGCTGGCAAGAGGGAGAAGGATGCTCATGTTAGTGCAGCTTTCCCTTGGGATCTCTTCTGCAGACTCCATGCAGCTGGAAATAGACCCTGCTGCTCCTGAATCCCATGTGTGCACAGGCACAAGTTCCCTCATGCAGCATTTCACTGATGTGTGGGTACAAACACTCACAGATGTAGAAATACCTTCCCTTTGTTGTCCTCCTGCAAAAAAGTAGAGGCAGGAGTTCTCTGGGTGCACGTGATCATCTCTCCCTGCAGACTCCAACCTGCTCTGGCACACAGCTGCAGCAGTGTCCCAGGATGCTTTGGCCTTCTCCCCTGGGATGGATGGATACAGGTACATTTACACACCCTGCCAAGGTGGTGCAGAGGTTGGTGAGAGAGTTGAGTAAATGGAGTCTGAAGGGACCTCTGGAGGTTTAGTCCGACCACTGTTCCAGGCAGGCTCACCCTGAGTTCAGAAAAGGTTGCTCAGGGCTATGTCCAGTCAGATGTTTAAAACCTCCTGACGCAGAAATGTGACAGTCCAGTTTTATTCCTTATGTTCAGAAAGAATCTTCACTCCTTCAGTGTTTATCCTCTCTTTTGACCTTTAATTTGTCTTTCACTCCCCTGCCACAACACCTGAGCACAGACCCTGGGTGTGTTTCCCTATACCTGCCATGGTGTCAAGAGGGCTGCTGTAGCTGTCTCTAATATTTGAACAGGGTGGACAAACTCCCTTCCCTCAGGGTTTCTCCATGGGTCTGTGCTCCAGGCCCCTGAATATCCTCTTGGTGGCTCCCTGCTGGATTTGTTCAGGTTTATCAGCATTTTTCTTGTACTTGTGAGCTCACACCTGGGTATGGACCAGCTGGGGTCTAACAACTCACAGAGGGATAATTGTGTCCCTTGACCTGCTGGTACAGGTGAGTTTGCTGTGAGCTTTCCTTGCTGCCAGGTGCCTGTCAGGTGCTCTTGGCTGGAATTGGACTGATAACAAAACAGTAAATAAAAAAACTAAACACTGAGCATTTCTTCTTACCAATCTGGGCTCAGATTTAATGGATCTGAGATCTCAAGCAGTTCCATGACTCTCTTCAGGAGATCACAGTAGGTGATCCAGCTTTGGGACAACAGGATGGATCAGATGAAATACCAGACTTCCTACATCTGTTTCATCTTTGCTTCTTTTTTTGGCCTTGAAGATCCACTGAACTTTCTTTTATTTGGAGGGATTCTGACATTTGAAGTTTCCTCCTCTTCCAGTGGTCAGTGTCCACACTGGTCACATCCATAACTGCCTAAATCACAGGTTTGAGATCTTGCAGTACTTAATCTGGGGAAGAACTTCAGGCTCTGTAGAGACTCCTACCTACCTATTGCCTTGCAAGCCATGAACCAAAGGGAAAGGGTATATTTTTTGAGAACCATGGAATGGTTTTAGTTGGAAGGGACCTTAAAGCTCATTTGTTCCAACTTCATGGGCAGGGACACCTTCCACTAGCCCAGGTTGTTCCAAGCTCCATCCAACCTGGCCTTGGACACTGCCAGGGATCCAGGAGCAGCCACAGCTTCTCTGGGCACCTTGTGCCAGGGTATCCCCACCCTCACGAGGAACAATTCCTTCCCAATATCCCATATAACCCTGCCCTGTGGCAGTGAAAGGCCAATCCCCCTTGTGCTGTCACTCCATCCATTGTCCCAAGTCACTCTCCAGCTCTCTTGGAGCCCCTTTTGATACTGGAAGGGGCTCTGAGGTCTTCCCAGAGCCTTCTGTTCTCCAGGCTGAAAATACTGTCCATGTTCATGGATAGGGTTGCATGCTGTGTACACCTGTGTCAGGATGTGCCTCTGTCATTGTCCAGTTTGTCCAAACTGTCACACAAGTGCATTTTGGAATGAGCACTTGCTAATTTGGGAAGTGATGCATGCTTTACTTTCAGGGGGCAAATCTGGATTTTCCTGCTGAAGCCAAAAGTGTGAGCAACACAATTCTCAGTGAGCACGTTGCCTCTGAGTGACAGTTTGAGTGCAGGGGGGTGACTGGGTTTGGCTGAGCTCTCTACTGCTCTGAAAAGAGCAGTTGATGCCCTTGACTAGCAAGTGCCACATGAATGATAATGGCCAGAGGCCTGGTCACCTCTCTCAGCCAGCCCCTGTGGGTTTGGGTCTGGCCAGCAGAAGCCAGACTGCTTTGGAGACAAGCATCCATAGGGAATTTGTCTTGCTGCTTTATAGGAACTTAAATTTTAAGCCTCTCATCTGTCTCAGATACAGAGCACAGAATAAACCGTGACCCTGGGGACGTCTGCAGGTTTCCAGGTTGCTGTTTGTGCTGTGGATCGTGGTGTAGGGTGAGGATGGGTTATGCTGCTGTTGGCAGGGGGAAAATCTGGGAGAGCTGAGGCTGCTCACACGTCTGTGTGGGTGCAGCTGTTGGGGAATGCTTGTGTTCATGTCGAAGCTGTCTGGGGCTGGAAGGTGCGTGTGGCACTGCTGAGATGTGTGTTATTCTCACATCCGTGCTGGCTGCAAACAATGTCATGTCCCTACCTGGACTACAACGTGACATACACCTTAAAAACAGCAGCAACAACAAGCTCCAGAGCCACAGGAGAAGGCAGAGCTGCCCTTTTTGCTCATCAGTCAGGAAACCCTGCCAGCCCCGGCAAAGCATGCCGGGACCCGAACTGGCTTTTGGACTGGGACTCGGAGAGTGAGAGAGAAGCAGTAATTTGTTTGCCATTGCCCTCCAGCCAGGAAATCCAAACCTCAAGCATTTCCCAGGCCACAGCACACTGGAGTGGAGAGGGAGTGTCAGGGGATGGCTCACACATCCCGACAGGAGCGCACGCACACGCGCGCGCACAAACACGGAGACAGCGCCGGGAAGGGGGATTGTTCCAGCACCACTGCGGTTAAGATGCTGAGACAATCTCGAGTTTTCAGGCCATAGCTGTCAGGATGCTTTGGTATATTCATCACCCCCCACTCCATGGTGATAAAAATTTACACAGCCAACGAAACGAAGATTAATTTCATGTGAAAAGCTGACAGAATGGCCCATGTCATTGCTTTATTTGTGCCAGCACTCAGTAACTCGGCGCAAGTTCCATTGAGGTGGCAGACACCCCGTCCCCTTGAGCCATCTCGTCTCCTCTCTAATGATGCCACCGTTTTGACAAAACCAAGCAACACAGCCGGTATGTGCGAATTTGGAATTAATTTTCTTCAGAAAGGTCAAGTATGTTAATGAGCTTTTGGCTGCCTGTGTTTTCTCTCTTGGGTTTTTTCCCCTGTTAATGGGGGAAGAAGGGGTAAAAAATGAAGGAGAGAAATAATTACAGAAATAAAAATGAAGGAAGGAGGAAAAGAAGGAGGCTGTGAGGATTTGGAAGAGGCAGGATTCAGTATAGCTTTTCATGGGTTCTCCTTTTCCAGGGCTAAGGCAGACTAATTGTATCAGCTCAAGCCTGTGCAGTTTGCTTGGAGGTGTTGAGTGAGGCCAGGAATGTCATGTATCATGGAGTTGGTGTAACCTGGCACTGAGGAGGTGGATTGCACCTCCTTTGCACTCGGGGACTGATGGCAGCTCTGTGTGCTGGCAGCTGCCTTCGTTTTCCATCCCAGGATGGCTGAGCTCGGCTCAGTCAGGGCTCTGTGTGCTGGGGCAGCAGAGAGCAAAGGGAGGTGAAGGAGAGAAAAAGTTCATGGGCTCCAGCTCTTGTGGCTATTAGTGAAAGGAAGCTGGAAGATAACTCAGTGGCTCTGGGAGAAATCCAGGGCTCCCTAATTCATCCAGCTTAAAAATAGGGCAAATAGGCAGTTTCCAGATAAGTTGTTCCCCCACGCAACTGGCACAAGAAGTTTGAACTAAGTGTGATGCCAATCGCCTCTCATCAATGTGTTCCCCAAATTCCTGCCTTTATTTGAGCTGGTTAGAATTTGCCACTTTCTGGCGTCGTGGTGGCAGGAGCTGCCTGTATTTCTCCAGGGGTTGGGTGATGATCAATGGGAGAAAAGGTGGTGAATAGAGCAGATGCTGTGTCAGGGCTTGAGGGAGTGAAGCTGGACTTTGTCAGACATGAGCCACACTCACCTGGATAGGACATTTAGTGTAGGATTCATCTCACCTAATTTTAGTCTTCTTAAACAAAGTATCCAGACTAAATTAATTGTCTAAGTTTCCCTTCTTGTTAATGGAGAACAGTAAGGAGGAACACAAATCCCACCTAATTTGAGAGAAATTCCATTCTGGCAAGGACTTTCTTTCTCGTTGAATATAAAGTGAACTTAAACAATTTGTTTGGACTGAATCCCTACCTTTAAGAGGCTTAAAATTATGGGGCGTGATTTCCTCCTCATTCTCTTCTCTCTGCTCCCATTCTGGCTCTTCTTTCCCTCTACAGTCTAATCCAGCAGACAGAGGAGACCCGGTGGGGCTCCCAACACCATTATTGGCAGGGGTGGATCAATGCTTTCACTTCAGCTTGCCCAGGCTGGCTCCAAGCTTATCCACTCCTGCGGCAATCCAGCCTCTGGCTGTGATGTGGTCCTGCCTGCCTTGCTTTGCTGGAGGCAGCCCGGCACACGGGTTCTGGGCATTGTCCAAAAAGCCTGTGTTGACTTTTTGGAGGGTACGTTTTGCCATCCTGGCTATGGTGCAAGGAGAAATGATGTGGGATGTAACAGTGCCAGTGCCATGCGTGACACGTTTCAGGGTGTCCTTAAGGAGGACTTTTCCATAGTTTCACACCTCTCTCAGCTGTGTTTTGTGGGGCCCTGTGCGTGTTGGATCCTTGTGTGTTCCCCACATGAGTCACTCCTGGCTGGGGCATGGATTTCAAAAGCACACAAGTGACCAAACTTAATGATTTTCAGCTGACTCCAAGCATTGTCCTAAACATGGAATTCCTACCCATAAACCACTGTGCTGCCCACACTCTCCCCCTCGTTCCCAGGCTCTGGGCTGTGCGTGGAGGCACGTCCTGCTCTGCTCACCCTGCTGCATGGTACAGGGGTATTGGGGGCTGTGAGAGGAGCTTGTGGGCTGTCCTTCTCATTTGATTGCACAAATGGTCTCAGAGCATTCATGGGCATCACCAACACCTGTATATTTCTCTGAAGAAGTTGTGTTGCTAAGCTGTAACTTTAATTCTCCTCGGAGGATGTTTCTGTGATGGAAGGAAATTATTTGCTAAGCCCTGCAAAAGACTTTGTATAAATTTAACAATAAGTATTAATCTGGGCACAGGGGACAAGAGATAGCTAAAATATTTCAGTGACAAGTTATATTTTGAGTTGTCAGTTCTAGCAACAGAACATACAAAGTGTATGCACAGAGACTGCCTCGTTCATGGCCATGGTGAAATGAGGAATCCCTGTCCTGTAGTTGCCTGGGATGTCGGGACAAAATCTATAAGAACGTGAATTCTTAGGGAAATTCTTACCCAGCAGCTCCCTGGGGCTTTAGCTGAACTGTGGGATATTCAGCCTTTCCCAGCTCTCGTGTCAAGGACCGTCTCCTCTCTTCCCAGCTGTGAGATGTGGCTGTGCACCCCTTCTGTGTCCTCCCCTCCCACGCTCTGCTTTCATAGGAAGGAATCCTGGGCATGTGAGTCAGAGAGCTGTTGCACGTCCTGGCTGTGTCACCAGTGGGATGATTCAGGACTGAGACAGCACAGCACACCTACCCCGTGATCTGCATGGAGCTCCTTGGACACTCAAAGCCACATTTCCTCAACGTGCCAAGCTCTTGAGAAAGCCCAACCACTTGTTTTGGTGCATAAATAGAAACACAACCCCTAAGAGCAGAAATGGAAGAATAGGAGATGCTCAGGACAGTGAATCTGCTGTCCACTCCTAGGATGGTGTCCCATCATCCCTACGTTGCAGGGGTTGCTTGTGCCAACTTCTCTCAGCTTCTGCTTCTTCCTCTCCCACTGTTTTTCCCTGTGTTAGAGTACTGGAGCCTACGATGGAAGGTCACCACTGAGGTTACTCAGCTGGCTCCAAGGATTAAGACTTCCTGCTCTGCTCCAAAGAGCTGCCAAGTCCCCCCTCCCTGCTGCTCACCACAAACCCAGTGCCTGTTTGTCTCCCTCTCTCCCCTTCCCATCCCTCCTCCTATCAAGAAATCCAGAACTCTCTCCAGCAGACAGAGTGGGAGGTTGAGGCACCCCAGCAACCTCCAGATGCATTTGCTGGAGCACCAAAAGCAGTGTGGCCCCAGGGTGATGTTGTTGATGCCACTTACCGGTGTTGCCAGAAGGTGAAATGAGCCTGTCTGTCTCTCTAGAGTCTGGGACAGGTTCCCATCAGGATCTAACCCAATAGTTGGGCTCACAAAAGGCTTTTTTTTTTTTTTTTCCACTGGAAAGTGCCATCAAGTTTCTCTACCAGCAGGCTGGGGGTGTCCATGGATAACTGGGAAGATTTTCTTGAAAAATAACTAAGGTCAATGTGATTTTTTCATTAGATGGGCATTGGCACAAGAACCTGTAGATTCCTTACAAACATGGTGCAGAGGTAGAGAAATCTATGCCCTGGGCATGACTCCGTCCCAGAGGAAGCTGCCACTGTCCCAAGGACAGTGTGGTGATGGGGGAGCAGCCCAAGAGGACAGAGCTGCCTTTGGTGGGCACCTGAGCATGTGGCAGCAGGACACAAGGAGAGTTTTATTCACATGAGCAGAGCATAAATCAGAAGAGAGGAGCAAATAGAACAGGACCCTGTGAGAGGGAGCTGAGATAAATATGGTGGGAATGGGGGGAAGGTGGGATGGCTGCTCACTATTTTTGTGAAGGGGGGATGCTACTCCAAAAAGCACCACAAAAATCAACCACATTCAAGTAAAAACATCATTTTCTTTAAAAATAATACAGAAGCCCTACATACTAATTGTTCAACAGGATGAGGTAAAGCTGTCTGCTCCACCCTGGGATGTGCTGAGGTCAGGTGAAACCACCACCACCCTCAGGCAGGCTTTGGACACTATGAGGGGGGTGCTTGAGTTGCCAACTATCCTGCTCTCAAACTAGAAGAGAAACAGCTGCTTTTTAGGATTTTAGCCTCTCCAGCCATGGCTGAGTCCCTTTAACTCCTTCTCTTTGCTCCTATCCTTCTTTCTTAAGGATCCCACAGGGGACTTGCCCCTGTTGTTCAGACTGCTGGGGTCACCAGCCAGGAGCTTCTGTCTGTTTCCCAGGAACCATGAGGCTGCAGGAAAGGTACCTGGAGGAGTTCTTTGTGAGCATCACACCTGAATTTGGCCCACTGTCTGCCAGTTTATGCTAAATGGAGACCACAGAGACCTCATTTAATGACTGGGTTTGTGTAGGTGTAAAGCTCTTTGAGGTCTCCATAAACATGGGTGTTTATTCATTTAGATTTCATTTTGATTTTCTTTTCAGATGAATTCATTAGCAGGGAGAAAGCCAAAGCCTCACTGTTAAAAATCCAAGTCTCATTTTTATTTTGTTTTATTTTCTTTTAAGAAAGGAAAGAAGTATAAATGAACTAATTTCTTATTATGGTCTTGGTGCTGGTCCTTCAGGGTGCCTCCATGTGTGTTCTGGAGACTCATAGGTAAGGAAAAGCTGAGAAAAGCATTGAGAGAGGAGGACAGGGGGTAGCTCCTGCCTTGTTTGATGGCACCCTGTGTTAGCTGCTCCTTCAGTTGTTGGGGATATCACATTCCAGGGATGCATTGCTGTGGTTAAAGGGTGAAGTGAGACAAATGAGAGGACAGAGGTTACACACATGAGCTGCAAGGATGTCCCTGTTTAGGTGCTAGGTGGAAAATCAGATGGAGTGTGCTTGCTCCAGCCCTGGGGCTAAGAGCAACAAAGGGAGAGAGCAGGGGATTTATCTAGCTGGAGTCTAATATTCCTTTGGCTGCAGCAAAGGCTGCAGCACTTCCCGACTATCGGCTGGCGCTTTCACTCACACACATCTGTGATTGATGGGCAGAGAGTATAAACACCTCATTAGTGCCATAATTCACTGGTTAGGACTCAGGCTGGGATGTGGGAGGGAGGGGGGAGAAAAGAGTTGAGAAAGTTTATTAAAGAAAAAAAAATGGAAGAAGGAGAACAACGGATGTAAAGGCCACACAAATCATTCCAGGGAGTTATCTGACCTGCTTTGAAAACTTTAATTGCTGATAATGGACAACCTGTTGGGTGGTATTTTATTAACACTAATAGATTTTTACGGGATATTTCTCACATTGCTCTCCCAGAGCCTGAAGAATACATTAAATATTAAAAGTTAATGCTCTTGGTTGCTGTTTCAAGGATGCCCCACCGATAACGAGCTTTCCCGCAAGTTAGAAACCGGGAGCAAACATGAGCTGCCTCTGCCACTTACGGCCTCTGCAATAATAATGAGGAAAATACTTGCAGCCTGTGTGCACCTTGCAGCTGAGGTTCTCAAGCCTGGCCTAAATGCCCTGTAAAGGCAGTGCCCAGCCCAGAGCCGGTGGTAGCAGTATCTAATCTCCAATCCTGGATTTACAACCCTTGGATTCCAGAGTCCCACGCTGAAAGCAAATGCTCATAAACTCCCATATGCTGCTTTACATTTCAGTTATTCAAAGCAGAGGCTGAACCGACAACCCAATCCTGTTTCTCAGGAGAATTCAGGTCTGAAACGGATGATATTTTTCTTTAATATGCCAAATGGCTTTATAAAAGTGCTGCTTCCACACTAATTTGTGGCAGAAATGACCCAGCTACCTGGAACAGAAATGAAAGCGTCTCTTACTGTAGGCAGCAAGAAGGGTTTTGGAGGAAGCTCTTGACATCCCAAAGTCCTGCACACAGCATTGAACCCTGAATGTATGGAAAAAAAGGTCTCTTCTGTTCTGTGAAAAGATGGATTCAAGAAGCAAATGCAGGGAAATTTGCTAGAGGGAAAGTGAACTTGAAACAGGATAAGCAGTAACCAGCTTGTGGTGAGTTGGAGTGTTAGAACTAAAAACTCCTAATGCACTTCTGTGCTCAGGGGGAAAATCTGGACTTGAGTGCCTTCTTTGGACACAGCAGCTCTGTGAGCAGCCATGGCCTGGGCCTAGAAAGCCAACTGAAGTTTGTTTGCCTTGCCTGTGGTGTCTCTTTTGAGTCGTGTCCACTTGCGGCAGCAACGGGCTTGGGTTTGGATCTTGCTCTGACCACTATTTGTGCAGCCACCTCCTTGTGCCAAACCCAGCTGGACTGGACAGCCCCATCCATGTTCCCTGAGACAGCCCTGGTGCAATCTTGGTGAGCAAGGCAGCCTTGCAGGCCTGCTTGGCTGACAGCAGCTTCCCAGGCTTTCTTGTGCAGGCAGCCAGCTGGACCTCTCCGAGAGCCTGTGTTCCAGCTGCCAGGCTGGAGGCAGCCCACAGAAAGCTGGGATGTTGGGAAGGAATTGTTCCCTGTGAGGGTGATGAGGGCCTGGCACAGGGTGCCCCAAGAAGCTGTGGCTGCCACTGGATCCCTGGAAGTGTCCAAGGCCAGGCTGGATGGGGCTTGGAGCCACCTGGGATAGTGGAAGATGTCCCTGCCCATGGAACAGGATGGGGTCACTCCGTCCCTTGTCCCAAGTCCCTCTCCAGATCTCCTGGAGCCCCTTTAGCCACTGGAAGGGGCTCTCAGGTCTCCTCAGAGCCTTCTTTTCTCCAGGCTAAACAATCCCAATTCTCTCAGTGAATCTGGGTCCTGGCTGGATTTGGGGGGAAGTTGCTCACAGGGCAATGGGCAGGAAGGGCCAGGAGACTTGGTGCAGTATTTGTTTCCAAAGGGGTAAATCCTTTGGGTCCCATACTCCAGGATATGCTTTGTTGCTGGACTGCTGCTGCTCAGCAATAAAATGGTCTCAGTTACTTAACAGGAATTGAGTGCTTGGTCACTTGTCCCCCTGCCAGCCCATCCGTTCTCCCATCTCCCCTCCAACAACGACAGCTTTTCCTGATTGACCCCGCAGGCTCACAAAAACCCTTTTTACTTAAACGTGTATTGACCTCAGTCTTGCTGCCCAGTGAATTATGTCACAGCTGGCTATCTGAAAGTCATCAATCAGGGCTCAGACCCCGGGAGCTGTCTCCTGGTGACACGGATCCGAGCCCTCATCGATGAAGATTGTACCAGGTGCCTTCATGTCTCTGGCAACTGGGAGGAGAATACCCTTTGTATGGTTTTTTTTCTGTCATCATCCCATAGGCCCTATGATTTTTTTCCTTTCCTTTGATTTGTTTTTTATTTCCTTCCTTGCCTCAACTTCCCCTTCAAAGAGAAAGAAAAGGAAACTGTCAAATGTGACATGTTGGATGATCTTAATTCTTAAGTAGTGTTAATTTCACCAGTCTTTCCTTCCCCCTTTCCTATTTGATTTTTGTGTTTTGTTGTTGTTGTTGTTGTTGTTGCTTTCCCTGATGTGATTTTATGATCTGGACAAATGCACTGTACAAATGAGAAATTTAATGATACTAGAAATATTTCTCCCATATTTTGTAATGCAAAGTAATTCCAGCAGATCTTTTGCCCCATGACTTGGGATGTGCTGGCTTGTTGTCACTTTGTGGATGAGGGATGGCGAATACTCCATGAAATGTGAAGCATCACCACAAATTCAATTGGCCCTACTGTCTCTGTACAAGGATTGATGGAGCAGGAAGGAGGGAACTCAGTCCATGACAGAGTTTGTAAAAGGAAGATCTGCATTGTACTTGACTGAAACAATAAAAATGCTATGAGTTTTCAGGGTTCCCTTCTCCTTAAGGGGAGAAGGGAGGCATGGTTTGATCTTCCTCTTCTAACAAACAAGAGCAAGGCTTGAGTATCTCACACCTTGCATAGGTGGCAGGGCCAGAAAAGGAGGGATATTTGCTTGCTTTCCCACATCTCAAAATAGGGCTACATAAACAATTCCTGACTTCATTCTTTCTATGCTGGAATATTCTGCTAACAAAGCTGGGAAAGAAAAAGAGCATATTTTTTAGTTCTTCTAGAATTAGTAGAAATACCACCTTGGTGACAGACCCATTCCTTGTTGGAGATCTTGTAAGCCTGATTTATATATCTGTGGCACATTCCTTCGATGCGCCACGTGAATTCTTCAACTCAGGAATGTCTTGAGTTGGGGATATGTTACCTTTTTCTCCGTGTCTTGACTTCAGCAAATGCAGGCAGATAAGGCTGGTGATAGCTCTGACAATGTGCCTGATGCTGTGGCCAGACCTGGCAAGGCTGAGGTGAGGCCAGGGCTGCTGTTGGCTCCCAATGTCCCCAGGGAGGCTGTGAGGGGCCTCGGCACCTCCAGTGCTCTGGATGGAGATCAGGCCCCCAGATAACAAGGTGATGACAAGCACTTTCAGAAATCCTGACACACAGACAGATAAAAGAAATGCAGTAATAGTGTGTAGAAATAAATCCTTCTCATTCTGCTTTTGATCTTCTGAGTTTCTTAAATATAAGGATTTTCTCATATAAGTTTCTTACCTCATCCATAAGCTTATGGTCTGCATTTTAGCAACCTTACAAAATATTGCTAAAAGAAATGGATTCAGGCATTTGTTTTAAAGACACCAGATTAGGCACTATCTGTATTTAGATTGAAATCCTCCCCCACAATGTTTGCAGTATAATATCTGTGGTACTGGCATGTGCAGCACTGCCCGAAGAATGGAACAGGCTGGAAATTCCCTCATCTGCATAAATGCAAATGACTAAAGAAGTTGGACTGGTAGGAGAAAAATGAGCAGATTGTGGATTTTATTCTTCCTTTATTGATGTAAATTGCAGGCATGTGTAATGATATTTGTGATTTTAAAGTAGGCTGTGTCCCTTCAAAGAAAATGTGAGCTCATAAATCCTGGGAGATTAGAGATCCTGAGGCCCGATGTGGCAACGGCTCCGGGTTTATGGCATTCCTCAAGACAGCCAGGATAGGATGTTCTGTGACCTGGCTTTTATGAAGATCAAAAGGCTTGAAACTGTTGAGAATAAGATTTTCACATCATGCAGGGGGAGACACCAAGCTGTCAAATGGGAGGAGGCTCTTTGAAGTGTGGAGATAAGGACCCTTCTAACCTTCAGTCAGGTATGAAAGCCATTTCCAGCGGCACAGGAGCGTGGCCTTCCACTGGACTCTTCACACAATAGCCCAGCTGAGTTCATTCAGGTAAACACTTGGAAGCATCTCAGCCACGGGGAATTGAAAAGGACTAAAAGGACTGGGAAAATGTAAAAATTAATGTATTGAGGAGGTGGGAATTATATGTGCTAATGTTTCTGAGACCAATGAGTCTGAGTCCAGCAGAGCTCCCAGTCTGGAAGCTGGAATCACAAGTGTGCTCCTACATGGATTATCTGTGTCTGAGCATGGGGGGGAAGGTGGGAGTGCTCACAGAGAGCTTCTGGCTGGGAGAATGCTGGAGAGAGACACAAAGTACCTCACACCTCTGTGTTCTGGCCAGGAAGCTGAGCCAGTGCAGGGACAGCCATTCACTGCTGCTGTAGGCCAGGGAGAGCTCGTCACTGGCACAGAAGAGCTGTGGGAGAAGCATTTGTGGAGCACAGCATCACTTTTCTGACTGTCCCAGAGCTCCCCATCTAGCACAAACACTGACATGTTTGTTCATTCCCTTCTCAGATTCCTCAGAGGGGCTGGCATTGGCAGCTGCATCATCGTGGTGCCTTGAGAAAGCACTTCTGCACAGTATTTCTCATGTAAGCAAAAGCTCTCAGCACTGAAAATCTTCCCAAAAAAGGATTCCCCTGAGCTGGTAAGAATAATTTCTGGTCACATTTATAGACGTTTAAATGGCATCTAGACAAGATAAATATTCTTAGTGTTTGTCATCTTTGTGCTGATGAACTAAGGATGTATTTTCTATTGCATAATGACTTTCTAAGAGAAAACAGCGAAACAAGACAGAATAAAAATAAAATTTCATGACAGATGCTGTTGATACATGTGTTTCCTCTGTAATAAGCTCAGTCCTTGGCTGACAATAAAATAGTAATTGTCCTTGGCCAACATCTTGAAAGCCGAAGGTGAAAAGAGAGTGGTGGGAATCACATGGCTTTATAATTCATGTCCAAGCATTGAATTCCCTCACAACAACATAATTTCTTTTTAAACCTTGTCCTAATTATCATGGCTCACATTGATACTCTAGGAACAGTTGTACATAAGACTGGTCATAAATAATTTGATCATCTGATTCTCCTTGGAAAAATGCCATTTCCTGTTGGAAATGGTTGAGGAAATTGCAATGATTTGGTTCTCTTAGGTCTTCTTCAGAGAAGAAGATCTTGACTGAGTTGTAGCCATGGGTTTTATTGAGGGGTTCTTTTTCTTTTCCAATGATTTTATGTTTCTTTTTCTAGTCATGTTTAGTTGTGTATTGGACTTTTCCAATGTATTTGAGTGAGTCCAGAAGGAAATTGTGCAGGGAATATTGAGATTTTGAGGATTATCTTCCAAAGCAAAACACACTTAATGAAAGAATGAAGTTGTACCAAATGGAACTTCCATTTTTCTCTCATCCTAACAGTGCTGTTACACTCAGAGGCTGACCCATGCATGGGTTACAAATATTCCAGCAGCAGGATTGCAGAGGAAGCTCCTCGTTTCTCTGAGCAGGGTTTGCTTCTTCTTTACTCCTCCCTGTCCAGGTTTTCTTTGTCGTCCTTCTCAAAGCAGCAATTTCCCAAATCCCAGAGCAGAGAGGAGTGTGTTGTCACCCTTCCACTCAGCAGTGTAATGAATAGAATCCTGCTCTAACGGGCCCACAGCTCTGATTCACAAGGAAATTGCTGTGTCCCTGTATCCTTTTAATTGTAGGGTTTCAAACCAAAGTATAGAGACAAACATCAGTTATTACATTGTCATTTAATCTGGACTAAGTCCAGTGTGAACCCTGAGCACCTGGAGCTGGTCCAGCTGAGTGGCAGGAACAGTGAGAGTCCTGGTAAACACCACAGGATTCCTGGGATTTGCAGGGCATCTGTTCTGCTGCCCTTGCAGCCCCTTGGGCTGCTCTGGAGGAGCTCCTGGGTGTCTGGTGATTTTATTAGGGCCTGGCACAAGAGAGGTAGGAGCTTGTCAGTGTGCTCCCAGCAGAAAAGCTGCTGTGAAAAAACCTTGCTGTGGGCTTTGCAATCTGAACTGCAGCCAATTCCAGCTGAGGGATGTGACAGCCACCTTTTGCTGTGAAGTTGCCATCTGAACAATGACAGTGTTGTGTGGTTTGAGGAGGCAGGGAGCAGTGGGGAGGAGAAGTGTCTGTCGTGGCTGGGAATGGGCTCTGGGAGGGAGCAGCCCAGGCCCTTCCTAAGCCTTCACCTCAACACCCACAGTTGGACTTGTTTTGAGGGGACACATGTGCATCCCAAATTTTCTACTTTGGCAAGCTCAGTTTGGCTGGGCCATCTGGCCATGCTTCTGCTCCTTTGAAAGCTTTGCCTGATTAAAGAATCCTGGGAGCTCAAGAAGGAAAGTCGCAGGAGGGGGACAGGAAGGGGGCTTGCTAAGAGATGTGCTATTCCCTAATTAAATAATAGCCTAAGAGGAGCTCACAGCTTGTAATAACCAGGGAGATTCTGCTGCTAATATTCACTGCAAAGCTGCTTTTCCCAGAGCCATGCTCCCCATCCCCAACCCAGCTGTGCCGTGCATGTGCTGCACAGCTCTCCCAAAGTCCTGTCATGGAGGGTGAGAGTTGGAATATATTCATCCAAATTACACCATCTCCTCTTTTGTTTTCAATTTGTTGGGACAAACAGCTGCCTTGTTACTATTTATGGTTTGCCACTCCTAAAAGAGCCCAGCCGAAGTCATTGCACTGAGTCTGAGCTGGTTTTGTTTGAGAAATGCTTGAATTAACAGCACAGTGAATGTGGAGAGGAGCAGAGGAGGAGAGAGAGGCTGGTACCTGTTGTGTCCCTTTTACAGCTGGGGAGCTGAGGCCTGGCAATGGAACAATTTGCCATCAGTCTAAAAAAGAGGTGATGGCAGGATCAAGAAAGCAACTCAGTTCTTCTCCATTCAAGACAGAAACACCTTTTTTGACCAGTATTTTTGATGACAAATGAAATACCAAGCCTGAGAAATGGCTGGTTTAAAGATCAGTGATATTTATGAACCAGGTCCTGCTGTCCTTGGATTTGCTCCTGCATAAGCATATTGGAGGTGAGGTCTGCTCTTTTCCCACCCAGGAACCCCAGTGCATCTCAGACATCTCAGATTTACTATTTGTGTTTTTTCTTGTATTCTTCATGCTGGTCCAACCACAGATACTGCTCCAAAGAGGTGAAATTCTGGTAGAGTGTCTGAAGCACTGAAATCCCATGAGGACAAAACCATGGACAAAAAGGCTTATCTAGGGATGCCAAGCACAGGCTGAACCATACCTTTATTTTAGATTTTAGATGAGCTGAACCAACACCCTGCCTGGGGTGACAGCCTGGTGTAACACGTTGGTGGCCAGGAGATAGAAATAAACAGAAGTAGTAGTTGACTTTTTCCCAAAAGAGTAAGGAAATACTCAGATAAACAGATGTGTAACCCCAAACACCGAGACATCAACTTCTCTTCTTCACTCTGCTCTCTGTTGTATGGATGTGGCACAAGTGTCTTTACAAATCTGATACAAGCCACAGGTATTTTCATCTGTCCAGCACTGTGGTGTAGTAAGAAGCAATAAAAATGCTATTTGCTGTTTGCTGAAGTAAGGAGTGAGGTGAAAAAGCTCAACAGTAAGATGAAGCGCGCATATAGAGGCTACACCACATTCCAAGAGGCTGTCCATCTCCCAGGGGTTAGGACTGTGCTATTGCAATTCTTCGTGAGATCTTTCTTACACAAGTTACAAATGTTGTAGCATCTCTCATTCCCCTGGTCCAGACTAGGAGCAGATGTTGGGAGAGGATCCAGGCCTGTGTATAACACTTAGAAGAGGCCATATGTATAAATCCCCCTTCTTTCTACAGCTGTAATACACAGTGTATGCACCTTACTATCAGAGAGAGATCCAGAGCTCAGGGTAGAGTACAACCAGGATAAAGCAGAGTCTTGAGAGATTTCTCCCCATTCAGAAAAGCTGAAAGAGTTTTGTTTGAAAAGACAGACTTGGGAGGAAAAGGACAGGGACGAGGAAGGAGGAACCACTTTAAGGGTAAAAATGTCTGAAGGGAGTAGGGAAGTGCGAGGTTTCAAGGCTATGTGAGCAAGTGTCATGTGCAAGGCTAAGAGAGGCTGGATTTAGGCTAGAGACGAGTCAACAGGCAAGGAATTTGCTCCAGACAGAGTCCTTCCTAAATCCTGTGTGCTACTACAGCTAACAGCCATGTCAATAGGGTTTAAAAGGTGCTTCAGAGGAATTGGGAAGCAAAGACAAATAAGGTGGGTGGCTGAGGGAGGAATGGAAAGACCAGTGGTTACTGAGTGAGGCTTGAGTGTGATGAGAATCCTGGCTGTGCTCCAGTACAAGATTTCCTATCACATTAATTATATTGCAACGGGCTCCAGGGTTTTCTGTGATTCAGACTTGGTGTATCAAAAATCACAGATGTACACAGACACCAGTGGTGGGGTAAGAGATAACCTTGCTGTGTTGTCTCCCAGCCTTCCACGAAGATGCCCTCAAAGATGAAGCCTAAGATTCCTTGATGCTGTTCCCTCTGTGCAAATGGGCAGGAAGTGAGTGATCTACAGGGAACAAGGAATGATCAGTTCTGGGAAATGTCATGTTCCTCTCAAAAATTAACTCCATCCCTTTCCCTTTCAGTAAAATACATATGCTCTTGGATGGCATTTTTGTAACACTGGAAGGTGTTACTTGAAAAGTGTTTCTTGCTTTGAAAATATGGAAATATGGTTACTTAAACCTACATGAACATACAGGGAATGTAGTGGTACTGTCACTCTGTTGTGGGCAGAACTCTTGGCAGATATCTCACAAAATTGTATCTGCTCAAACCAGGAAAACTGAGTTGAAGACTTTCTCTCTCTCCCCTCCGACTCTCTCTTTTTCCGCCCATCTGGGTGCACTGGCTGGCAAATTCCTTTGAGACCATGGAAGGACAGAAAATCAGTGCAGAAGAAGTGAGGTCTGGGAAAGAGAAGTCATGGCAGAGGCAATTCCATGCTGAACAGCACTGAAACAAAAGCAAAAGCCAGACAATATCGACAAACAGAAAAGGAATGAGTGAGGAGCTGCCCCAGCACGGTCTTGTAGTGAAGAAGGAGAGCAAGGAGAGTCTGATGCTGAGTTCTCCAGTTGTGACTGTACCACAGTTGCCTTCTGTCACCTGGACATGAGGTAGATGAGGTAGAGCATCTCCAAATAATGCCTAAGTCACCTTGCTGGCTTCTGTAGAGGGGAAGATATGAGTGTAACAAGCACCTTCCCCCCTGGATTGCTTTAGACCTGGGATGTGAAGACCATAAGGGGCCAGGATTGCTTTAGACCTGGGATGTGAAGACCATAAGGCCTGGCTTTCACTGAGATAGTTGGGGTAGGAATGAGGTTGGGTTTAAACTCTCTTTTATCACTGAAGTTTGGAGGTCTAACCTGAGGAGGACAGAAAACCACCAGAATCCTGGTCTTTGTGACCATACCACTGTCATTCCCTCTTGTGCTAGAGGTGAAGACTAAAGCTTTGTGCTGGCCAAGGAATTCCTTCAATCAGGAATTAGTCTTAGGAGACTGATTCCAGATGCATTTTTTTCTAACCAAAAGTAAATAGGAGAGAGGAGAATCAGGTCCTTTCTCAAGTACCCACCTGCCCTCCCAGTCTGGTGATGCATTGGCTGGAAGACTTGGAGCATCCTCCACTTGTGCCTCCTCTCGTGTGGCCAAAGCAGAGTTAAGCCTCCTGTCCCTCTCTCCCCCCATAAAAGTGCATTATGGGATTCTCTTTCCTGCCTCTCCCTCCTCTCTCCAGAGCTGTGTGTTTGAAATGATATCTATTTCTCTTTGTGACAGCACACCGTGACTGCCGCCTTGACATTGTGCCGAGCTGACATCCCAACCGGTCTGACACTGATGCCTTTGGGCAGAAATCAGAGCCGGTTTGCTCCATGGCTCCATGCAGCCACGACGCCTGTAGCGCCTGGCAGAGCCCCCAGTGCCCTGCTGGGGAAATGGAGCGAGCACGTGGGCCCCAGATGAACTCCGGGAAGAGCGCAGGCGTTACCTGCGCTCATCCTCCTGCCCGTTTGCAGCTTTCAGTGTTCACATTCACGTGGGTTTATTTATTTTTATTCCTCCCCCCCACCCCTTTTCTCTCCCTTTTTCCCTTTCCTGCGAGAGGGTTGGTTTCCTGATTCTCCCCCGGCTGCAGAGTCCTTGGGGAGCTGGGTTTCCAAGTGAGCTGGAAAAGGAGTGCACAAGCGTCTGATCAGCCCTTATTAGTGTTGAGAAAGATCTAATGGGTCCTGGCTTCTGGGACCATTACCTGTCATTTACTTTTATTAAGTCTGTGATGAGAAAGTTTAAAATTAAAGGCTTTGTAAATTGGATTCCAGTTCTAAAGGAAGGTGCCGACCGGGAAATCAGTGCCTAAGCTTGCAGATGGACCACTGGGAACAATACCAGACTGGGGCGTTTCTCTTCAGCTGCTTTGACAAAGGTCCTGTGCCAGTGTGTGGAGGGGGCAAAGCCTCGGGGTATCTAGAAACCTTCAACTGTATGGACCATGTAATCCCTCCTTTGATGGGCTACTCAGGTTCAGACTCCTGTTCAGGAGGAAGGGTGATCTTCTGGTTGAGCCATTACCCAGGCTCGGAGCCCTGTTCCGGCTGAAATGATCCCAGGCAGGTCATGCCACCTCCCCATGGTTCATTTCCTGGTTTATAAGGAGAAGGACCTTGTGCTAGTATCGATTTTGTTTCTTACCTGTTGCCTCATTTGGGCACTCAGCTCTTTGGGGCTGGTACTCTCCTGTGCTTACAAGAGAAGCTCCAACCCCTTTGGGTGTTGCAGGCAAAAATAAAGACTTTTGTTAAGTCTGTAGCAGAAAGCAAGTAAAAGGGATGAGCCAGCTAGTTAAGATAATAATCTAATTCTTAGGGATTGTAGCATTGTTGTATTCTCTCTGCTTCTAAGACTTAATCTTTGAATTAACCACCCAAACAAACTTTTGTTTGGGTGCTTAATTCAAAGTGAGTGAAACACCCCAATTGCACTAAAGCAGTGCAGCTAATTATGGTGTGACAAGGGAAGCTCAGGGGCCAACCCTAACAAAGAGCTGCTGTCACTTCTGTTTTCTCAGCTGAATAAAAGTCTCATGGTGACATTGCTCTGATGAGAAGCAGCATGAACTAGTGGTTATAAGTACAGTCTGGGAATCAGAATTCGTGGTTATTGTGTCTCAGTTTGACTGGAGTGACATGGGAGAAGTCACCTGAGGTCAGGATTTTAGGTTGCTTTGTTCCCATCCTTGCACTGTTCAATACACAAGTTGTGCTTACACAGCTTTGCATGAAGATTTGAGGTCCACACGGTGTCTCTGAGAGGTAGAGTCCAGATCTCCACCAAAGCACAGGGCTTAGCCTGCTAGTAGGAGTTTGCAAAACGAAGTGTTTGTCTTCTGAAGGGAGAATGAAACAGAGATTCCCTTTAAACTCATGGTTTCTTGGAAAAGTTCACCTCAGGTTCTCCCTCATGGCTTGGCAGTTTTCATCTCCCTGTGTTTTGCCTGTGTTGTTATCATTATTGTTATTATTGTTATTATTACATCATACTATATTTACTTTTAATAGAAGTAAATTTGTGAATATTTGGAAGAGTTACCCTCTGCCCATCCCCTCTAGCACTCCTGTAGCCAAGCTCCAGGTGAGTCCCCACTTTTAGGAAGATTCCCCTGTTTTTTCTCAGGACTGAGAGCAGAGGCCCACACCATACAAATCCACACCTTTCACCTTCTTTCCCCAGAGAGATTCCAAACCACACCAGCAGGAGATGGGAAAATAAACCCAGAGGAAACTGTGACAGGGAGGGATGGCTAAGGAGGGCCAGGGAGTAGACACTTGGACAACCCTGGGGCCAGAACTCCTGCCAAATGAGGCTAAGCATGTGTTAACTCCAGGCCATTCTCCCTGTCTGTCCACAGACACAGCAGCTCCTTGACTTCAGCTAATTGCCACGTTCCCTTGAAGGAGGAGTGATGCCTCTCCCAAGTTTCTCTGCTAGGGATGTGAGGAGCTGATCTCTGAGTTATTCAGTGGTTTCTTACATCATTCCTGTGTTCCCAGCCGTGCCACAAGGCTTTCAGAAGGTAATCTGGGGAGATTTTATCAAATGTAAAATGTTCCTAGACATTGCTGGAGCCATGATGTAATGATCCAAGGTTTTTGTTCTTTAAATTCCACTGAAAAACCACAGGCCCTAAAAAAATTATTGCAGGGGAACTGATGAGTTTTAAGAAGGAGGCTGAGATCTTGTGCTGGACTGAGCCATCCTGGGGGTGCTGGTGGGAGAAAAGGTTTCTCTAGATCCTGTGTTGCTGGCCTTGTAAGGTCTGGACTGAATCTCTGAGGTGGGCAGCAGCCTTCACAACACCCTGGTTTCTGCTGCCTGGTGGGAAGTGTTGTCAAAGGAGAAGGCAGCAGGGCCAGGCTGCTTTGTACCTCACTGCTCCTGATTTCACAGAGTCACGGAATAAGCTGGGTGGAATGTTGGGAGCTTTGGTATTTGTTCTAATTGTGGTTGTTCCCATTTTTGTGAAGACAATTCCAGCCCAAAATCTTACTCAAAAAGACCAAACTCATGGTCCCCCCAAGTAACAGAGGTCTGTTAGGATCATCCATGCTGGGGCTGAAGACCTGGTTTACAGGATTTCAGTGTTTGAAAGGCCTTTAAACCCTTTTCAGAGGGTCAGTGATTCCTGAGTGACACAAAGTCTCCCTGGCATATTTCTATCTGCCAGACTGGGATAAGACTGTCCATGCTTTGATGGTTTGGATTTCAGTACCTGTTGAAATCCCCTGAACAAATGGTGCCATTAATTACAGGACTGGCTTTGATGAATGGTGCACAGGGGACAACATTTCATTTTGTCTGGGGGGAGTTGGTGGGACGGGGCATTTCAGAGTGTTCAGTGATGCAGGAGAGGTCCTGGGTGTTGCCTGATCAAGGGGAAGTTGCTTCCTCTCTCTAGAGTGCTGTAAAGTCAGTGTCAAGTCACTGTGGCATCTGGGTTATGTCACCTGCTGAGGGGGCTACGCTTTATACATCAGATTTACTCAGACAAAAGCCAATTCATCCTTTTATCCAAAAAGCTTTTAGAATTTCTCTAAGGGTTACAAATAATTTTGTCCTAAATGGCCTCTGCCTGCCCCATTCCCAGGGGGAAGGGCACTGACTTTGGTGTTCACATGAGACACGCTGGATGGGGGAAGGTGACAGGGTATTCCCAGGGAGAGCCCCGGGATCCTACCTCCCTGTTTTCCCCATATCCTTTTGAAACTCCCAAAACAAAAGTTGTTCATATGACAACATTGTAAGAAAGGCTTGTTCCTAACGTGCTGGAAATTTCTTTTTACAGCTTTGATTTAGTTTCTTATTTCTGTGGATCATTATGTTTTGCTGCTGGCAGGTCATGCTCATGCCAAAAAGTTGAATTAATTTTGGGGACATCTGAAAGGTTTGTTGTGTACAGACAACACACTACTTGTCATTTCAGTCTAATTAATTGCAGCCATCTGAGAACATCTCTGGTGGGTTTTCACAAAGGGTTGCTGGACAGGATAAAGCAGTGTTAGAAGACTCTCCTTCTGGGACAAGAGGACTGCTTTCTGGACAGCTGGGTGATAGGTTTGTGAGCTGATGGGGTTGGTGGAAAACAAGACCATTCAAAAGGGAAAGGAAAAACAAGGAAAGTCAAAGATAGTGCCATCAAAAGTAAGGATAATGGAAGGAGAGTATTCACTTCTTTAAAGCTCCCAAAATGAAAAGGGACAAATAGGAGTGTTGATGTTCCCCTGTGTTCACGAGGAATCTCAGCAAAGACAGAAGGCATGATTCCTTTTAAGTGAGTTAGATTTACACTGGAGTTGTTTACATGATTCACTCATCCGTGTTCCAGTTTAGTGATTCAGTTTAGGATAAACTGAATCATGCCTTGGGAATTTCTTATTGCTGACTTTAAAGGTTTTCTGATGATACTGGATCAGGTGAAGAGCTCTGTGCTGCATCCATCTACCTGGGTCAGAGTTAGACACAGGAACATTCAGTTTTGTGCACATGGTTAAATACTTGCATATAGGGTGAACTCTGAGTACCTGATACTCAGCTAACCCTAAAAACAAGGCATAGAGTGAAGTGAAGAGGCAGAAGAAACCCCATGCAAGTCCTGAGAACATACTGTTTTTTAAATTAAGAATTTAAATTCTTTTAAACTGAGAATAGAGTTCCTTTTGCAAGAAATTTCAGTTAAACTTAATTGATCTTTCCCAATGAAATTGCACTGAAATTTTCCTGAACAGCTCTTACAGAGAGGCTTTGGGGTCAGGAGGATGGGCAGAACACTTCAGTCTGAAAGAGGTGAAAGGCAGTAAGTCATGACCTGAGTGGCTGAAGAGACTGCAGAAGCCACTGCCAGGGAGTCCAGTGGCCAAAGGCACAAAGATGTTGAAGGTACATTTAGGAGTGTAAGTGGAGGGTGGCTCCATGGATGGCTGTGCTGGCCACCTGATGGAGAAAGTCATTAAGCAAATTACGGTAATGGAAGCCATGTAGAGCAGGGGAAGGTCAGTCCTGGGAAGACCTCAGTGTTGTATTCTCCTTCACACAGTGGCTTTTGGAAAGATCAGTGTCCAGCTGCATTGATTTTGGGTCCAATGGCATTTCTGATGCTTGTTCTAAGGACTTTGCTTCTTGAGACAGTACTGGAAGGTGACACAGGGGTTGTCCAGGCTCCCCTTGAGCCCTGTGTGCACACACTGACCTGCAGGGTGTGTCTGGGACATGGCTGTTTGTTGCTCAGACATCATTCCTATATCCATATAGGATTTAGGGGATCCTACCCTTTTCTCGTTTTCCCTGGGGCACACAACGGCCACACCAGGCAATCGTCCTTGTGTTAGTACCTCCCAAAAATACCCAGCAGGGCATAAACTCCAGCACTGTGTTTTCCAAACAGGCTATGAAACCAAGAATGAGAGACAAATGTGAACCTTCCTCCAGCCCCTTCTGTCATCTGGGCATGCTCGTGCCACGTGTCACTACAAACACTGGGACATCTGGAATGGGTTCATGTGAGTCCATGGGGTTTGTGCGTGGGAAATCCCTCATCCTCTGCTCATTCCCCTGACAGGCAGCTCCAGCCTCCGCATGACAACACACAGACAGAACCTCTGCAGAGTTACTGGAGGAGGATCTTCTGACTGGGATCCAAAATTGTTCTCACAGTAACATCTTCTGATGTTTAGCCCTCCAGATGGGGCAAGATCTTACATCTAGCACAGACTTACCATGTATAATCACTAGAAACCACTTACTTTGTTACTTCAAGGCAAAAACTGCTCTCATCCTCCTTGGTTTTACATGTGATTAAATCCACTGATCCAGTTTCTGCCTCACTACACTGGAGTCTTCCCAGCTGAGGATCTATTTCACACCTCCCAGCTGAAAGACACCCAGCCCAGGTGAGCACACACCTGCAGTCCAGCCTGGGCAAGGGATTTAAACATCCTGGCTGAAGCTGGGCCTAAAACCTGGGTGAAACCTGGTGCTGAGGGGGCATGTGAAGGGAAAAACACATAAAAAAATAAACTTGGAGCCATTGTTTACTACATTTTTATGTGGTTCTATGGCAGCTGTCTGACCTCCTCACCTAATTTGCAAATAATCTTGTCAGGACAAATTAGCCCATGCTGGGCCTGTGCTGTTGAGACTAGATGGTTATCAGGATTTGCACTGGTGAGTTTTAAGGTAGTTCTGGTGTCACTGCAGTGTAGTGGAGTCCCTGTGGCAGTGACTGCAGTGCAGAGAGGCTTTTGTATTAAACAGAATGAACGTGCACAAACCCTCTTCTACAGAAACCTGGAATTAATGGTTTTCTGAGCTGGTTTCTTTCAGGCCATTTTCGCTACAGGGGTGAGTGTTGAAAATAAAGATTTAAACTCCATTTTCAAGTACAACTCTGAACACTGTGAATTGCTTAATTCATTTTAATAGAGGTGTTCACTCTGAACCTGAAAAGCTTTTAGTTGAGATCTAGCCTGTGGTTTGATATTACAAATTGCTTGGTGGTAACATTGGTTTAAGACACTGTTGTCTCTTGGCCTCTTGGTCCTGCTGCTCTGCTGGCACAGCCACTGCTGTGGTTGGGAACCAGGTGGGAGGAGCCATCTGGCTTGGAAAGGGGAAAATAAAGGTTTCACGTGTTTGGTTTTTTGTTTGTTTGTTTGTTTAAAGTAGGAAAGTTCCTCTGTCTGGTTCAGTGCCTGGTCACAGCAAGTTTTCCTGGCACAAGTGAGTGGAAAGAGCACTTTGGCATGGAGAGGAAATGAGCAGCAGAGGGTGAAAGGTGAGCAGCAATTACTGGTGCTGGGAATGCCCCAGTGTACTTTAATATCAGCCCATGATCTGCAGCTGATCTCAACATGTGAAAAATGTTCAAATACCTTTCAAATTGTCGGGTTTAATCTTTGCTTTTAGGTGTCCTGGCAGGCACTTCCCATTTTTGTCCTTATCTCACAGTCTCCAGCTGTCTTCAAAGGCTTCCCAGCTACTGTGTCCTGCAAGTTCAAAACCCTGCAGCCCACTGGGACTGGAAATGTGTGAAGGAGCACAAGGATTGGAGTTGAATGACAGTGTAAGTATCAGTTTTCTGCAAGGAATGCTTCCTTCATTTCCAGAAGGAGTTCATTGACAAAGAACCTGTTTTAATATAAGTGGAAGCTGGGTTTCCACAGTGACTTTCTCAAATTTAGAAGATCTTGTCCTTTAAATCCAGTTTGCCATGGGACATAAAGTTCATTTGCTATAGACTACATCAAACCAGCTGAGCCCAGAGAAGAATATGGTGAGGTGCCTGGAAAACAAAACAAAAAAAAACCTGTGAAAACCAGACTTTTGTGGCACTAGAAAGTGGGGAATTGTTCTTACTGAAAATTTGTCACCCCACGCCCAGAAATGGAGTTCCCTGATAAATAAATTCCCTGCAAAGACTGAAAAGACAAGCCAGCACAGATCACTGGAATACCCAAATGGTTTGGTTAAAGAAATATTTGTTTTGTTTAATAAATTATGATGGGTTTGATAAAATTTCCCTTTGCAAATTTGAGTTGTACTTGACAGGAGAAAATTGGAGCCTCCAAAGCCTGTGAAAAAATGTGTGCTGCCTTCAACCCACATCCACAGAGCAAAATTCAAATAGTTCCCATCAGTATCTGGCATACGAGTGGAAAGGGCAGCTTAGCAGAGGTTCTTTGGTTATAAATAGTAATGTATATATATATATTATAGTGCAGTGACCCAGCTGGAAATCTCAGATCTCTCTCTTGATTAACATATCTCATTAGTGGGAATGCTGAAGTGTGGAGTTCGGTCTGGTACCCAGCGGGAAACTTGTGCTGGTATTGGGAACCCCATTTCCCTCTCCATCCTCTCCCTGCAATGCCCAGTGCTGTGAGAAAAAGCAAGAGATGGAGAGAGGAATCTCAGATTTCTTCCCAGTGACACCGACAGAGGCAGCTCAGGGGAATCCTGCCCAGCAGAGGTTAATGTGACCCACATATAATTGTGTGAAAAGATGCCACTCTGCGCCTTTGTCAAAGAGGCTTCTCCTTACAGCCGGAGCTCCCCAGCCCCTTCAGCAAAGCACAGTTTTCTTGCATTAAATCACCACTGCCCTCTTGCCAGCTGCTTAGAGTTTGCACATTATACAGAGGAGATATCTAATATATATTTATATATTTTTAAAATGTGACAGATTGTCTTGTAACATATGTGGTACTGCCTTGAAATGAGCTCCGTGCGTGTGATGGCCGAGCCAGCGGCCCCTGTGTGTGTGTGTGTGTGTGGTTTGTGTTTTATTCCTTCTGCTGGAAATCTGAGAGCCTGGGACACTGGAGCTTTTCATGTTGCTTTTTCTCTGAAATATTCATGACGAGTTGATGACCTTGATTCTTTGATACCTGCCATTTATTTCTGTGCCACTGCTGATAACTGCTGCTAAGTACATATGTCAGTGCCATGGTTGAATGAGTGGGATGATAAGGAGAGGGAGAGCATCTCTGGGATTCATGTGCTGGAATAAGATTACTTTAGAAACTCTGAGGGCATTTTAGGAGCCTGCCATGCCATCTTATTCACCCCACTTTGGTTTTTCTGACTAAAGCCTGTTTTATTTGCTTCTCCTCCAGCTTTTCCTTCTGACTTGGAAATCTGCTAGGTCGCTGCTGCTTTTCTCAGAGATGATCCTTGGCTCACTATCAAGTGAATTGCTAATGAATTAGTTACACTTACATTTTTAAAAAAGAGATGTGAGTTTGGGGACACCCAAGGAATTCTTCCTCAGCCAGAAACAGATCCTCATTGAAATGGACTCTGGGAAGTTGGATTAGATGAGCAGGGCATTTTGGTGCCTTTAAAGACAAGGAAAGATGAGGGTAGAGCAGAGGAAGATAAGAAGAAGAGTAGGCAAGCAGGTAAGCACCAATATCACCTTGTAAGTGTGACATTTAGGCAAGCAAATCTCATTGATGTTTGTGAAACCATTCTTTGGAAGAAGTCTAACCTGCCAGGCACAAAGTTTTGAGGATGGGAGATAAAATCAGTGACAGCAAGGGTTACAGAATTGACAAAATAATTAAATATATGGGGAAAGATTTCCTGAATGAAAATTAAATTAAGTCCAACCTGAACCAGTTTTCACTGACATTGCTGGATCAAGGGGCCACTGGTTCCTTTTGACTGGACAATATTCTGTGGTCTTTCAGAGACATAAGTGGTGTCAGGGCCTGGATTCATCCTGCTTAGTTCAATTGTTCAGCTGAAATATGGGATTGGGACAGCTGGGCTGGCTGACCTGCTGTAGGTTCTGCAGTGGTGATGTGGGGAGGGAAGGCTGGTGCTTTCACCCTCATCCAAGCTGGGCTTTGGATGGAATTGGAAAGTTCAGATGGAGGCAGCTGGTCCACGTCTGTTGGATTCTGAAGAGGGGACTCTGATGAAGAGATGTATTGACAGAGTTTTCCTTCACCTAAACTGTGAAGTGAGGGAAGCCAGAGCAAGGGAGACAGTGGAGAAGAACCTCTGCCATGGACTCTCTTCTCACTACATTTCATACAGAAAATTGCAGCACTGTCTCTTTTCTGGGCTATCACTTTCCCCTCTCAGAAGTCACAGCACGTGGCTGTACTGCAGTGTACATTCTCCTGAGGATCACTTCCCTTCCCTGTGAGAAAATATGGGAAAAAGAAAGAGAACACAAGGATGGAAGTAAAATTAGCAAGGCCTGAGGGGCTTCTGCGTGTGCTTGTTGAACTGCAGCACCCTGGAGAGGCAGGAGATAAGGTGGCTCAAGGAATGCAGCCCAGTCCAGAGAGGCATTTATTTAAGATTGATATCAAACCTTGGAATTGTGAGTGGGAGGATTTTTGAGGAAGGAACAGGATGTTGCCAGGAGGGAGGGAGGCTGGCTAGAATGATTTATTGTGAGGGTCAGTGGCAGGAAGTCGCTGGAGATATGTGATGGTCTAAAACGCAGGCCAAGGAACCCGCGTGCGGACACTGTTTTATACTCGGAGATTCTGGCTCCTCGAAACAGGGCCAACAAAGTGACTGGGTGGTCTAATTTAGGGTCATCCTTGGTGGTCCTGCATGCGTGTGTTTTGGTCAGCTTGCTTGTCTGTGTGTGTCTCTGTGCACAGTGACCCGTCCTGCTCTGGGGTCTGTTACAGAGGCTCTACCACTGAAAACATTTCACTGTACTTGCAAGAGAGATTTCAGGCCTTTTCAAAGGCAAGCAGCCGTTTGGTGCTTACACAGATAATTAAGCAGACAGGAGAATGAAGTAGTGATGTTTGTTATTAGGCTTCCCTCCTCCCCATAGGAAAATTCCCTGTGACCAAAGAAAAGAAGAGACTCTGGCAAGAGCAGAGGAGTTGTGATCAGGAATGACCTTTGGGGCCATACACAGCATTGGAGAGTTCAGCTGGATGGAAAGCTTTAACTGTCAGTCTGAAATCTGCAGCTCCTGGCATTGTACCAGGCCAGTTATCTCGAGCAGGACTGCTGCAGGCAGCCGTGCCTTTTGATTCTGATGGCTATGAATAAATTATTGATCATTAAGCACAGCCACCTTCTGTCTAACCTACTTCTGAGAGCCACTTCTGTGCATTACTGTGCTGTCCTGTCTTCTGACCCAGTCACACCTGGAGTCCCCTTGTGCCAGGAGCAGTTGTCCTTCCTGAGAAGAGACATGTTGTCATGGAGAACCCCCAAGTCGAACAGGAGTGTGGAAGGATTCAGCTCCCTGGGAAATGCAGTGTGGTGGAGAAGGCAGCAGTGCTTTGAAGTGAGTGGGAAGGTGTCCTTTGACTTCAGGTGACCTTAAATGACTTGTCAGAGCTTACACAGAAAAGTTAGAGCTCAGGGACAGGATTTAGTTCATCTCTTCTTTGTAGGGATGAACATCCAGACAACTCTCCCATATGCCTGTTCAGCCCCTCATTACTGCAGACTCGGCTGTGTTGTGGTTTCCCTCAGTGCATTCCTCCCCTGCTGCTCTGCCTTTGTTCCTTTCTGCAGCTCTTCGGGCTGTCCCTGCCGATAATGGCTGCGATTAGATCAACACGAGGGGGTGACATCTGAGCTTTTCATGCTGTCCTTTTATCTAATGTCCCCCAGCTCGTGGTCCTGTTGTCCCTGCACAGCTCGGTCTGTGGTGATGTTCACTCTCCTGCTTACACTCAGTGAATGATTTATCATCTGTTATCAGTAGGACTCTGTACAGTGTCCAGGGACAATGTTTTCTGCCATCTGGTTCCAACCTGGTGGAATATCCTTCCATATGGTTTTCACATGTGCTTCTCCTAGTACCTCCTTTCTATTTCCCCCCTCTGGATTCATTATTATGCAGTTTGTCTAACAAGTATACTTTGTTTCACTTTATAAATTAACCACACACATTAATTAAAACTTCAGCAAATGTGGATGTTTCTCAAATGACAGAGAAAACCTTCCCAGCTGAGTGAATCCATCTTCTGGGAGAAATTTCCAGTCCCATGACTTACTGGGAATTAATTGCTGCAGAGTTTCACGCCACTCTTCAGGCACACATCAGCCTGGGGCTTGTCCTGGAATCAGAACGTGTGGGGAAGTCTTTGGTTCAGTTCTGTGTTATGAAGGTGTCGGTTGCAGTTCCAGGATCATGGTGTGGGCAGGAAAAAGACCATAAAAACACCTTTTTATGTAAACTGTCTTGAGTCGCTGGCAGTGATTTCCCATGACTTGATGTTGGGCATTCCAAGAGCCAAGCGGCTCTGTCTCACCAGTCCTTGGGTGATCCAATGTCCTTCATCAGGATCCCTTGCTGCTGCATTTGTTGGTCTTTGCAGATAATTTTTGCTGTGGTCTTTGTTGATTTTGTGTTGTTAGACCTGGTAACACACTTTTATCTTATCTGCCTTTTTCTCTTCTTTGCTCTCGGTGTCGTTTGCCATTCCAGGATAAATACGGAGCCGCCTGCCCCTGGGGGCCATGCACTGTGTTCCTCCCCCCAGAGTGTGCAAATATTTGCAGCAGAGCAGCCTCTGAGCCCCGAGACGTGAGCAGCGACACGAGGAGGTGCAGCCTGGGGCAGGGGCAAGGCCAGAGGGTGTGAAAGCAGCACACAGCCCGCAGGGTAAGTGGCCTGGAGAGTTTGGGAAGCTCCTGCCTGGTCTCCAGAGCAACAGGGAAACGGGGACTTGACTTCAGGATGTGCTCCTACTGCTGGGATGTGCTCATGTGATTCAGAAGCTGTTTCTTCAGACAATTTTGCTTCTGAGGTGACTGATACCTTAGAGCTGGCAGAGTTACCTGAATTATCACCCCTCCTTTATGCCCCATTCAGAAGCAGAGGACCTCAAGTAGCTTGAGGTGTTTGGTGTGTCTGTCCAAGAGAAACAAACCATTGCTAGTGCAGCTCTCACACCAGGGAGCACATGAAGCAGTAACTTTTTAAGCTGTTGAGGCCAATGTAAGCCAGTATTCTCACCAGAAAAAGATATTTCCACTTTTCCTTCCTTCTTTTGCTGTTCCTCCATGCTTTCTGCTCTTTCAATAGCACAGATGTTCTTACAGCTCGTTGACAGTCCCCATACATCTCAGAAAGGAGCTGTGGTTGGTGTTACCTTCGATTGGTGCCCTAATTCACTTTGTTGTGGAAACTCTAATTCACTTTGTTGTGGAAAGCACGTTAGTGTCACTGTGGTGTCCCATTGTGGGGGTGCCACTGTTCCCTGGGGGATGCCCAGGACTGGAGCTACTACTGGTAGAGACCTGTGCTACTTCACCCTTTAAGGTCTCCTCCTTGTTGCCTCCCATCTCTGTCACCTTGGGTTTGGTGGCTCACCAGGACGGTTCCCCTGTGTTGGTTTTGGGGGTTTTGCTGTTTGCTCACAGTTGCCCTTTCCTGGTTTGAAGTTTGCCAGCCCTGGGGCCAGTGACCCCTCTGAAGCTGCCGGGGTTATGGCCAGGGGTGTCATTCCGTGTCCATCAGGGCTCCTGGTCCACACCGGATCCATCCTGCGGGCATTGACTGATGGCCCTGTGCCAACCAGGGTGACCCTGGTCTGGAAGCTCTGCTCCCTCCTGCAGGGCCTGTTTGATGCCCATCAAAGAGGTGCTCAGGTCATCAAACAGCCAATTAAAACAATCAAGAGGGAGGAGTGGAAGTGGAGGCCTTAACCCTTTCCACCCCATCATAAACACCTTTGTGGAGCCATATTTTTATGCCAAAAGGAGGTGTGTGAGGGAGGTAAAAACAAAGATCCATCTCTATAAAATTTATCTGTGGAATCTCTTTAAAAATTGGGTAAGCAGAAATCGGGAAACAGTTAACTGTCTATGTAGCTGCCAGTTATTTAGGGCCTGGAATGAGGCTGGATCAATGGCCTTCCTTTCCATTTTATATTTGCTATGTGAAACACACATCATAAAGCAGCCCATGAAACTCAGGGTAGGGTAATGAATATATAATAATACATCTCAAACTCCAACACTGCTTGGAAGAATTGAATTTTCTATCATGGCTGTTGCTATCTGAAAAGGAGAAAGACACTCCCATTACAGCTACTGGCAGCTGAGAGCAGGCAGAAGGCAATAAATTGAGAAGTTATTTAGCATCAGCTTCTGAATAATGGCATCAGAAGGATGTGCTCTTCACTTGAGGAACCTAACGAGGTAGAAGTGCTAGAGCTGGGAATTAAGAGCACCAGTGAGATCAGGGGTAATAAAAGGTCTGTGATCTGCCAGGGGCTGATGCTCAGACTGGTGCAGGGTCAATCCCAGTTGTTTCAGTGCTAATATGAGGGCTGTAAGATCATGCAGCCTTTCCTAAAATGCCAGCAAAAATGCACAAACCCCCAGATTATTTTGCCTGTTGAGCTTTAATCCACACTTACTTTGCAGTTTTCAGGTACCAGTTTTGTGGAAATGGTGACAAAATAAGTATTGGTTGAAGGTTAAATGTAGAAAGATTACTTTTTAAATAACTCATCACATCCACACTGAGTTCCTGATCCAGACACAGAACTGCAGAGTGGCATTGTCCTGTACTTCAGTTTCCAGCCTGTAAAAGAGGGAACAGCTCCCTTTTTTCCCCCAAGAACACTAAAATCCGTGCAAGAACACTAAAATCCATGCAACACAATAATGCTAAAAATTCCCCCTCTCCCCTGCAGAAGATACCCTGTTATACTTGAGTGCAGCACACACTCCTCCCAGGTCTTCCTTCACCTGCTTGTACTTGTTCAATTTTTGCTCTAATATCATCATCTAACTAATGCAAAGGCATTGAATCCATTTTCTGACTGTTGGGTAAATGATGGTTAAGTGTCAGGAGATTTATTTAATTGTCTAGCTATTAAAAAAAAAGGTCTGCTGAGTGAAAGCTTTTATGCTTTTAAATGAGGTATTGTTGTGATTAGAGTTTAAACAGCAATGATTTCATCAAAAATGCATTGTCAATAATCACTGGCTTGTTTGATAGTCCACATAACTGTACCACCCTCACTGCCAAGAAACTCATCTGACCCACCAGTGATAAGAATAGCTTTTTTTTTCCATTAAGTGTGCAGTAGATCTAATGCTCAGGGCCAGGAACATCTTCATTAGGCAGTACGGAAAGTGAACACATTGTTCACGAACCAAATCCAGAATAATGGACTAGAGAGACTTCAGAGGTGAGGGATGGAGGTTGTGGGAGTGGGAAAGGGGCTTAAAGCTTCACAAACCACTGAGAGAGAGGATTTGAGTGGGATACGGGCAATTGATTCCCTTAAGTGTCTTTGAAGAGGCTGGGCTAGAGGTGGAGAAACTCCAGATGGATCACTGTGATCCTGCTCAGTCTCATCACAGCAGCTCAATGCTCATTTTACTCTTTTCTATGTATTTAATTCAAAAAGCCAAGAATCCAAAGGTAATTCAGCTGGCATAACCCAAACCCACAGCACCACCACGGCAGGTTCCTGGGGTGAGGTGATGACCTGCAGGTCAGGTGCCTGCTCCTCAGCTTACCTGAATGTCTCAGAGACATTTGGGAAATGCAAACAGGCCAAAGCTTTTCTTTATGCTTTTTATTTTTTTTCCATGGGAAATCCATTTCCCAAGTGAATGCCACTTCCCTGCTAGGTCTTGTACCAAAATCTGTGCCAAGTGTGTGGCTCAGGATGAGTTTTTGCCCAGAACATTCTCTACCTGGGGAATGTGAAGGGCCTATGGAAAACACATGTTCCCAAGGGCAAAGGGAGACGTTCTTCCCTCTCCACCTTCTTGTCTTCCTGAATTTCCCATTCACTAACATATTTTGGCACTGAGAGCTGCTGGTTCCAGGTGTCAGGCCTGGGCAGGATTAAGGCTGACACTCGCCCTGAGACTTGAGCAGGAATATTGGATTCCCATTTCTCACTGCCACCCCCTGCTTAGGGAATCCCAGGGAGGGGCAGCAAGGAGATCCTGGCTGTGTCACTGGCAGCACCCCAGGCAGAAGAGCAG
The DNA here is from genome assembly GCA_013400495.1 of Nicator chloris. Taxonomy (NCBI): domain Eukaryota; kingdom Metazoa; phylum Chordata; class Aves; order Passeriformes; family Pycnonotidae; genus Nicator; species Nicator chloris. The sequence continues at coordinate 416,655 of WAAE01026053.1, forward strand.
GGCTGGTGTGAGCAGGGCTGAGCTCCTGTCCCCCCTCCCTGCCCCCATCAGTCCTGAGTGCCACTTTGCCACGTTTGCTGCCTGCTCCTCCCGGCTGGGCAGCGATTGCTCCCTGTTGGAGAGCTGTCAGTGAGGGGAGAGCCATCCATCCATCCCCGTGGGAAGTAAGCTCACCCAGCAGGGGGGCACCACCTCCTCCCAGCCAAAACAACCGGGCTTTGACAGCCCTGATGTATTTATTATCTTCTGGGGGGCAGAAGTGCTGCCACAGCAGGCATCAGGCTGGGGGAAGGATGCTGCTGACTTGGAAGAGAAAGCAAGGAAAAGCACTAAGTGCCAAGGAGCTGCAGGGAGCAGGGGGTTGGAACTAGGTGGTCTTTTAAGGTCCCTTCCAACCCAATCATTTGGTGATTGTATGATAAAGGGAAAGGAAGAAAGAAAAAGCTTATTGTAAAAGGGCCATTCCTTTTATTGATGTGCTTAACTCATCTCCTGAACTTGAGAGCTGAGAAAAGCAAAGAACAAGTGCAAAAGCAGAGGTTGCAGCTCAGATGGGCCATGGTGTCCCAGCCAGGCAGGGGTTCAGGGATGGGGTTGGAGAGCTGTCACCTTGTGAGGAGCACGAATCCCTGCTCCTTGTGCTCCTTGTCCTCAGGGGTCCCCTCTGGCCTTACACCATCATCTGGGAGGGTTTCACACAAGTGCCATTTGTCAGGTGATTTGCCAGCCCCAGTCTGGGTCCATTTTGCCTCTGCAAGGTTTCGAAGGACATTTTGACTTTAAGGACAAGCTATCGGGTTATTTCAGGGGCACAATTATGTCACATCCATAGCTCTGCAACTGGGGCGTGTCACCTCATGTCTGTGCTGTTTGGAGAAGAGGAAAAGAAGCCAAGCTGTGGTGATGACTGAAAAGTGAACTTTATTGTTCTCAGTCTGTGTAACATGGTGAGTGGGAAGCAGGCAAGTGACTGTGGAGTCTCCTTAAGGGATGAGGAAAGTGTTTGCTGTGCCATGAGGAAAACTCACTGTGGGGAGAGGTGACTTCTGCTGGAATCTGCTAAGGGACTGGCTGAAATGAGCTGCTGCTTCAGACCTGTCCCTGCTGCAAAGGACCCAGGCAGGAGCAACTGCTTTTCTGGACAAATGTGGAGGGTGGGTGAAGTGTTTTCTTGGCTGAAGAGAGACCAGACAAGTTAATGCCTGTATGTTAGACTTGAATTGTCAATAACTACTTTAAAGTGATGAGGTTATTTTGGTAGTTCCCAAAATCATTCTGGAGTGAAGAGCTGAGTGTCATCCTGCTCAGACTGGCTGAATAGCAGAAATTGGACTAAAGGCTGTGGTACAGTGAACAACCAGTCTCTCTTTTTCTAACTGTTTCTCCTTACATACTGGTTTTAGTTCTGACAACTTTATGGCAAGAGAAATGTTGCTGGTTTTGGTGCAGCCAAAGGATGCTGATATGGGTTATTTAATTAATTCCTTGTATCATGTATGGATTGCTGCAGTGCTACAGAGCATTCTTGGTGCAGGTGAACCTTGCTTTGGAAAAGATGAGTGTGTCTGTGTTACTAAGGGTTTTCTAGAGGCTTTGGAACAGTTGTGTTTCAATATATCATGATTTCTCTGCAGTATATCATGAACAGGCCACTGGTTTTTCCCTTTTGCATGACCCAGGTTACTACACAAGCACAAAGGGCTCCCCCAGCTACTGATTATTCCAATTGCAGTGGCAAGCCTTGGGTAGCTGAAGTTTATTGGCCACAGCAGCTGGATGCCTTTGTGGTATCCACTCTGCAACCCCTGCAAAGTTGTCTCCTCCTCCTCCTCTTCTTGGCTTCCGACTCTACAGGGGAAACCCTGTGCTGTGCTGGCCAGCTTAGCTCTTTAGATCATCTGCAGGAGTCACAGAAACATAGGAATTACAGAATGGCCTGAGTTGGATGGAACCTCAGAGATCATCCATAGGCAGGGACGTCACCCACTAGGTCAGCTTGCTCAAGGCCCCCGTGGATTGTCTGACAGAAGTGTTGATTCCTCCTGGGGTTTATCTATTCAGCTCTTATTTTGGGGACTAAAAACTGTGGCAAGGGGAAAGTATGATACTGGTTTAACTCACTGAAAATGCTTGGGTTATTATTTTAATTCATGTTTAATATATGAAAGAAGGGGCTAAATGCAGTCCTTTAGGGTAGGAATATCTGTGTAAACTTCTTGCTTGTGATGAAATAGTTTATAGGAGGAGGAAAGCTTTGCAGTGTGCCCTCAGGGGTGGATTGCCAGGTTAGTCTCCTCTGGAAGGCTGTTCCACAGCCAGATTGTTCTCTTTGGAAATGCTTTGTTCCTGTTGTCATCCATGCTGAGCTTTGTGACCTGTGAGTTGCTGGAAAAACATCTGCATTGGCATTGCTGTGGGTGAGGGAGGCAGGGCTGCTTCAGCCTCCGCCACGCCTGTGCCATCACCAGGTCTCCCCTCACCTTGGCTCGAGCACAGAGGCACAAGTTCAAGTGGGACACAGGCAGTGGTTTACTCCTGTAGCTGTTACATGCCTGAATTCAGGGTTTGGCTTCCTCCTTCAGCCCTTCTGGCAGCCCAGTCCCCCCACAACCCCTGAAGTCAGACATGTGAAGAGCGGCTCCTTGCTAAGCACAGGTTTTCCTGTGCATGACCAGCCTCAGCCCGGGCTCTGGCTCTGTCCTGCTCTGATTTCACCCCTCTCCGAGCTGTTCAAGAGTCAGTGCTCGCCCTCAGCCACCCCATGGACCTGTGCCCCAGGCGCCGTGTGCTGCTCCTGATGGCTTGTCCAGCCCGGGGCTCTCGTGGCTGTGCACAGAGCGCTCGCCAGGCCATGCTCTTGGTTTCCTGTCGTATTTCACGGCTTTTGATGGCAGCTCAGCTGAGCAGTTATGAAATTCATATCCTCCCTGCCTAGGAGAAAATGGCAACTGGAAGATTTAATGTCCCAGAGGGTTGGTGTAGGAAGTTGTACCAGAGGGGAGGAGGAGGGGGCTAAAGCTTCAGGTCCTTCACAAATCTCTGTGAGTCAGGCTTTCCAAAGGTTGGAAAGCTGTGAATTACCCCAGCTGAATTACGTGCGTGGCACAGTGTTACAGCACTTGTACTGAACTCCCTTCCCCACCAGTAATTCCAGGATTTAGATTTGGAGGAGATGTCCTTGTTTCATTTGGTGATGGATTTCACTCACCAGCACTCAAGACTTGGGGATCAGGAAAGACAAACTCATGGTAAAATCTATCACCTCTTCCTCTGTGTTGCTTTGGAGTCACAGATTAGGATCAGGTCCTGGTATCCCAAACAAACATTCTATTTTGGGGTTTCCAGGGGAGGCCGGAGCTGACCCTTCCATGCAAAGCAGAGGATGGAAGCCTGTTTTGTATGATGAGTTGGTACTGCTTGGTGGACATTCACCAACTTCTGCAGGAATTTTGGGCTGGAAACATCAACCCTGGTCACTCACATGCACAGAGCACGCCATGTGTGTTAGTGACATGCTATGGCTGGACTCCAAACAGTGTCTCAGCACTGGTCCTTCTCTAGAGCCAGTCCTTTAATGAGGAAAAATGTTGGTTGTGGGATTTTTTTCCTTTCAATTGTACTATCCCTCTAAAATTAAAGCTTTACCGTTTATATGATCCAAGAGCTGTGTGGCAGCAGTTGTGGTGAAGCCAAATGTCAAGGACCAAAAAAGAGAAGCTGTTGGTTGGGCACATTTTACTGTTTACATGTTTAGTTTTTTCTCTTAAAAAAAAAAAAAGTGTTCAGTTTTATAACAAGTTATAATTAAACAGTAGCTTAAAAAAGATTATTTCATTTTCTTCCTTTAAAATGCAAAAGCTTCACCTCCCTCTGTAACTCACCAAAAAATGTATCAGCACCAAATTATCTTGAAGTCATCAAAAACAGGAAAAGAATTTAGAGGAGATGGAAAGAAATAATTGAAATGTTTTTATAATAGAAGATTTCATGAGAGTAATTTAGAGAGAAGCAAGCAAACCAAATATTAAAAATGTTGATGGTTGGATGGAAACTATTTTTGGACAAAGACACAGATTCAGTCCTAGAGGAACAGCAGCTGCTCTGTGGCTCTTGGAGGGTTTTTCCCCCTCGTGGATGTGTTGGATACAGAGCTGTCTGGTTGCTTGTTACCAGAGCCATTTTAGTGAAGCTGTTCCTGCCACGTGGTCTGTTCTCATCTGCCTCTTCTGACAGGAGACATCAGAAGCAAGAGCAGAAACTATTCAGTTATAGTGACAGATACCCTTTTTTTGGATGGTAAAATGTTCTGTTGGTTTTGTATCTATAACTCCATGTTTGTCTCTCTGCTCACATCCAGCGCCCTTGACGAAATCCAGCATGAAGGGAGGCTCTGGGAGGTTCCTGCCCCGCCCTGCAGGGCTCCAAGGGGAGGATCCCAGATCCTGTGTGCTTGTTCTGGCTGGTGAGTGAGCAAGGAATAGGATCATGGAATATCCTCCGTGGGAAGGGCCCCACAGGGATCATCCAGTCCAACTTCTGGCCCTGCACAGACACCCCAACAATCCCACCCTGTCTCTGGGAGTGGTGTCCAAACGCTCCTGGAGCTCTGGCAGCCTCAGGGCCGTGCCCATTCCCTGGGCAGCCTGGGCAGTGCCCAGCACCCTCTGGGGGAAGAACCTGCTCCTGATCTCCAGCCTGACCCTCCCTGGGTCCTGCCCCTGGTCACAGGGAGCAGAGATCAGAGCTGCCTCTCAGGAGGAGCTGCAGCCCCTAGTGAGCTCTGCCCTCAGTCTTCTCCAGCTGAACATTCCAAGTGAACTCTGCCATTCCTCTAGACACTTCACCATCCTTTTAGCTCTCCTTTGGAATAGGTAGCTTGGTGGGAGACTAGGGATTGTCCTCAGTTTTGGGTTGTTACTAGTGGGAATGCTGTACAACTGAGAAAATATAACTGGTGATACCTACAGATTTTGTCAGCCCTCCGCCGGGTGTATCTTCCCAAAAGCTTCACAGTTTAGTCTTATGCACATGGTGTCATCTGGTTGGTGCTATGGAGGACCTGGAGCCTGTTGGTAAGGGCTTGAGTCCCAAACCAGGAGCTGTCCTGCAAAGTGGCCTCAGGCAGGTCCCATCACTGCTTTGTGCTGCATTCCCTGACCACAGAACGGGGCTGATAACCAGCTCGGCTGAATACGAGGGTGAAAGGAGGAAGAAGCCTTCTCCTTTGGTGTTTGTCAGGGTGCAGGATGCTGACCCAGATCTACACAATCAAAGTGCATGTAAGCTGCAGAGGGCAGTTCCATAGGACAGCATCTGGGCACATCCAGGCTGGCTGGCAAATCACTGCCTGCACCAAGGTTACAAACATCACTGCAAGGCAAACAGACTGGCTGATGCTCCCTATTTAAAGTGAAGATGTGTGGGTTTTCAAGCTCAAATTCTCTGAAAGGATAGAAGGACCTTTGTCAGGTCTGAATCTATGGGTGGCAGTATGTGGCTTCAGTGATGTTCATCGCAGGGTTGTAAGGGGATATGTAATATATGCCTTGTGCCCAATACACTTCTAAGTCCTGTGTCCTTAAAATCCTGTAAGATCCTGTGGAGCAGCTGGATTCCTGCCCTGGCTCCTCTCAGAACAAATTTTGTGTCTCCTTTGGGATGTTACAAACTTCTTACTCAATTGACTTCAGCCCTGTGCTTTTCCCTTTCTTCCTTCTCTGTCCCAGTTTAAGAGGATTCCTCCCAGTCCCCTGCCCAGGGACAGGGGGTTTTGTAAGGGATTTTATAAGGGTCTTTGGTGCAGATCCTGTCACTCCAGGGGCAGTGGCAGCAGTGCTGCTGCTGTGTCTGCACTGTGCTGGCCATTGCTGACATCCAACTTCTCCAGGAGCAGGATGAAATCCAAGTGGCAGGGCAGGCACCTCTGAGGAGATAGCTCCTAACTGTTCCCACAGAGCTTGAAGAAAAAGATTTGACGGATTTACAGAGGAAAATGGCTGAGAAGGGATTGATAAACACACAGAGAGATCTAACTAGTGTGTCCCATCACTCTGAATAGCTGATCATAGCGAAAGTGCTTCAGGGCAGTGTCGGGAAGCATTTGTTGATGTGAACTCGTGTCTCCCTGAGAGAATCATGCTGTTTCAGGGAAGGGACCATCCAGGGAAGGTTGTCGTGAGGAAAAATGCAACAACAGTGGGGTGGGCATGTGTGTCAGGAGCAGTTGGTGAGATGCTCACCAGTGCTGTCTGAAGGCAGAGCTCTGAGGATGCCAGCCAGGACTTGGGAGCTGAGCTTCCTCCCAGCAACAGCACCGAGGACAAAAACCGAGCCAAACCCCACTCCCCAGTGCAGGCACCGGCCACAACAAGGCCTCCGTGCCAGCCAGGGTCCCAGGCAGGAGGAATTCTGTGCTGCAGTTGGGAATCTCCTGTAGATCCCGTGATTAGGCTGCCCTGCAGCAGTCAGCAGTGTGAACTGGCTTAGCTGAGCATGTCTGGTATAAATCACTTCCTTCAGTCCTGCCAGTGCCAGGAAAGGCTCAGGACAGAGAAACCGTGGCTTTGTCAGTGCCCTCCTCAAGGGTCACTCTGGAAGTAGTCAGATTTGAGCAGCTCTTGCTTGAAGATCTGGGGAAGTGTCCATTGATACATGGACAAACACCTGGGCTAAAGTGAGGACTGCAGTCAGAGTCTGAGCATTAGAGGGGGAGATGTATGGGGGGTGCAGAACTGCACTAAATATTCCCCAAAATTCTGCTGTGCCTTTGTTAGGCCTCACATAAACCATTAGATGCAGCACTGGGGAAGCTTTACCTTATGTGAAGGTAAAGTGAAGTCTTACCTTGTATGGAGAACATCACTGCCAAGTGAACAGTTTTTAATGTTGAGTTCTATTTCACCTGTATTGACATATTTTCTTGGACATTTAACAGACAGAACATATATATTTCCAGCAGGGCACAATGCTTCAAATACCTTATTAGCATGTATCATATACTTATCCATTCTTTAAAATATTTTAGCTTTGCACTCAACTGTTCTGCATGAGAGTAATCATCACAGTTCATAATTTCTGGTTGCTAGTAAAGGAAAAAGATCCAAAGTTCCATACTAGTGGAAGCATCCAGACAAATATTTGCACCACTCTTTGAAGATCAAAACTAGGAAGTTCTATCTAAGTGCAGGAGAAAATAAGTGATACTAAGGCATTGAAACTTTCAGAGGTGTGAATATTTTCTGTTTGCTTTAGTAGGAGAAAGGTGTACAACCCTTGGAAAGCTTTCTCCTAAAACACAGGATTGCTGGAGATATTTGTGTGCATCCAAGTAATTTCTAACTGTCTGACAGACTCCAAACTGGGATGGCAGGCAGGGTGATCACGGTGTCGCCTCACCTGGGAAGGTTGAGGTGAGGCAGCCCTTTGTAAGGATGTTTTCCAAAGCTTTTGTAAACAAGCTGTGTGTGTCTCTTACACTTCAGGCCAGGCTAACAAATTGAGATGAGCCACAGCAGCTCTGTGAAGGCTGCCTCTGCACACACAGGGGCCTGAGCTGATTTATTTTGATGTTTGGTTGAATTCTTCGCATTTTGGGTCCCTTCTGTAACCTTTTCACCTCGTTCTTTTTTAAGGTGGCTGCCTGGCTGTTACAATTTATCATGAATGCATCTCACTTCACTTCTGCCTCCTCTGACGGAAGGAACAGCCGGTCTCCGGGAGGTCAAAGACATTATTTTCCCCTAGTCTTTCTCAGTTTCCAGCACGTATTTGTCACTTTGAAAAAGCATGAATTCTGGATTTGATGCACTTTAATTGATTTCACCCTCAACAAGTCCAACTGTCCATCAACCTTTCCTTTTTCTTTCCTCTCCCCCTTCTTCATTTCTTTCCTCTGTCCCTTTGCTTTGAGAGCGACGTTTTCACCCGCCTGCACGTTGGAGCTGTTGCAAAGCCCATGACCCTATCAAGGCTTACTGTCACTAGCCATTGCTCTCATTTTCCTTATCTTCCATGCTGAACTTTGGATGCTGAATGAGAATGAAGTAGGAGTACTGGTCTTGTAATATCTCAGTGATGTGCTCCTTGTCAAAGTGGTGGCTGATACTCCACTTATTTTGAGACAACTGTGTAGAATTGGAAATGTGAGGAAATGAATTCATTATATGCTGGCATTGGTATTTAAAACAGTTTGCAGTGTTATGGCAGAGATGAATGTGCTGTTTCTTCTTTCCTCCTGAAAGGATGTGTATTCCCAGTGCTGTGCATATATCTGGGGTTGTGTGGTTGTAAATTTGGTGTCTAAGTGGCATAAATGGAGATCATAGAACATCCTGATTTTCAAGGGATCCACAAGGACCATCCCAAAACTCCTATGAGGTGCCATCACACTCTTGTTTTGTGAATTCTTCTGGCACAAGTGGCGATATAAAATAAATGTGGATGTGTAACAACTTGTCTTTTGCACAGAAATCCTTAGAGTCAGTCCTGGAAACCAAGGGCTGCTTATAGTGGAAGCTGAAAGAGTCACAGATGTTCCTCTGAGTGCTGTCATTATGTCCTGCGTACTGCCAGGGCACGGGACAGGGAACAGGCTTCTGTTTACAGCAGAGCAGATTCCAAGTTCTCTGCCCTGTATTGAGGTGCTCACCCGAACTGTGCAGGGACAAGGGTGTTCCTGGGGCTGTAGTGCGCTCACTGGGGAGCTCCAGCGCTCAGGGTGAGCACAACTGGCTCATGGCACGTTGTGGGAGTGTTTCCGAGCTGTGGCCAAGGAATCCAACCCCGCTCCCGCCGTGTGCCCGGCGCCGGGCTCGGGGCGCGCCGGGAGCCGGGAACTGCTGTCCATGGTCCTGGGTGAGCAGCCGGAGCGCCGGGCTCGGGCCGGGGGCCTTGGGAGAGTGGGGCTCCCTCCTTCCCTCCCTCCCTCCCTCCCTCCCTCCCTCCCTCTCTTCCTGGGCCACACCGTGTCAGGCAGGTCTGCACGTCAAGGTTTGCCAGCGTGCGTGGGGAGGGAGCGGAGAGGTCTTCAAGGAGGTATCGAGGGCTGCCACTGGTGCTTGTGGGCCTCATGCTGAGCCTTTCCTGCCTTCCCACTGCCAGAGGGTGGGTTTAGAGGAGCTAGTAGGAAAAAGCTCTTCCCTGTGAGGGTGCTGAGGCCCTGGCACAGGTTTCCCAGAGAAGCTGTGGCTGCCCCCGGCCCTCTGGACGTGTCCAAGGCCAGGCTGGGCAGAGGGTTTTTACAAGACACATGGATGGAGCAGTTGGGGACATAGATTAATGGTGGCCTTGGCAGTGCGGAGGGAATGGTTGGACTGAATCTTCAAGGTATTTTCCAACTTTAATGATTCTGTATTCTACCAGGAAAGTACAAGCTGTGGAAAAGACTGTATTAAGGTAACTCAGCATGACAATACTGGAGCTGGGAATGCCACGGATCCAATCTTCCTATCCCTGGGATGTACATTAGGAAAGCAGCAAACACTAGCATGGCATTGTGGCTGCTTATAATAAAATATCAGATAACCTCAGGGTTCTGGGAATGTTCAGCTAATACTGGAATCATTTGAAGACGTAGGCTCAAGCTTGATACTTGGACTGGGATTTAAATGAAGATCAGCCTTAAAACAGTCCAGTTCAAGTCTGGTGTTGAGATCATCCAGCTCTAGGAATCCTTTTGCTGGAAATCTGGAGTTTTTAAGCAGTTTTTTGTCCCATGTGCTGTCTCAGACAGCCCTGAAGAAGCCCTTGCTCCTGAGCAGCCCCACACCCTCAGACAGCCACACCTTCCTCTCCCAGCCCAACCCCAGGAGCCAGTGGGATGGGAATTTTCCCAGGTGGTTCCAGGGAGGCTGCACAAGCCATGGTTTGGCAAAGCTGTGGAAGTATTCAGAGCACCAATTTTAATAGATAGGCAAATGAGGAGGAGGCAGAGCTCGTGAGAAGGCGATGCAGAGCAGTTGCATTACACAGTTGATGATTTCAGTCTGAGGAGCTTTGAATTCCCCTCTGAAATCTTCTCTTGGGACTCTTAATTCTCAAGTTAAATGACTAATTAGAGCATGTTCATACCACAGATCAGCCAAGCAAGACAAACTCCTAAGAGCTAATGCTGCTTACTTGCTCCCAGAGGAAGCTGAAGGTCTCAGGATCTTGCAGAGGCATTTTCCCCCTGGAAATCTGTGCCTGCTACCAGGAGAATTTAGGTGGGAGAGAAGTAAAGAAAAATCCTCCCCCATCAGACAGGGCCTGTATCAATCCTTCTCTCAGGCCAATTTCTTTGTCTTGTTCTTCCTCTGCTTGAACATCTTGTTTAGTGGGAGAAAAAATGTGAAACTAAGTGCCCCAAGCTGAGAGATGTTGGGCACCCAGCAGGACCCTGACCTCCCTTGTAGGTGACAAATTGTGTGGCATGTCAACTGAGGAGGGAGGGAGGGGCATGGCTCACGGGGCAGGGGGTAAAGTTACAAAGCTAACATCTGTTCTGAGGGTCTGTATGGGCTGCAGGCCTCGCCATTCCCTTCGGGAAGGCACCAGGGAGTGGCCTGGGGTCACTGCAGGACAAAGCCTGGGGTGTGCACGGTGTGGGTCTGAGAGGACATAGAATAGGTGCAAATATAGAAAACAGATCCTGAGGGGTTGCTTGTGGAGGGATAGAAGGTGGAGAATGAGCAGAAGGAGCAGTGATGTGCTCATCTGTGAGGTACAAAAATCTGGGTTTGGTTTTCTTATCTCAGGGCCCCACAGGAATTAGTCATCCCTGAGTAATGGAGGGAAGCAAAGCTGTTATGCAGCGCTCCCAAAGTCCCTCCTCTGATCATCTACATTCATACCCTCTGACTCTGATTTGTGTCTTCCTTGCTATTTAGCCCCATGAGCCACTGCAAGAAAAAAAATTGGTAGGACTGGCAGTCTGAAATCATCTGGAGAGATGATGTGCCACAGCTTCCATGGAGGAGCAAGAGCCTGGGCAGTGGCATTCTCCTGCATTCAGCTGTGAGATTTTGCCCCAAATGCTGTCTGTCATCTCAGCAGACCCCATCCTTTTTGCTTTAATTGATTCTGTCTGGCTTTAACCTGATGCGAGAAGAGACCTCCCACCGTGAGAACTGAGAGGTTTGTGCACGGGGAGCTGTGAGAAGCACGAGGTTATTTTATTGAAGAAGGGAGACAAGGATGTTTTGGGAAGGACACTGCCTTCTGTAAACCCATTAACAATTGAAATGAGGCCTTTCTCTTCCATACAGGGTTTGTGGGAAGTGCTTGTACAGCTGGCAAGCAAAGAGCTGCAGTAATAATTTTGCATTATAGCCATGTGTAGGGTTTCCTGAAGCCATCCACAGTTGGATTGGCTCCGTGTAGTGGGAGACAAGTCCTGGAGACCTGGCCTTTCCCTGGGGATCTGGGGAAAAGGAGAAGGGAATGGGTTTGGCTGTGCTCACCCCAACTGCACGATGGCAGAGATGAGAATAAATAGGGAAGTTGAAAAGGAAACCTCCATTGTGAGTCTGCTCAGCCAAAGTCTAAACAGTTGAGGAGTTTGTTTTATCAAATCAAAATATTTTGGTTCATTGGTGGTGTTGGCTTGAGTCAGTGTGTCTGGGCTGACACAGTGTTGGAGAAACACTCAGGTTTGAGGGGCTGGATCCCTGTCACCGGGGGGTCAGCAGCTCTGAAGCTGTAGGAGACGGGGCTGCTGCTCACTGTGGCCAGGGGAGGCTGGATGGGAGCAATCCCATTTCCCATGGCTTGGGTTTAGAGTGTTCAGATATTTAAGCCCTCTCCAAAGCTGCTCTGCAGCCCTGTTGAGTCTGATTAAGTGTGCTGCTGCTTGGACCACAAATAAGGGTTTAAGTGGAATGGGAAGATTTTTGAGGGAAAACAGATGAATAAGTACAGAGAGTTAATTATCTGCAAACCCCTGAAATGGCATGAGTAATAAAATATAGATAGGTACACACTTATTCCTATCATGCCATTAGTGGTCTGTGTCTCTGTGTCAGGGAATGATGTGCAAGACAATACTCCAAAATTACTGCCTGCCAGCACTGGAGGCTCAGCTCTTTGGAACTATGATATGGTTGAGGTGTTCTTCCAAAGGTATCTGGTGCTGAGGATCTAAGAACAAAACAAGTAAAGCAGTTGAGGTCAGGCTGGAATAGATCCTGTGTAGCTCCTGACATCTCCCACATCTCCCCCAATACAATTCCCAGTGACAGCTCCTTTGTTCTTCTAAAAAGAGATTTGTTCCTACCTGTTAGTTTTGCTTAGGATGTGATAGAAACTGTAGAAAACAATACCATGTAGTTTTTGTTCAAATATTTCCTCCCTTCCTTCCCTATCCCAGAAATCTTCCTATTTTTTTAACTTGTTTTTAGCCATTCCACCCGACCCTTCAATGTGTCCATATTTCAAGGAGATTTAGCCAAATGGTGTGTTTCCATGGCTGATATGCAGCAATAATGCAGGGTTAATACCTAATTAGTTCCCAGGGACATTGAGCTTTTCATGGATATTCAGTAACAAAAGCAACAACAAACAAGCTGAATTCCTAGGTCTTAATTCATCGGGGAGGGGGAAATAGGAACCTAAAAATGCAGGAATTATTCAGTGCAGTCTGAAAGCCCTGTTCTTTCTCTCATGAAGCCCAGAGGATGCTATAGTAGCTGACAGGGGAAATATAACCTCCTCCTCCTCCTTCCCTCCCTCCCTTCGGGGGGGCTGTAGATGTGTCTGCATTTGCAGCCCTGACATCTCCAAACAGGAAAATTCCCAGTTCTGCAACACACTTTAAACAGCTCCCTGCCCATTCTCCTCCCTGCCTCCACCCCCAGCCAACCTGACCCTGGTTTTTTTTTGACATCCAGCCATACCTGATCAGTGGCATGCCCAGCAGCTGGATGTGATCAGAGCTGGCCTTCCACCTCGCAGGATGGCGAGCATATGGGCCCGCGGGCTGCAGCCATTATGTTCCTGAGCACTGAGCTTGTCTGCCCCTGGCCACAGAGGGTTTTTTCCCCTCTCAAGCAATCGCAAATAAACCTTTCTGATAAGTAACAGCAAAACAAACAGGCCCTTTGGCTCTGTAGGCAGTGAGAAGGAGGGAGGAATAAAAACCTGACCCAATAACAAAATCTTTGCTGTGTTTAGGCAGTGCCTCCAGCAGGGAGAAACTGTTTGCCCTCAGCCAGACAGAGCTTTTCTGGGAGAGGGAATGGTTTCAGGATGCTCAGCCCTCAGTGCTTTACAGCCAGGCCCTGGTGTGGGAGCTCCAGGGGATAGAGGAGGTTTGGCTCAGAGAACAGCCCTGGAGGTCATCTAGACCATCAAAGGGAGGCTTTGAGCTGACCCATGTGGGCAGGCTGGTCTCAGCCTGGAAGTGAAGGGGTTGAAGGCTGAGGCTTGTGAGGGTCCTCAGCCCTGAGCAGGAGGGTGGTACAGTGCAAGAGTTCAGGGCAGCTGTGGGAAGAAGCTGGGGACAATCCCAAACAGCCTCTCTACACCCTTTCCTATTTCCAAAACATTTCCCAAAATGTCTCAGGTCCTGGAAGGCCTCCCAGGAGGCCTCTGGCACTTGGCACTGTGTGTGCCAAGTGTAACCAAGAGCCCATGTCTTGGGGCTTCACTGTACTGCTGGGAGAGCTCAGGAGGGGTCCCTGAGTGTCCCCACCACTTTAGTGTGACCAGAGCCCTGATCACTGTGGAAAGCTTGAATCAACAGAGATTTTTGCATAGAATGTGTTATAAAAATGGTGGAGTTTCCTTGGCATTCCTTTCCTGAATGCCAAGGAAATAAGGCTTCAGCATTCCCAGACAATCCCAAAACTTCCCAAAAAACTTCCCAAAACTGTGTAGCTTAGAGATGCATGCCAGGGCATCCAGATGGGACCTGACATGGTCTTAAAATATGGTCTAAGCCTAAAGATGGGAAGAACAATCTCATTTTGCTCTCTGAACCCTGCTAATACAACACCCACTGTTGCTGCCCTGTGTGTGTGGTGCTTGAATACCCAGGGCCACAGAAACCTGTGGATGAGCAGACAGGGGAAAAGCTTGCTCCAAGATGTTCAAAAAATGTGATGAAAGGTGAAGAACTAAAAAGCTGCCTGCTAACACAAGGCCTTTCAGGCCAGGAGTCTGTGTTCTGGGTGGATGTCACGTTTATCCAGGGTTCCTCGAGGGGCTGAGCCTCTCCAGTGCACTCCTGGCTGGTGGTAACAGCAGTCAATAAATGATGGACTTTTTCCACTTGGAAGGCAGACCTGTGAGGAGCCTTTGAACCCTCTGCCTGGGCAGATATGGCCAAGGTTATCACCCTGGCAGGGCCATGGTGAGCTCGGACACTGCCTTGAAACGCTGCCAGAGTCTGCACCAGGCCCGTGCTGAGAGGCTGGGAGCACATGGAGGGCCCGTGGCCCTGTCACCCTGTGCTGACAGGGGCCAGAGCACTGATGTCACCACACAGTTACAACACATGGTACCAGGGACAAGCAGGGTTGCTGCCAATGCCTCTTCTCCTTCAGCAAGAATCCCTTCTGTGGAGTGATAGAGTTCTGCACCCCTAAACACTTCAGCTGTGGAGAGGAGCTGGAAATCTATCTGGGAAATGCATTCAGAGAGGGGAAAATGAGAGCATAAAGCCATGGGATCTGCACCAAGTGGGCCAAACAGTGCTGTCAATTACATCCCAAGCAGCTCCATTGAAGCAAACAGCGTTAATTGTAGATTTATGCCAGCATTTCTGAGAGTCACTCCTGGGACAGAGCCAGTTCTGGTAGAGGATTAATCTTGTTGGAAAACTCCCTCTTGTTCTTTGCTTGGTGTCTGACACTCGCACATGCACACAAACAGATCTCGGTGACCCTCTGCCAACCCAGTTAACTAGCAGGGAATTTGGGGATGTGAAACCTTAGCTTCCCCTCCAGCACAGCCCTGCATCTGCCACAGCCCTTTTGGAAGACAGGACAAGCCACCTGCTACTTGTTTTGCTCAAAGAGAAAATGTCTGTTGGGGCACATAGGAAACAGCTAATCTGGTCCCAGGGGAGGGAGCAGCCATTTGTCATTCCCACAGTCTCCAGCACAGGTACTCAGCACCTTCCAGGCCTGGGGATTTTCTCTGGGGGTTCTTCCACCTGCCACTAGTTCAGTGGTTAGCTTTATCTGATGGGGGTGTTTCTGAGATGTTGGCATTTGGTCATTCACCTCAAGACACAGAAAAAATATACTGTGTTCTATTCCCACACGTGCATCCCTTCTCAGCTTAAAAATTAACAGAGAAAGCCATGCATTGCATGTGCTGGGTGCATTTCTCCTCTATATACGGACACATGTTTTATGATGGGACATTTGTGCAGTTCAAGGTCTTCCAGAAACATGGATCTTCTCTAGTTTTAGCTTCTGTCTGTGCCTTGAGGATGGTCAGTGGCATCCTCTCACCACACTTCCATTGTGTCATTGCACTCTGTGAGACATTGGAGTGTGATTTTTTAAATTTTTTTTAATCCAGATTTGCCAGTGGAAGTGCTCCAGATGCTTCCCTAAAGTGTCAGCAGCAGAAGGGATAGTTTAAAGGTCTCGAGCAGCAGGCTGGGAATGCCTCCGTTCCTTGGCTCAGCTCTGCAGGCTGCTCAGCCTTTCCCCCTTCTAAAGGCAATGAATTGAAAACCATTCTGTTTACTGCCTGCCCACAAGTTTCAAGTGGAAGAGGTGAAGCAGGGCCTGAGGGCAGCCACTCCATGGGTACAAATCAGTGTGGCTGTGCTGGCTTACCCCAGCTGTGGGGCTGGCCCCGAGGCTTTGTGTTCACATTATCCTGGGGCTCTTATTGCAGGAATGCAGGGTTGGCCAGATGTGCTGGTCACAGCATCCCTTCCCCTCCCGAAGTGACAGGGTACCAGCTGCCACTCCCTGCCCTTGCAGCAGCCTGCTGTGGCCCGCCTGCAGCATGGAAGGTGCTCTGGGATCCTTGGAAATGGTCACCAGCACATCAGTGCTAGCCCTGTTCCAAGACACAACACTGAGAGAGTAAGAGCAGTTGAGGAACTTTTCCCCGTTGGAAATGATGTTCATCTCCTCCCCCAGCCAAGCATATGGAATTCTGGATCACATTTCTCTCTCTTGCCAATAAATATTGCAGATTTATTGCTCTCTACCTGGTGGGTAGTAAATTGCATTCCACCTCTGTTATAAGGCTCTTTGCTATGACACAGCCTTGCAGCTCCATTAAACCTTAATTACAGCAACACTTCATTGGGTTGCTGCGATGGCCCGAGTGCCATTGCAGTAGGGAGGATGTATGGCCAAAACAGGCTGATGCAGAGGGGCTTTGTTTTGTTTTCTTTCCTCCCTTTTTAAGGATTATGGAGAGTTGAGCCCAGCACGGGGAATAGAGGGAGCCTCAGCCTCCTGCTCTCTGCTCATTTTCCACAACAGCTGGCGTCACCTGCCGCAGCCCCGGCAGCTCCTCTGCGCCCTGATGAAGTGCTCAGCAAACAGCCTTGCAGGCTGCCTCCAGTGAAGGGCTGATTTGCATTTGTGCTGATGGGATGCATCCCAAAGCCAGAGTTATCCCTGGGTTTGGTTGCGTGAGGAGCGTGGAGTTTGGCCAAATGGAACACCAGGAGCAGCACGGCACTTGGATTTCTTTAGGCTGCAGCAAGGCAAATTTAAGGGCAGCTCTGCTGGTGTGCAGGCTCGTCCTGCAGCAGGCAGCTTGCTCTGTGTCAGCTCAGGGCACTGTTTCTGGTGCCATCTGTTCTTCCCTGCAGCCTGTGACAGGGAGTGAGGCTTTGCTTCAGCAACCTCTGGCTGCTGAGGCAGCTCCTCAGAGGCCAGTGCTGCCTGATGTGCTCCCCAAGCTCCTCTGGCCCTGCTGCCTGAGGCCCCAGGAAAGGCTGGGAGAGGGTGGAGGGCTCAGTGCCTGTGGACATTCCATGTGTGGATAGATGGCTCTCGTTTCCCCTCTCCAGCCAGGCATGGAGGAAGCACAGCTCGGAGCTCCAGGAGAGCCTGCCCGGTGCCTGTGCTCCCTCCAGACTGAGGGAGTCCTGCTTGGCCTTATGGCTTTTGTTTTGGAGATCCTTCCTGCTGTGGGATGAGTCCCCCAGCCCCTGATGCAGGTTCAGTAGGAGTGTGCACTGTACAGACACCTCTCCTCGTGTGGATGCTCAGGCCTCTCTGTGGGATGATGAGCTAACCAGAAGGCACTAATGGCTACACCAGCCACTTGGATTTGGTGCTGTTCCAGAGGTGAGGCTGTGTTGGCAGATCTGCCCAGGACAAGGACTGTTCACGCCCAGTTTGGAAATTATTTGCCTCCTTGGCCATACTGGTGTGATACCAAGTGTCAGATGTGGAGTAGCTATGCCAGTAACCAAAATGCTGGGATTATCCTCAGGATTCCTTTTACCTTCAGATCCAGACTGTTGTGGTCACTCTGTGTAATGCTCATCCACCCTTGTAAGTCCACTTACGTGAGCAAGGATGTTTATTTGGCTGCATTTTACCACACCTGTAACTTTATCTGGTCAAACATCCACACAGGGTGTACTCAGGTATCCACGGGGAGTTGCACAAAGGCAGCAGAGAAATCTACACCACTGCTAGTGCAGAAAGCAGCTACCAGGAATCAGCTAAAATCCTTCTGCAAATTGAGTTGCTGAACTCTTTAACGAACAACCAACACATGGGAAATACTTTCCTATGGAGAGCCTGTGTTCGAGCCTTGTTTGTCCTTATTCTCCCCTCTTGCAGCAACCTTGAGATGTCAGACGTAGGAAATGTGGCCACAGCTGTTTATGCACTTAGAGGGTTTTTTCCAAGGCCACATCCTTCTATTCTCCTGTAGATTACTTGAAAAGATGCTGTGGGGACTCCAGCAAGCCAAGGTCTATGTGCCATGGGCAGGTGTTGCCAGGAGATTGACGTTCTGAACATTTGAAAACTATCAGAGAACTTGTTTGGTGGTGGGTTTTTCCCCTCTCCTCCTTCCTTCCCTCTTGAACTGTGTGCTGCAAGACTTTTTGCTGGAGATTGATATTTCTAGCAGAGCCACATTATTCAAGCCATAGTCGAACAGGACAGCACATATTAGGAAGGAAATGGGCACCTGGTCCTTTTCAAAGTGTGCAACTTCTCTGGGATGAGTTGTCCCTCACCAAAGCCCTGTCCAGCCCTGGACTTATCTTCCTCTATAGGGTAGTTAAGTCATGCCCACCCTAAGTGGCTCAGAAAATACCACTGCATCTTCTAGGAAAATGTCATCACCTTGATGAAAACTGATTATTTTTCTATGTGAAAATGGATAAGTTTTGAAGAATCTTTGTTTTAAATAACACAAGGGAAATAGTATCAAAGGTCTGACTTTGGTAGGTGCAAACCAAAGGAATTTGTTCTTTCTCCTTGGAGGGAAAACTTTTAATTTTTAAAATGCAGTTTATGTGTAGACAAATTAAAGATGTGTAAAATTAAATGGGAGTGTTTTGAAGGGATTGAAAATATATATTTTGATTAACTGAAATGAATTTAAAAATAAATCATGGGGAAATGAAATGCTGGTGGAGGATTATTTTGGTCCTCATTTGAAATGAAAAATAATTTCCAATCTTGACACTTTTCACGGAATGAAAAGTCCATTTGCTGATTAAGATCCAGATTAATCCTAGCTAATTTCAGGCACTATTGAACTGCTTAGTGCCAAAGGGCACTTTAATCCACCTAAGGTTTAAATTGCCCTCTAGAGGTACCTACTTCTTCCATTGATAAGACAAGGGCAACGTGACTGGTCCTACGTGTGCCTAAGATAACCACCTGAGGCTGGGTGCCATGACAGGGTGCAGTGCTTGGCCTGGTTTTGGTGACCTCTCAGGTCCCTTCCAGCCCAAACCATTCCATGATTTTATGATTCTGGCTGCTCTGCGTGCTGCCCTTGTGCTCATGTGCCCTTCCATCTCTCCCCTCAAAAGCTGAGGGACTTGGGCTTGTGTTGGATTCAAGAGTTGGACTCCATGATCCTCCTGACTTCCTTCCAACTCAGGGTATTTCATGGTTCTATGATTGGTTTTTATATTTTTTTTTCTGAAGTGGGAGGAGATTTCCACTAAGATGCAGTTTTTTATCTACCTGTTTCCTGTTGGTGGGAAAAAAAAAATCTAGAGGACTGGAAGGATGGCGCCTGATGAGAAGGAAAGGAACAAGATTTGTGGTTAAGACTGAGGGAATCACTGGTCAGGTTCGTTCTCTTTTGAGCACCACATCCCCTGACTCTCAGCTCTCACATCTGGTTGGCAGAAGGCAGGTCCTCTCCAACAGCTCCTCCACAATGTGCCAAACACTCTGCTCCATCTTTAGCACTCCTTGACCCAGAACAAAAGTGAAAATACTTGGCATGCCAGGAAAGGTGAACAAATAAATGATGCACGGCCCTCTCCTCCCCATGACATCACTTCCATGTGAGAGAACAATCTTTGTGCCACACCTGGCAGTCTGGTGACAGCAAAGGGACACATCTGCTGCAAGTCATTTCCCATGCTGGGATTACTCAGTGCTGTCCTGCCTGGCTGGGTTCTCCACTCCCCTCTGGGTTGAGGAGGTAACCTCTGGGAGGTCAGGTCTGGCTCACTTTGTCTCCAACCAGTGTCATCTTGTCTTGTCCACGAGGGCTTTGGTCACCTGTCCAGTCAGCCAGACGGCTTTGCTTTAGGTAGCTGGACATTTGGGAAGTATTATTTCTTGTGAATATGTAGCCTGTACTGTTCTTATTTTGGGCTCATAAAACATAATGAGATATGGGTCAACATTTAAGCTGTGTGGAAAATTACATCCTGGAAGACTTTGTGGAGCCGAAAGCTTATCTGGCATTAACTCTAATTATACCATTGAGCTGTGCAGCAGCAACTGTGGCCTTGGACTAAGACCTTATTCTTGTTCTAGAGAGCTCTCCATGGCTATTACACCTGGCAACATGAGCAGTGTTCATCCTCTGCTGCATTTTGCTGGGAATCATGGAATGCTTTGAGTTGGAAGGGACCTCAGAGATGATCTAGTTCTACCCCATGCCACGGGCAGGGTCACCTTTCACTAGATGGAGCATCTCACTGCACTGAGATTGTCTCACTTCCTTGTCTACCATGGAGCAGTTTATTCACCTTTCAAGTTTCCAGGAATGTTTTCAAACTTGCTGCAGCAGCAGCTCCTTGGCAGAGGGCGTAGGATGTGTCTGAGTGTTTCAGTCTGAGCATCACAGGCGTGTGCTCTTGGAGGCAAGCAGGCAGCATAGGAGGCTGGGGGA
Source organism: Nicator chloris (assembly GCA_013400495.1). Lineage (NCBI taxonomy): Eukaryota > Metazoa > Chordata > Aves > Passeriformes > Pycnonotidae > Nicator > Nicator chloris. The sequence continues at coordinate 436,941 of WAAE01026053.1, forward strand.
AGGAGATTAAAATACAGTTGTTGGCTGATAGGAAACAAAAAAAATGCTTAAATAAACCACAAATTACAAAAAAAATCCCCAAAAAACCCTGTGAGAAAGAAAGAAAGTAACAAGTCTGTGGAGGATGGATGTTTGGAACTGTTCAGCCTAATGCATGCCAGATTCCTTCTCTCCTCGCTCCCCCCACCCCCTCCTGCTGCCTTCCCCTTACCAAATGCTGTCTGCTAAACTTCTGAAACACCCTTTGCCTTTTTGACCCTTCAACTCATCTTGAACTTAGGAAAAATTGGGGAGGCGGGAAGGGCTCGTTGCCTGCGCAGTGCATGTGGCTGTGCTGGGGCAGGGAGTGTGTGCCGGGGGTCTGCGAGCGGGGGGGCCGACATGGCTTTGTGTGCTTGATGCTCCCCTGAAAACAATTTGTATCCTGTTAATAGAATTAGTAAATATTTGTAGCTCCCTTTGAAGCCTGTGTCCCCAGGGGAAGTCTGGGGGTGGGGGGGCGCAGAGAAATTAGAGACAAGTTACTGATTTAGTCATCCTGGCCCCTTCCCCCCGCCTCTCTCTTTCATTTTCTCCTCCTTTATGAAGACACTAAACAGACAAATTGGAGGTTTGAAACGAGGCTTGTGCTGGTGCCTGCGGAAGTGACAGGGGTGGTACTCGGGGGCCTGAGAGCTGCTAATGCAAAAGCCATTCACATCTAATGACCCCATTTGGGAGCCAAGTTCCTGAGGGCTGGGGGGGCCCTGCCAGGCACAGAGCCCTGCAATGGGCAGGTGCCCGCGGGCTGGCAGGGCTCTCTGGCAGGGCACTGCCCCATGGCATGTGGGGGTGGCTCCAGACAGCAGGGTTTGCCTCATGGGACTGTTTTCTGGGCTCTTTCAACTCCATCACCCTAAGTAGCCATAAAGGAAAATGTATGTGTACAATTTCACTTCTTCAAATCACAGAATGGTCTGGGTTAGAAGGGACCTTAAAGATCATCCCATTCCAACCCCTGCCATGGGCACGGACACCATCCATAGACTTGGCTGCTCCCTCTCTCTTCTTCCTGGTGTAGGATTATAAACCATAAAGGACAAAGGAAAAAGAAAGTGATCTCGGATCGGAAAACTGAGTCATGTAGGGCTGAGACATTTCATTTCCCGTTATTATTCCTGATTTCTCTACAGAAATGCACAGATGCACAGGCTGAGCTTAGATCACCTGCAAGTTTTTAGGGGGTGGCTGTGTTCCAGCTCTCTGCCTCCAACAGCTGGCAGTCAGAGTCCCTGTGAGTGACAAGGGCCACCCAAAAGGAGGCTCAGGTTTGAAGCAGGGGAAATTCAAAGAACTGTTAGCATCTCCTGATGGCAGCATTGCTTGGGAGTGATTTTGACAGGCTTTAGGGGGAAGTTTGTACCAGTTATGTTACTTTAAACCTGTGTTGTGCCATCATTTAGGGAAACTCTCATTTTGGGCTTGATAAATCCACCCAACTCCATAGTTCCGTGATCATGCAAAGCTCTTGGCAAAGCAGCTGAGCTCTTACAAGTGAAGTGAGTGGTAAAAATGCGCATCTGAAGTGAGCTTTCACCTTACCCAGAGTCGTAAACAAACTGCTGAGTGGGGGGAAGCAAGGAGGGGACACCACTTTTACTGGAAACCACTGGGGTTGGGTTGGAAACGCCTTGTGCAACAGGAATTGCTGTGCTCCAGGTGTAGCAGAATCAGCATTTCTCCATCTTGCTGCCTGTCCAAATGAAACTGGTTGGACTCAAAAGCCTGTGTTTTGAGGGTTCAGTGTTTGTAATATCAATGCTTTCCACGAAGCCATGTGAACCCTGGCTGGGAAAGAGATGGTGGAGGCAACACTCAGCTGGGGAAAGTATTGCTGCTGGAGGGGCAGCCTGTGCTGCGGAGGAGAGGCAGCACTAGATGGGAGCCACTTTAAAAAATCAACTGGCCATCACACAGCTCCCTTACATGCTTTAGAGGATCCCCTTGTTTCTTGGAAACAGAACAAGCCATTCCAAGTGGTGGTGGGACTGCCTGCTGGGTGAGGCCAGGCAGTGATGACATCTCACGTAGCTGAGAACACGTGGGTGAGGAGGGAATGACTCCCCAAACCCAGGCTGTGAGGTTGGAAATTCTCCTTCTGAGTTTTGGGGGCTGTGGAAAGCAAGGAGGGAACCTCAGGTGGGTAATTTCTATCTGGAGGGAAAGAACGAGCAAGGCAAGCTCTGCAATTGTTGGATATTGGGTTGTCTGCGTGACAGGAATATTTAATGGGATTGACAAGCTTCACTTCTGCAGAAAGAGGCAGCCAATGTCACCTCAACAAGTCCTGGTGGAGAGAAGCTGGGGGTCAGGAGGGTGATTCCTCACTGTCTGCTGTGTTGTCTGGTCCTCTCCATGAGCTACCAAGTCACCCAGGATTACTACCTGAAATATGTGCTTCAAGTAAGAATGGATAAATCCATTTCTCAGCTGGCAGTTTGATGTCTTGGAAGAACCCAGATAAAATTATTTCATTGGTTTGTATGTGGCTGAAGGTCGGCCTTCAATGTTTGCTCACCTAAAGAATGAAAACCTTTTAAAAGCCCCAACCTTCAGCTGAAACATAAACTCTTTGTAAGAAATTAAACTGTAAATTGTCTGAAGCTCATGAGTTTTCCTTTCTTGAGAACAGGTTTAGAAAGAGAGAATTTTGCAGTTGTTTCCATCAAGTCTTGCTAGGTTTTTGTGCAAAGGCACCAACAGGAATGTTCGCAAGTCTTTACTAAAGAAAACTTTCAGGAAAACATTGCAAAACACATCTAGTATGCTTCAACCAGCTGGATTTTCTGGCAGCTCCAGCAAAATCTAAACAAGGAAAATGATTGTGTTTTTTTCTTTTTTTGTTGTGTTTTGCAATACTTTTCTGTCCGGACTGGACAGTACAGAGCACATCCTCTGTGGGAAGGTGTCGCGGGCTGCAGATGAGATAAAGTTCCCTGTGATTATATGGGGTGTTTCTCCACGGGAGAGTCAGCACATATGGAGGTCCAGTCCTTTTAATGCTCACAAGCAGGGAAATGGGAGGAAGTGGAGTCCATTAAGGAGAATAGTAAAACCAGGAGTCAGGTAATGAATGAGGGACTGCTCCAGTAACGTCATGTGAGCACCTCTCCCTCCCACCCGTTGCAGGAGGTATTGGCCAGTCCTGAGCCCCGGATCGTGTGAGCAAGGGCCTCTTTTGCAATCCTATATGTCTGCTCTACCTTTTCCAGACATGCATCTCTGGTTTTATTGAGCACACGGCTTGCTGTGGTCCTTAAGTTCCCAGCAGCTCTTTCCACTCCCTTTCCCACCCAGAGCTGAGAGACCTATTACCAGGTAATGATGTGTCAAGCAATTGCAAGGTGGGGGAAATCACTGAAGGAAAATGCTGATGTAGCGATGGAAACATCCAGGGTTATTCTATTTTCCTTCATGACCTGGTTTTCTACACCCAAAGCCTCTAAGTTGCTGCTGTTTCTCCTTAGGTGAGTAGGTGGCTTTGGGCACTGAGAGAACAGCAGCGGGTCTAAAAGTGTTGTAATGTTTCTCTTGTCCTAAGGTGAATTATGTTCTCAAATCCCCAGACCCAGAAAAAAATGCTTTGAAGTAGTGAGCATTAACCTCTCTTGGGTCTGTACAGTGACAGAAAAAGTCGAGTTAACTGGGTTTGTGTTTATCTGACTTCTTCCAAAACTGAGTCCAGTACAACTCAAAGCTCAGTCTAACTCTGTATGACCTGACCTTGCTGGGCTCCAGGCCAGCAATAGGTGACTTCTCCAAGTTTCCTCAGGGAGCTGCCTTCACGCTAGCAGAGATTGGAAGCATCTTAAACTGTGGTGTTGTAGAAAGCTCTGCAGAACCAAACCTGCTCCTGGATGAGCTCCCTGGGAGGTGTTGGATGTCTACAGCCTGCGCTCTGTCTGGGTAGAAGCGATCTGTGATCCAGGGCTGCACCTTCTCCTAGTCCTGATCTCAGCCTAAACCAAGCTTGCCCAGCTTCTTGCTGCACCATGTACCATTTTAATGGTTTCCCATATGTTAAATATTTTCTCAGTAAGTGGGAAATCTAGTGTTTCTAGTGAACCTGGTATTTAATAAAGCCATTTTGAAATTATTCCTGGATAGCAGATCTGCAAATGTGCAGAAACTTCTTTTTTTTTAAACATCAAATGCTCAGAGTTGCATTCTGAGATTCCCTGCAAAGACTCAAGCCTAGACTGTAAAATGTAGTTTGAAATTTAATTTCCACCAATATCAGTGTGGAAGAGATTAAAATGTGGAAGTCTACAAGGAGAAAGATTTTCTTGGTAACAAAACAAACTCCACTGTGAGCTGGTGACAGGTTTTATCAAAAATATTTTAAAAGCTGTCATTTCATATTGTTTCTGCTTCACAAAGTTGGAAATGCTGTACAAGCTGGAGCCATTTTTAATCTCTTCAGGGAACTAATTTTACAAATCAGCCACTGTAGCTTTGGTTATAACAAACTTCAGTTTCTGAAAGCAGTGGCTGTGGTGAGGAGGACTAAACATATTCTTGTTTTGCAAACAATTTTGGTAAGTTAAATAAAAATATAGATAAATTATTCTGAAAGGACCAAATGGCCTTTCCGAATGCTGACAGTAAAGAAAAATTCTGGCTAAAAATTTTGTTTTTGAAAAAGAAAAAAGCCTGGTTTCAACATAAAACACTTCTGATGCCAAGAATTTAAGCCAGCTGTCATTGTCTTTTGTATCCATAAACAAATGCTTTGGTCTCCCTAACAAATCTCAAATGAGGAAAAGGAGAATGGGAGAAGCGAGGGCCATCTGTGTGCAGTGCCTGGGCCAGCCAGAGGGTCTGACACAGATTTGGGGCTGTTTCCCTGGAATCCTTGCCGCGGGCAAGGAGCTGCCAAAGGCTCTGGTGAAGTCACCTGGGAGGAGAAGTTAAACCCTTCCATCAGATCCGGGGAGAGGAGGTCCAGCTTGGCCATGGGTGTTCTAGAGAACCTGCCTTGAGGAGGTGACCAGTGTCACACCGTTCCTGACCAGCCATTCCAGCTGCCCAAGGAGACTGGATGGGGCTCTGACCAACCTGGTCAAGCAGAAGATGTGTCCCTGCACATGGCAGAGATCAAGTTGGAACCAGATAATCATTAAGGTCCCTCCCAGCCCAAACCATTCCATGATTCTCATGATTTCCACGGCTGTGCCGTGACACTCAGCGGGAGCAGACTGGGCAGAGTGATGTGTCAGCAGAATTTTTAGCAGCTTGTTGGAACTCCTTAACAGCTGGAACCAGGAGTGATTTGCTTCTCTTTGGTCCCAGATCCTTTATTATTTCATTTTTCCTCTTTAAATGTTAACCCTGCTTTAAAGCAGGAATTCCCCCTGGAATGTGGGGGACAGCATTCCCCTATGTCCTATTTCCTGCTGTGCTGAGAGGAAAGCCCTGCAAATGTGGATGAGGATTTTGAGTGCATACACAGCTTGCAGGTCTTTGTTTTGTCCCATAGATTCTGAAGCCTCAGCTGCTGTAATTTTCTACCTTAGAGGATTCTCTGGTGCCTGCTAAGTTTGGGGGGGTTCCCTCTTTCACACTATTACAAGAAGTCTTTCCCACCTGGTTTTCTGATAGTGTGATTCTTGTCAGAACTATGTAACCCTGAGATCTTTGTTGGAAAATGTAGTATTTCAACTAAATCAAGATCTGTGGCTCAAAGATGGTGAGGTAACTGTGGGTGAACAGGCTCTGATTGCACCAGCCCTGTCTCTATAGAAATCCAGGGGGGAAAAGAAAAGCTGACATCATTTCTGAGTCTTCTGCCTCTGTTTAGCTTCAAGTTGTTGGTGAAGGTTAAACAGAGATGTTCCCCAGATGGTTCATCTTACCAAGTCTTCAAGTCTCTCTCCTTTCATAAGTGATCTGTGTTGTTCCCTACTTCTGTGATCAGCTTTAGAGTAGTTGATTGATAGGGACTGTTTGGTTTCGGTTTTTTAACTGCCTTTATCCCTGTGACTCCCCCTGGATTCAGGGAATCACTGGTCATACCTGCTAAAATGGCACAGACCAAGTTATTTTTGAGTGCAGGATCTGTCAGCTGTATACAACTCCCATATGTTAAACACTGATGTAAACAGACTCTTCCCTTCTCTTTGGAGTCAAACTCAAGGTCAGGAGAACATAAGGTGCTCAGCTGCACTTCACTCACCACAGGACAGATCTGGAAATGATGCTGTCTCTAAGTCACTTGGGTAGGATCCTGGATGGATCCCTGTCCTGCTCATCCCTGGGCAGCACTGCCCTGCCAAGGCTTGGAGCTGATAAAACATCTGCCTTTGCACTGAGGAGACGTTGCAGACACGGGCGACTGTCACCGAGCTTAAAGATCGAGGCTGGGCAGAGCACGGGGTGGAGTGAAAAGCCTCCCAGGGTAATTAATCCAGTCCTATTACTCCAGCTTTCGGCTTTGTTGTTTTTTATCTAAAGCTGGCCTGCAAAACCCAGGTCTCAATTAATACTATTATCCTGAGGATGACATTTCCTCAGTCTGTCGTCGGTTATTTTTTAATTCTCTAATTTGTTCTAATCTGCACATTGCCTGCACATCAAGTCAGCCATGAAGACGCTGCATTTCCAGGTTCCTTCCTCTCCATCCTCCCAAAGAAATTAAAGCAAGGAGGCTGTGGGACCACAAGTGCAGGAAATAGAATTAGGGAACATATTAATTGGGGCATCAAGTAGGATTTTGTTCCAGGCGGTTTCCTTCCGTGAGCCACTTTGATGCTTCCCCTTCGCAGCTCTGTTTCTCATTAAAAGTATCCCTTAATGGCAAATGTTGTTTATGCATGTTGCAATTATGTCATGCTGTAACCCCTATGCTGGCAGGCCGGGCTGATTGGCGATGAGGAGCAGGAGGAGGAGGTCAGTTGTGGGGAGGAGGAGGGGGAGGTAAAAAACAGACAAATAGCTTCAGCTTTGTTGTTGAAGGATGGCTGCTCCAAACCCCTCGGTGTGTCCAGGCAGGCCAGGCCCTGCATCAGGGTTGGGGCTTGAGGCTGCTCCTTCCAGTCGGGTTTTAGGCTTTCTGCCCTTTACTGGGCTTGGGGTTTGCGGCACCGCCAGCAGAAAGGGACGGGTAATAGTAAAGCTCTGCTTTGCAAGGTGAGACCTCAGCTCCCTTTTGCTGTTTTAGCTACTGTTTGATTTAAGAGAAGTAGGATTTGGGGTTGCTCAGTGGGTTTTTGGGGGGAAGAGAGCAAGGGTCTCTTCACTGTAAGGGTTTTCTCTGTTCTCCATGGCTCTTGTGCTGTGGTTGCAAACCTTCCATGGGCATCTTCTTCAGGGCACTGAGATTTGCTCTGATCTCCTCAGACACAGATCCTTGAGCAAGGCTGCTCCTGGGTGACTCTTGCCAGCCCTAATTCAAGGCTGTGAGAATAGCTCATTTGTGGGAGAGTATTTGTTTTTCCATCCAGGCAGCCAAAACCTCCAGCTTCCCCTCTCCCTTTGCTTGTGCACCAGGAGTGCAGAGGGTTCATTCTGCCCTTGATCTCTGAGCTTGTGTGATCAGCTCAAGGCAAACCTGATGGTGAACTTCACTTTTTCCTCTCATTTTTTAATTGCCCCTACGGCAAAATGGGTTTGTCCCCATATCTGGATCTCAACAGCAGACAATGAACAGCCATAATGAAAGAAAACAGCTCATGTGTGTGGGGAGAGCAAGCCAAGCCGTGTCCATGCCCAAGCAAGTTCAGGAGCCAATACAAATACCACTGCTTTGTTTTGGAAACTCTTGGCCTCTGTGGATTTTGGGAGCCAACACACAGCGACTGAAGCTGATGGCGAAAGCAGTGAGCAAAAACCTCAAAGCTGTAAAAACCAGAATGTAAAACAAATCTAAGAGAGGGAAGGAAAAAAAAAACCTCTCTCCTTCCTTCCTTACTAATATCCTACCTACAGAGACTGGAGCCTGAGCAGGCAACCAGGCCGAGAAAACCACAGGAGCTGGTGAATGAGGGGAAACAGACAAGTGTAGGAGTCACAGAGGAGAAGTCACTCGGTGCCTAGAGCCAGAGCTGCTGTGAAATGACTCATTTTCACTTTGCATGTATGATATTTGCATGCAAAACACATTCTGCAAACCGTCACATGGGGATTCTGCTCATGGGTTTTGATCTGGGATGAAATTTCACCCTTTCCTCCAGCAAAGTCGTTTATCTTTCTTTCAGGGAGGAGGGAGGAAGTGGGAGGGAACTGCAGGGAGAGAGAAAGAAATTGTCCTTCAGGCACAAAATTCAGGGATTTATCCCTCAAAAGGGTCACTCAGCTGCTTCCTAACATGGGGGCAGAAGTGGGAAATGCTGGTGAGAGCACAAGGTCAGGGCAGAGATGGTTCTTGACTCTGCTACCTCCACCCACCTCTGGCCTGAGCTGGAGCGGTCCCAGTGCAGTCCTTGGCCAAAAACTGGGAGCCTTTGTACTGCTTTGACTTAAATCATTATTCAGTGAAAAATCTCCTCTGGAATGAAGTAAAACTCCAGAATTAGACCCATGGTGTGTTCTGGTAGTCTTGAGATGTCCAGGGATGTCCCCTGAACAGGGAAGAAGAGCTACTTGGCCTTTGATCTATTTCATGTGAGAGGTTTGTATTGTTTTCAGGATGTTTTCTGGTGTGTCCATCAGCAAAGGGACTGGGATCCTCAGTGATGGACAGACTACGGTGTAGTAATACTGAAAATGCCAGCCTGTGTGCTGGGCTGGAGGGGTGTTGGCTCTCGGGGTCAGGCTGATAAACACAGGGAATGCTAGTTTGGAAATGACTGAAGAGGTTCACAGCTAGAAAAATCATAAACCTAATCCCGCAATAAGTCTTGGTGCTGTTCCTGGGGGTTTCATTGCTTTGGGGCTTGGACTGATCTTGCTGTCCCTGTAGAAACAAGTTTGTGGCAAGACGTATCAGCCTGCACTGCTTGCCTCCCAGAGGGATGGATTTTCCCAAGACTAGGATGGCATTCATGCAGTCTCTTAACATTCTCCTGCCACTTCTTCTGTGCCAGTGCCTGTTTGTTTGCAAAGCCTTGCAATGCCCTGTGTGGCCTTACAGGAAAGGCAGACCTTTGGTGCCCTGCTAGTACAAGTGAGTGAGCTGAGTCTGTCAGCAGCTGCTCTTTGCCCTTCCAGGGCTTCCTAAGCCAAAGGATCAACCCAGAGGTGGGAATCCTGATGGCAGAGATGTGCCATTTCCACTAGCCCTTTATCTGGGAGTGGATAGCCTTTTAAATTTTAGTCTTACCCACACAGGAGTTTCTCTGGCAAAGCTCTGCTGTGATCTCTGGTGCTTATGAACGAGATCCTGCTGTTCTTGGCATGGCAGACAGGGAGAGGCACGGGGTGAATGCAGGCAGGTGCCACCCTGGGCGTTGAGTTACAGAGCTGTGTTCTTGGGAGCCTTTTCCCTCTGGATAATGGCACAGTTTCTCCACTTTGGGAGCCTGAGGGCTGTGTCAGTCACAGCGGGGGCTGTGCCTTGCTCAGGTGGATGCATTTGGGTACAGGGGGCCATGCCAGGGTGAGTGGTACTAACAGGACTTTGGGGTTTGGTTTGCAAGGTAGTGATTGAAGTGGAAGGCTCACCCATGTGAGCCTGGTCCTGCACATCAGATGATGAGAGGGTGGGTAAGGATCTGCCTTGCATTTGCTGCCTGTGTTCAGGCCCTCCATCTGCATGGAATAACATCTCTGTGGAGTTTATCACAGAATTAAATCTGTCCAGTTGCTCTTAGGCCGTACTTGAAGTTTGCGTTGTGTGCAGACCCAATCTGAGCTCACATCAAACTCTCCATGTTCTGAGCATGGGCTGCTCTCCAAAACTGACAGTGGTGAGCTTTGGGGCACCCCAGCAAAGGAAAAAACCTTGGAACAAGCCTTGTCCTTTGCCTGAGCTCAGCTGTGTGGGTGGGGAAAGGGCTGTGCCTGGGCTGGGGGACACCAGTCCATGTCCAGGCTGCAGCACTGGCACTAAGGTTGTTCTGTTTTCTAACGCCATAACCCAGCACGGCTGTGGTGGGGTCCCCAGCCACCTGGAAGAACATGGCAGCAGATCACTGCAGGAGGCAAAAGCGCTTCAAAAGGACCTATTTTAGTGCCAAGGTGGAGGAAGGACATCCCAGAACAAGCACAGATGATAAACAGAGGCAGAACAACTCCCTCTGGCATAATTCTCTAAGCCCGTGATTTTTACAAGGACTTCCAGCATTTCCCGACTGTTGGAGATGTTGGATCCTGAGTTGGAGGGTTGTGTGGGAAAAGGAGTGAGGCTGCAGTGTATCAGTTCAGTTCTCCTCTAAAGATACAGTTTTTTCAGAAGCCTAAGCAAGGAAGGAGGAGGCATCACCAGGTAAACAACCTTAAATGAAGGCTATTTTGCTGGAAATGTTTATACATCATTCCTGAAAAATACACAAAACACTGATAGTGTAGCACAGAGTTCAGTTTGTGCAATCAGGAGTGTGTGTGAGTAGGTGTCTGTGTTTGTTTGTGAGATACGTCCTTCCCTGAAAGGAAGTTTTGGGAAAGAGTTGCTGACAGGTGAATTTTTGCTTTAGAATTTCCTAAAATATCCCAATCCATCTGCACCAAGTGACTGGGAAGAGCAGTGATAAACCACAGCCCTCGTGTCTGTCTGCCAGGATTTCCTGACAGAATGGCACAGGCAGATGTGCTGGGGTGTGTGGATAATAAATCCAACTTCAGCAGCACTGGATGCAGGCGTGGGTTGGCACTGCAGCATGTTCTGGGTCTGGCATGTGCCAAAGGCTGGATCTGCTTGATGGCATGGTGGAATTTCCAGATCTCTGGGTGTCCAGTTAGAGCTGCTGCACAAACCAATATCCTGGTACCTCTTTCTTTGAAGAGATTGATTTTCATCTCTGGCCAAAAGAGGACAAGTGGGGACATTTATGGTGTGGTGACCTTAATTCAACTCCTGACCCACGGCTGGAGGAGTATCAGAAAGGCCAGGGCAAAGTCCCTCATTTGGTAGTAGAAATTTAATCAGGTGACCCCAGAAACCCCTGATCAGAGATTTTTGGCTTGTCCATTTTGTTGTTTCTTAACACCGGAGAAAAAGGCTGAACGTGCTGCTGTTGGCTCATGCCATAGTGATGCCTCAGGGTGCTCGTGAGGAGATAACACCAACACTGTGCCGCTCGGCATCTGTGCCAGCTCTTGGATATAAAACTAATATGATTCTCAGAATTGGGAAAGTAAATTGGTCTGTAATTAACCTTTTTGCAATCCAACTATTTCCAGCATGCTGTGCAATTTTCTGCCTTTTTCTTGCCATGCTCTGCTTTTCTCCCTTGAATTTCCATTGTCCCCACTTAGATACATAGAGCAACAGTGCTTGTTGTATGTGCCCTCAGAATCACGTGTGTTCCCATGATCTGCTCACAGACATCAAGGCTCACTGTCCCTGCAGTGCTGGAAATCTCTTCAAATGAAAGATTTTCATATGAAAATGCCTCTGTAATTTAGCCTGCTTACGGAAAAAAGAATGGAAACGCCTAAAGTCAACGACACAGCTCACAACGTGGGTGGCCAAGGGGGTAGCAGGTGGGGTGCTGTGGTAAAGCAAAGCCCAGCTTAATTACAGGAACCTCTGTCAGAGAGGATTTCTTTATTCTCACACGCACATACATACATGTGTGCATTTATCTCCTACAAACACAGCGGGTTTGCTCGAACACACGCTTCACTCCTATTGCCACAGACCCTTCTGCTGACTCAGTCCTTGAAATCCTGGTGTGAGCAATGCCAAATTGCACTTGGGTGTTGCCTTTGATTTGCTTGAAAAAAAATACATCTATATGAAGGCACTTTTCTAGCAGAGAGCTGAGAACTTGAGCCTCAGCTTTGGATCTCCTGCTGACCTGGATGCACCTGCTTGGGCAGGGGAGGCACCTGGATGAACATTCCCTGTGAGAGCCTCCTCAGCCGAGCAGGACCAGCACAACTGAGTCAACAGCATCATCCAAATTCCAAAGTGTGGGTGGAAGGAAAGAATCACCCTTTGTTGCTGAACCCAAAATCCCAGAGCTTTCTTTGCCGCGCAATTTGCCGGCGTCAGCAGATCCTGGGTGTTTTACTGCCAGCAGCCGGACTGAACTTCCTTGAAGTTGCAACATCAGGAGGGTTAATTATGTACAAAGTGCTGGCCAGTGCCGAGGTCTGGCACACAGGGATCCAGCTGTGCTGCAGAGATGATCCAGAGGTGATTGTCATGGCCAGGGTTTGCGTGTTCCTGGGATGGGGGGCGGGTTGTGTTCCTGGGGTCGGTGAAGGCAGGGCAGAGGCAGGCTCTGGAAGAAGCCTCCCTTTCTGTGAAGGGTTCTGGTTCAAAGGGAATCATGTTAATCTGTGGAGGGTTAGCATTCCCAGGAATGAAGCTGCAGCCCTCCTGTGTTTAACCTGGTTCTTTCTCAACATTTCCTAGTGTTGCAAATGGCATTTTCAGCCATTACAGAATTATACTTTACAGATATAAGAAAGGAGTTTTAGAGGGAAAAGTGAAATATGTGAATTTTAGGGCTTGTTTTTTTGGTATGAATGCCTGGAGGCTTTGCAGCTGAAGGACTTGTCTATTGTTACTGAAGAACTGGTAAGCTGAGTTCAGCTGAGGTGTATGGAGCTTTGTCCATAAGGCTTGGAGTGAACGTGGTGTTGGGGAGATCCTCCCTCCACACTGCTCCATCCGTTTGCTGGGTCCTCGGGAGAGGCAGAGAGTTTATTCTGCTCTTTCCAAACACCCAGCAGCACTGCCAAGCCTCCATCCTCTCCCTCCCAGCAGCGCTTCAAACACGGTTTGTGGATTTCCCAATATTTGTAACCTCGTCAGTCAGGGCTTATCTCCCTGCTGCATAAAAGGACAGAAAGCACACATGGGCCTTATCGGGGAGCCAACAGTGCTGGAGGCGAAGACTTGGGAAGTGTTCTGTCAACAATTCAAACAGTGCAATTAAAATGTGGATCGATTCCTTTTTCACTTGCACTGATGTCTCATCTTTGGCTGCCAAAGCTGTGCTTGACACCAGGCTTTGCCAAGATCACGGTGCAGGTCCTTAAAGCATTACATGTTCCTCTTTTCTCCTTAGCCTGGCATCTGGTACCCCCATCCCAGTTCAGCCACTTCATTGTAGAATGGTTTTGGTTGGAAGGGACCTTTAAACTCACCTCATCCCACCCCCCTGCCACAGAATGGACACATTCCACTACCCCAGGTTGCTCCAATCCCCATCCAATCTAGCCTTGGACACTTCCAGGGATGCAGGGGCAGCCACAGCTTCTCTGGGAAATCCATCCCAGCCCCTCCCCACCCTCACCAGGAGGAATTTCTGCCCAATATCCCATCTAACCCTGCCCTCAGCAGTGGGAAGCCAATGTGCAAACTGTCCTTGATAATTTAAGTTTAAGGTCCTTTGCCCTAAGTCGCAAATGTTGTTCTCTCTTGCCCAGTGCCCAGCACTGCAATGTCCCCACTTTGTATTTTAATACAATTTTTACTTAATTGTGACACAATTTAGTTACAACAGCAGCAGACTGGCAGATGCCTTAAATGCTTGGCTGTCCTTTGTCTGCCCTAGGTCAGATGTCAGAGCTGCCGAATGTCAGCGTTGCCAAACTGGAGGGGAAGGGACTTAAATACAATTTAAAGCAGCTTTTCTCCCCTTTTTTGGTAAATGGACCATTTTCCTTTATACTACAACATTATCAGAGACCTCTGGTCCTCATTTTCCTGTTAGAAATACCTGACAAGGGAAAGCACAGTTGTTTGCACTGCTGGTGGGTGATTTTTTTGAACAGTAGTAGAGTTTGACTTGATTTTTGGCTTAGATGTGCAGTGCAACCGTCTTGTGTCTTCTCCATTCCAAAGTGAATGGCTGTTTAATCTCCATCCCATGGAAAAAAAAAAAGTCAGGACATGCAAGCCCCCTGAGATGGGCTTTATAATAGCTCTAGCTTGACACTCCAACTTAGTGTCCTCATGGCCACTGATTGATTTCAATTAACATTCCCATGCTCCAGGCACTATAAATAACCCTTGTCTGGCCGGCTGCTTCCCCACTGCCAGCTCAACCTTTCTCCTATAGCTGCTGCTGCTGCTGCTCATCTTGCTTCTTGGCTTGGCCTCAGGCTCAGTCTATAATTCTTTCCAAACTTCCCTGTATAAAATAATCATGTACATGAAGTAAAACAGGAGTCTCATATACACACTTAATAACTCTTGTGTACTGTATGAGTGGGAATTCCACTTCATAACCCCCAGAGCTTTCAAATGGTTCTCATTTTCGGCAGCATTCCTCCTGTGAGATCTAAAACTTCCCATTTTATCCCAAGCCGTTTCTTTCCCTTTCAACCCTTGGATTTCTCTGCTGGATTTCGGGGGACAGGCAGCTTTGTTGTCCCTTTGGGCTGTGGTTTCAGCAGGCAGCTGATAGCCCTGCTCCTGAGCTCTTAGCCAAATGTCAAGGTTCTCTTCCCAACGCCACATTTTCCAAATTAAAGCTTGGGCTCGCTTGCAATCCAGAGCAAAAGGCTCTGAGATTTAGACTAAACTGATAAGATAAGCTTACAGGGACCCAGAGCTAATGTTCTACACGTGTTCCTCTGTCTGCCTACCTGTTATCTCGCTCCCAGTGAAAACGGGAGAAAGAATATCGGGTGTATTTAGACACTTGGTGGATGTGACAGCAAGATAACATCTGTATATAGATATGGATAGACGGATCCATGGATGCAGCAGCACCACTGACAGATAAGAGCCAGCAACCTGCACGTTCCTGAGGCCAGGAGGGATAGTTGCAGAACTGAGAGGGTTTCAATTTGGGGGGGTGTTGTTTAGATGACATTTCGAAAGCCAAAGCAAAATAGACACCTCTTTGATAAAATGCACATGTTTTTCTCTTTCCCTGCCAGCTGGAGACGGGATTGGAGTTTCCCAATCTTGAAGTAAAAAAACAATAATTCACGATTTGTCTCTATTGCTCATGGAGATTTTTCTTCTTTTTTTTTCCACCTGGCAACCCATCCAATGGAAGATCTCCAAACACCCTGATCTATCAGTATTTTGAATTTGGAAGATTTGTGTTGATTTGGGGATTACTCCACAAATATGGGAGAAATAAAATGGATGATAGATGTTGTTCTCAGAACATCTGGCTTCAAAAATTCATGATCCCTGTAGAAATATAGTGATATAATAGAAATACCGTGATACAATAGCGATAGAATAGAAATATAGTGATATAATAAAATCAAAAGCAGGCACTTCTCCAGGTTGGCAGAGTCAGAAGTGCAGGAACACACGTGGGCAGAGATGCCCAGGAGCAAGGAAGGCTCGTGCAGGTGAGGGGTCATGGTCAGAGCCCTGCGGCCACTGGATGTGCCACTGTCCCCACCTCAGCACAGGTGACCTGCCGTGCTGGCCAACCCCCTGAGCCGTGCTGGCAGCCCCCTGAGCTGTGCAGTGGCTGCCAGGACCTGACTTCCCTCCAGTGCCACGGCTCCGGCTGCGTGCGGAGCCCATGTGCTCCGTGCGTGTCGTGCAGTGGCTGCTCACCCTGGTAATTAAAACAGTGTTTTCAATGATACATTCTTGGGCTTCTTTTTTTTCTTTTCCCTCCGCTTTTTCCACATTTGGAGCCTGGCCTCAGTCCCTCTGTTGTGCCCCTGGCTCTGTTTGCTGAGCTCTGTGTCAGTGCTGTATCTCTGTGATGGGCAGCTTTGGCCAAAGGAAAGGATCATGAAATTGTAGGAGTGTTGAGTGGCTGCACCCAAAAAGTGGAACCCTCTAGCCCAGGTATGGTCTCACCAGTGCCCAGCAGAGGTGGATAATGATGTTTCTTATTCTGCTGTCCACGTTTTTGGAACAAACAATTTGTCCTGTGTGTGATGAGAGGATGCTGCCAGCTCGGCTCCATCCTAGTGCCCACTACAGAACTGGTCCCAGCTGCTGAGCTTTGCCTGTTGCATTTTCATCTGAATCTCTGGATCAGGTCTCAGTGCTGAATTTCCCCCTTGCTGGGACCACCTGCCTGCTTCATTTCTGTCAGGTCTGTGGTGCTTGTGTCAGTGCAACTCATTTATAAAGAGCAAGGTGCTGCTTCATGCTCTTAGCTGGTGCTCATTTTTCTACCCATTCTTTGAGAAAGAGTTTGTGGCACTGCCTCCAGCTTCTGGTTTGTACCTGGTGCTGGGCAGCAGGAATCAAAAATTTCAAATCTGTATTAAATAATTCAATATATTGGCAATTAAAAAAACCTTTGAGCAATGATTAATTTGAAATGAACATTTAAAACGCCAAAGAGGACTAAGTTTTCTTGTGTGCCTGTTGCAGTGGAGATCTTGATAACTTTTAATGCGTCTTAATGCTATTCAATAGAAAGAAAAATACAAAGAAAGAATATTTTCAAATAGAAATTTTATTTTTGGAGGTGTTGAAATTTACCAATTTGATGGGCTGGGATTTAGTAGAAAATAGGAACAACAGCCCCCTAGGTCATCAATATCAACATGCATTTGTGATATGTTGTCATCCTGAAAGATTTTTCTTTTTCCATAAAAAGCAGTGCGGGAAAAAAATCCACATAGGTCTAATCACACGATCTCCCAAAGCTATTAGTGGATATGCTTATAGATAAACAAGAAACAAAACATCCTGAGAGCACTGGGAGAAATAAATAGATTTTCTGGAAGGGAGAGTGAGTGTGAGAGCGAGGGGAGTAATGGGGCAGATGTGTGTGAGTTTGCAAACTGTTTTTTGCATTACAGGATGTCATTTATTTAGTTTGAAAAAACATGTTTTTACGGTGTTGTTCTGTGCCTTTCAGAGTTCTCATGCACTGGAAGCCAGCTCTGACTTCTGTGTCAATGGGCACTTGGGGACTCCAAGCCCTGAGTTATTTGACTGTCAAATGTTGTTACTAAGTCACTGGAAATCACTTTTTTTTTTTTCTTCACAAAATTAATTTGTTTTACTCCAAGATGCCCAGAGCAATCATTTATATTACAAAGCTGCAAGTGGCAGGAGGACATCTAAAAATAGCACATTCTAAAGCTCCGATGCAGACACTGGAGGAGAGGTTTTTCCCTTATTCATATTCTGCATTGTTATTTAATCTAAAAACCCCCCCCAAAAAGGTCAAATATGGGAAGTCACGTGGTATACAGCTGTACAGATCATGATCTTGTCATTTGTGTCAAGTTAATTGATCTCAAAGAGAAATTGGGCCAGATCTTGCCAAGTTCTGTAAATTGCTGTACTGGGCCAAAGTCTTACCAGGAAAACTGCTGTTAAATCCCAGACTGATTTGGATTGGAAGGGACTTCCAGTTCCACCCCCTGCCATGCCAGGGACACCTTCCACTTCCAAGCCCCATCCAACCTGGCCTTGGACACTGCCAGGGATGCAGGGGCAGCCACAGCTGCTCTGGGCACCCTGTGCCAGGGCATCCCCACCCTCACAGGGGAGAATTCCTTCTCAATATCCCATCAAATTTTCCCCTCTTTCAGTTTAAAACCCTTTCCTCTTGACTTGTCGCTGCAGGCCCTTGTCCAAAGCCCGTCTCCAGCTCTCTTGGAGCCCATTTAGGTGATGGAAGGGGCTCTAAACCTTCTAAATTGGAATGTTGGTATTTTATCTGTGAAAATGCCCAAGTTGCTCATGTGCCAGCTTGGGCTGAGTTGTCTGGGCCCACAGAAACATCTGTGCTGTGGGAATCTCTGCATCCAGCAGATCCCTCTGGGCTCCCTCTGTTCTCCAGGTGAGCTGGGTGTGCTCAGGGTCCAGGGGCTGCAGCCTCCTGCAGGTGTCTGTCCCAGATCCTCTGGGCTGATCTGCCCTGGCCTTCTCACTCTGACTGCAAAAAAGAAAACTGCCAGTCCGTGCTGTTGGCATCCTCCAGGGCAGGAACACCCCTCGGTGGTTGTCCACAGCAGGCTGGGATGGGTTTGTTTCTAAAGGTTCAGAGTCCTTGCACTTCTGCCGGAGTTTGGAGGTGGGTGGGATGAGCTTCGGCCTTAAACTGAAACTTGGCCCTAGACCTCTGGTTTTGGCTGGCTTGAGGCCTTGTCCCCAGTTCACTGGGATCTCTTCCCAAGCTTTTGGGAAATGTGTCCCGAGCAGATTACGAGGAGGTGTGGAGATGTGTCTAATTCCTGACCCACATGCCTTGGCTTTCCTTACATGAATGACTTCTGTTACAAGACTTACACAAATCTAATTAAGTAGTTGAGCCTCTTCTACCACCTGGAAATCTCATTCATAAGGGAAAGAATTTGACCTTTTGTCTCTCGTTCTGGACTTCAGCATCCCATGTTCTCCTTGGCCAAGCTTAGTTATGGCCATATAAAGTAGTTCCTAAATGCTGGCCAGACATCACTCCCTTCATGCCACACTTGGTTTGTAAGCCTAGATTATGCTTTTGTGCAGGACAGTTTGCTTTACCCTAAAATCCTGGCAGTCTAGAGGAGAGGAAAATCAGATGAAGTGTTCCTGATAGCAGGGGAGCCAAGAGCCGGTGTGAGGAGCAGCTCCTGCTCGCAGCAGACACCGCTGCCAATCTGGCAGCTGGACACAAGCATCCCGAGCTGGCCTGGCCTCGTGTGATCTCATCCCCCTCCGCCTGCTCCAGCACGTGTTCAGGAGCCTGGGCTGGCACCGAGAGCTGGGAACCCCTGCAACAGCAGAGGTCGTGGAGGAAATGTTTAACAAATGCTCAGCTCTAGCAGAGAGGTTGCTGGAAAAATCGCTCCATTGTGTTTTTGGGCTGTCACTTACCTGCTTTGAGCTGTGTGGGACTTTTGGGGCGTTAAAGGCTGTCTGTGGAGCAGGGGAGCTGGGAATATTCACTGAATGGAGTCAAGTGCTTTCCCTACAAGGTGCAACGTGCAGAGTGCTGTGGCCTTGCCTGCAGTTGTGAATGAGCCACTGCTGTAGGCAGACCAGCGCAGAATATCCTAAGCTGGAAGGGATCCATAAGGATCATCAAGTCCAAGCCTGACAGGATACCCCAACAATCCCACCCTGTGCCTAAGAGTTGTCCAGATTCTTCCTGAGCTCTGGCAGCCTTGGGGCTGTGACCACTTCCCGCAATTGAGCTGCTGAGGCTGCACTTGATGATCTCCAGTGGAGCAGTCCCAGCGGTGGTGGAGGGGGATTTGCCTGGTCAGTGTGGTGGAGCTGGAGACCCAGCTGCCAGGATCAGGTTGGGACCCTGGGGTCAGTTTGAGAGCAGTGCAGGGAACTTCATGAAATGCTGAGTATTTGAAAGAAATCCTCTTCTTGGAATCTCTTGATGCCAACATGAGTCACATCCCTTCTTCCAGGCAAGGGATCTGCAGCAGAAGGAAGGAAAGGAGGGAACTTTGTGGTAGATAGCAAATAGAATAAGGAGAATAAGGACATGGAGTGTTGGAGTGTAAAGGGGAGACCATCCCACCACTGCCACCCTCGGCGTGGTGTCCACCCTCCCACCCCAAAGGGAGGAAGTAACAATTCAGCCAGACTCCACTTTGCTGCCCAAGCTCTCTGGGCTTGGCACAGGGTGAGCCACTTGGTTTCTCATGTCGGGGACTTTCCTTTGACTGAACCTGGGAGAAATGGTTTATACAGGTTACTGGACCATTCTGACCTTTTGCCTGCTTTATCAAAGACCAGAGAAAAGATCCTGTCGTTTATTTTATGTGGGGCCAGAGACTGACTGGCCATGCATGCTCATGGCTTTGATAAAAGCCGAAGTCCCAGCTGAAACAGTAAATTAATTTTGACAGCTCGGGTACATATTGCTCTTCTCATTCAATAGCCAGTTCAGTCACTTTCCCATTTCCATCAGTGGCAAAGGGAGGCTTTGAGTTTAAGAAGTCCTGATGCTGTGACTGAGCACAAGGCATTGGGGCATGGCACCTCCATCCTGCAGCAAGACAGGGCCAGGCTGTGGAGCAGATCTAGGAAGGGTTTGCATGGCTGGTCACATGGATTCAAGCTGCAGAATACAGTAAAATTGCATTGATAAATTTTAATTCATAATTTAATGAATTTTAATATGTTGTTCTCTCTGGGGGCAGGGAGGAAATGTTTCTTGTGAGCTTTGGAAGCCTTGGTTGTACCCCTCATGCGCTCTGTTCTCCCACTGCTGAGACTTGGTGCAAAAAACTCTACTGTTTCCATTCTTCCATTTTGGTTAATCTTCAAATGATATTTTTAACACTGCACAAAATTTTCCTGTTTCCCTTTGTATTTCCCTGAAGTTTTATTACCACTGCAAGCATGTAAAACACTCAGCAGGCAGAGTCACTGCTGTGACTCAGTCCCTGCTCCTTGCACAGCTCATTCTCTTCATTCCCAACTTCTCCCCAAGTATTCATTGGTACCTGCAGGCTGTCTCATCAGTCCCAGCTGATGATAATTGAAAGCCTTTTTGCTATGTCCCATCATCGTCCTGTGTTCCTGAAAGTGATCATCATACTTATCTTTCCCTTTCCTCAGGAGTTTCCCCAACTGTGTCACCCATCTCTCCTCCAAATCCGAAGGCTGAAAACAAGGAGCATCCCTTCCTTTACTGGCTGATGTGTCCCTGATTTCCCAGGCTGGCCAGGGAACATGACAAATCACATCAAGTGTTTTGTTATCACAGGCCATGTGTTTTTCCCTTTTTATGGGATAACAGTAGTTACTATCCCAAAGTTTCACTTTAATTCTCTCCTAGATGGGATGATTTCTTGGCGGATCATCTGAGATGAGTTACTGGGAAGGTTTTGTCCTGGGATGTGCTGCGGATGTGGCTGGCAGTGGCTTGATGTGTCTTTCAGCAATGGAGATACAGACAGCACCATCATTTCTGCCTGTGATGTGTGGTGGTGGGTTTGTTCTTGTGCTTGTTGTGCCTTTGGCTGCTTGTTTGTTGTGGCCACTGTGTTTTCATGTTCTGATTCTGGGTTATCATGTAGCTGTGGAGACCCCCACTGTGCTCTGCCTGCCGTTGTTGTGGCTTCCTGCTAACCAGTGTTTGTTGTGGGGGATAATATGTGGTGATGTTTTTCGGCTTGTTCCTTTGCTCTGGCTGCTTGATGTTTGCATTGTAGCCGTAGATTTCCGTGGTAAAATGAAGAACAAACAAGCTTTCCCTTTCTAGTCATTTGTGAAACTCAAACATGATCTGGTTCAGCACGACCACGAAAACTTGGAGATCAAACCGAGTAAATTGAAAGTGTCCCACAACACAGAAATTCCCTCCTTCCGCCTTTCCCTGTTGTCTCTCCACAACCAGATTCCTGCTGCCAATTCCAAGCAGAAGGGAGGTTTACCCACTGCTAAGAGAGCTGCTTCTGATCCCACTGAGTGGAGAGGGACAGCTGTGATGAACTAGTACCTGAGCAGAACCTTATGTTTGACAGTAGAAGTTTAGTAGGCTCTAAAACATGATTTCATGTCTTTTGTCAGCCTTATGACTCCATTAAAACATTATTTCTATCATAAAAGAATAAAGTCTGTGTCCTTGGAAATGGAGAGGAGGGGTGGGGGCACTGATATATGTTTATATAAAATGTTTTCATGCAAAGAAAAAATGCAGTTTTTGAAAGGGTCTGTTTTGGTGATTTGCTTATGAGCTCCATTCCACTCCTCTTGTTTCCCCCACAGCTCCAGTGCCAAACATCTCCCTTTATCTGTACAGATTAAAGCAGGGGGGATCAGGGTTTTATGAACTTAACATTTTTCCCTAAAGATAAACCCACCGGATAATCAAGGTGGGAAAACATAGCTATGAGGTACTTAAAACGAGACATTTGAAAGCTCCTTGTGAAACCTTTTCCCTGAGTCTTTTCTTTTTATAAGCATCAGAAAGCCCCCCTTTCCCTGCGCCAGCCATGATCAACAACACTGAAACTCAGACAGTTGTAATCAGCCCTAATAGGAGCAGAAAAGCCAAGTGCCACGCGTTATTATGCCTCAGCCCCTGTAGTGCCGGTATCCGGAACCTCACTTGTGCTGGGATAACAGTAAACAGATGTCAGGGCAGTAGCTGCAGTACTGAGTTACCCTTTCAAAATCCGGCTTGCCCCATGGATTTTTGCAGTTCTTGTTAAGGCCCCTTCTTACAGAATGCTTTTTCTTTCTCTCTCTTTCCTTCTCCTTTTCTGCAGGGTTATTTTATTTTTTGCAGGATCAGCTCCCTTGGCTGATTCACCGTGTGGCTCCATAAATAGTTGGATTGGCATAATTGAGGGGTGAACCGGATTTGGGAGTGAGTGGCTGGTGATTGAGGAAGGAGGGGGAGTGTGATGGGATAAGCTGGGCTTACCACCGAGAGAAATGTTTGTGGAACCACGGCTTTTCCACAAGGAGCCACAAGTCTACTGGAGAAGCGGAGAAAAGCTCCGACCACTGGAGGAGTGAAACTGCTCCCTGGGCCAGATGCTGATATCATTGCTCTGAGAGTTTTGGCTCTGGCCCTGGCCTCGTGCAGACGTGTGTACCCATCCCTCAACACACTGAGCTCTTCAGTGGGATTGGACGAGGGATTCTGTAGGGTGACACTGCTCTAAATATCTTTGACATTAAGGCAAAGACTCCATTGGCTGCTGTGGAGCTGAGCTGGCTCTAAAAGTCACGTTAAATACCTGCCTAAAGCGTTACAGAATTGGGATGTTACACCAACCCNAATAAAAAAGTTATTAAAGTTAAATACCTAAAGTTAAATACCTGCCTAAAGCCTTATAGAATTGGGATGTTACACCAACCCCAAATCTGGTGATTTTGAGGAGAAACAACCATTTTGTCTGAGGTGGGGTCACACACGTGTTTGCTCTGTTGGGTGCTCCAGCAGAACAAGGAGGGGGAGAAAAAGAGAGGAGGAATCAGAGGTGGCAGCACAGATTTTAGATTGTTTTCAACTGGTTGTGAGGGAGCACCTCAAGGATCAGGTTTCCCATAACATCCAGCCCAGGGTGTCCTTAGGCAGCTGCCCTGGACTTGCTCCTGAATTCCCACTGGTCCCCTCATGCTGTTCTTGCTGCCACAGAGTGAGCCAAGCAAATTATGGACTCACAGAATGGTTTGAGTTGGGCTGGACCTCCAAAGATCTTCTTGTTCCAATCCCCGTCTCTCTGGCAGGACACCTTCCACTAAATTGGGTTGTTCAAAGCCCTATCCAACTTGGAATGCCTCCAGGGATGGGGCATCTGCCACCTCTCTGGGCAACCTGAATCAGCTGATGCTCCAAAAGATGAGCCCAGCAGTGAAGAAGAAAAATTTTTGTTGCTGTTTTGAGCCATTCTAGACTTTCATCACTGCCAAATCTTATCCTTAAGGGAGCAAGGGAGGGTAGTCAGAGCAGCAGGAAGGTGAGCAGGGGGTGATGAGCTCCACCCCAGCAGGGAGAGGTCACATGAGTGTGCTGTGGGTGAAAGAGGATGAGTGTGGCCCTTTGAATGACTTGTCCAGCAGCCAGCCTGCCAACACTTGGCTTTTGGCAGCTTCAATTCAATGTAGTCATCAACTCTGCCCACTTCTTTGTAGACAGCCCAAAATGCTGTCATTTGGAGGTGTAGCATTTTTAGCCGTGAAAGGAGTTTTTCTAGGAACATCATGATCCCACACTGGCTTTCAACAGAGAGGTGTGGGCAAAGAGAAAGTATTTTGTTGGGTTTAGGTGCGTTGTTCAGGGCCTGCTCTGGAGAGGGTGGGCCAGGGTTCCTGTACCAGAGCTCTCTCTCTCTTTCCCTTGGCTGTGAGTCCGCAGGGAGAAGCCGGGGAGCCGGGGATGTGCGTGATGCGTTGGGCAGTGACGCATTCCTGGGGCATGTGCAGAATTCCTGTGAATGACCACAGCACTTTGCTGAACAGCTATCAGAAGGTTTCTCACCCTTCCTCGAGGGAGGATGCTGTGCTTCCAAAAAAGCCTCCCAATGGAAGTAAAGATGTTCATCCGGTTCTGTTGTGACCGTTGCTTTTCCTGTGGCTGTTTTGCTCCTCATTATCTCCCTGGGAAGAGGTTGTTCTCTAGAGCAGCAATATCCCAACCCCAGTTTGGTTCCTGCAGTGTCCATATTTTGTGGGACTGTTTCTTATTTAGCAGCTGCCTTTGCAGGGCTGTGAGGATGCTCCACGCCGTGCCAGCGATGTCAGACGGGCTTTGCCCCCTGGTCTGGAACTGCAGAAAATATGTAAGAGATTTCCCTGCTGCTAACAGGCATTGTGTTTGCCTTCCTCTTTGAGGGGGGGAGAGATCTGGGGAAAGAAGTTAAAGAACCAAAAAAGGCCTTCCAGTGGGACATTGGGGCGGGAATGTTCCTGCCTGTGTTCCCACATTGTTCCCAGCCTTCTGCCAGAGTCCAGCTGTATGACACAGCGTGCCTCCCTCCAAAATGTGAGGGAGAGCCCCTGATGAGTGACACACGCGATGGCAACTCACTGCCTGTGGCCACAAGGCCACAGTCACCAGGTCGGTGCTGGAGTAAAGGGGGCTGGCCTTACCCAGCAGCATGAGTTTGACCCCGGGCTGCTGCAGGGTTAGACCCAGACCCATCTGTGGCTCTGAGGGTTTGTAGAAAGGCTTTCACTTCTTGGCAGCCCTCTGAGAATTGTTGGCTGATCTGTAGATAGCTAAAAGTGTCCTCGTGGGCAGGCAGGTAGCCTGTTGTCCCTGGGATTCTGGAGTTCCAGGGAGGGAGCTTGAGGAAATGCTCAAGTAGGAATAAGGAGAGCTGGCAACAAATGTGCATTTCATTTTATGAACATTTCATGGTGAAACCTAAAACTTCCACAAAATTTGGGGGACTGGATAGCTCAGGGGATTAGTAATGGGATACAGAGCCTTTCATCTCACCAGTGCCTTTTCAACTGCAGCTCAAGTCAATACCAGCGACTGAAAGTTGTTACCATCTGATGGCTTATGTGCAATGAGTGGATGGTCTCAGTGCATTTCCTGGCAGTCAGGTATCCATGGCTGACGCACACAAACACCCCAGAGAGCCTGGCTGCTCGCCAGCCCCGTTGGCAGCCTCTGCCATGGCTGGATGAGTCTGAGAGTGAAATATCCCATTTGCTTTTAGCTGGGAGCTCTGTCAGGTGCTGTCCTGGTACGTGCAGTGTGTGAGAAATGCCAGGTGGGGAAGCAGTGGGTTTATGTAGGCATCTTCCATCTGTACTGTGCTCCACCAGGAATACTGCTTTGTGGCAAGGACCTCCTCCTCAGATGCTCACCCCTCAGGAAAGCTGTGATGTACAGGAAATTTATGTTTTGGCAACAGAGGGAAGACATTATGGCACAGGGCTTTGTGTTTAAAATAATGTCACTGCTTTTCTGCCGCTCCCCAAAGTGGTTCTAAGTGGAATGCAGAGCATATTTTAACAAGCATTTGTTTATTAATGCATGTGGGATGTGACTCTAGCACAGGGCTGCACCATCATCTCCATTTCCAGCTGGAAAACTGAGGTAGGGAGAAACCAAATGAAGGAGCAACTCTTCCAAGATAAAAAATTCAGGAGTTTGTGAGTGCTGACCCTGTGCCAGGCCCAGTAATGGATTTAGACCACTGGTGTGCTCTCTGCTTCTCCCTCAAGATTTCTGCCCTCGTTCCTTCCACTGTGGATCTAAAAGCAGTCCCTCAGAGGAAGCCTTGGAAAGGCTGTTGCTTTAAGGATGTGTCCTTTCCCATTTCATGCTCTAGGAACCTCATGGTTATGACATAGTTTGGAACAAGGAGACTCCTAACAAAGCTGTTTAGGTGTAGATTTTGTTGCTTCTGTTCCAAGTGGTGGTGATGGGATGAAGAACCAGTGAAGATGTGGTTAATCCTCCGTTTAATAACCACTTACCAGCCCTGGGGCTGGTTGTGGCGAGACTCCCTCGACACCAGCAGCAATCCATGGAGGAACCAGCCCCTGCGGGAGCATGAGCATCCCTGAGTTACCACCATGCTCTGGGGAGCTCCATCCTGTGTCTAACAGGAGGATCCCCTGGCTTTGGGAACAGCCTGGTGTGAACTGCTCCCTGCAGGAATCTCTGCACCCGAGTGGCAGTGGGTGGGATGAGTCCTGTGCCCCTCTGGCCTTTCCATGCTCACACCAAGCCAGGCACAAGCAGGCCATGGGTAAACAAATGATGTCAGCTCCCACTGGCATTATTTTTAAGCACTTTGTATATATTACTTGTCCCTATGTATCCCTGGGCTGTTCTTTCTCCCCCTCCCACTGCCTCTCAATCACCCTCAGAGCTTTTTTTTTTCTTTTGGTTAAAACCAACATCTGTAGATTTGCTTTTGACAAAAATAAAGCCATCCATCTCCTTTGCCCTGCCACTCTGTCATGTAAGCTCAGGAAAACGGGCTGGTCAAGGTTTACAGTAGCTGTGGCTGCCTGCAGTGGGAAAGGCACTTATCTGTGAGGAGGGTTCACAGTTCTCAGGAATGCATCCTTTCCTCAGACCGAGGGGTGGCTTTTGTTTATCCTCTGGCACACAATGAAATGATGGGAAAACATGCTTGGATGCACTGCAGTAGTAAGGTGGGGCAGGGCAGTGGTTAAAAATGGAACAGAGCCTTTGATCCCTGGCCAGAGCAGATGACTCCCAGAGTTTGGGCTTTAGGGTGGACATCATGTTCTTTCTCTCCATCTCTGTGTACAGATGGAGGAGTTCCCCTTCTACCTTGTGAGGGGAAGTAGCTCTCCCAGGCAGGCTTAGGGGAGAGAGGAATTACAAGTGAAGCTGGAAGGAAAGAAGTGGTTTGGGATAAGCCATGCCTGGCTCAGGTGAGTGCTGGAGGAAGGGGTACAAGTCTGAGCCTTCCCAGCAGCCTGTGGCTCCATGCAGCACATCCCAAGATCCCGAACTCCACGGCAAAGAGCAGCTGAGCCTCTGGGCTGCTGCCTTGGTTGGAGCTGCAGGGGCTGGCAAAGCCAAGCAGTGAGTCATGAGGCGGCTGCCGTTTGGGACAATGTTTTTCCTTTTAATCTCCCCACCATCTCCCCCAGAAATCACAATGGAAACTCCATAATCCAGGAGATAGCCGGGGGCATTCCACAACTCCGGAGGGTCCTCGCAGGAGGCTCCAAGTCCTCCCCAGATTTCCCAGCAGCCAGACCAGGTAGTAAATAACCACACGAGCCCAAAAGATCGAAGGGGCGTGATAGAAGGATTACGTGCCTGCGCTGAGTCCTGCTCTATCCCGGATCTGGAGTGGGACGCTCAAAGACTCTGCAGCGCTGACTCCTTGGAGCCAAAGTATATCATCTGTTAAGTCTCTGGCACGCCAGACTCGCTTTAGAGTGAGCAAATTGAAGGTCATCTCTCAGAACCTGGTTAATGCCAGATGCCAAAGTAGACAGAGAGGGAAGCAGAGGGATGACGGATACTCAGATGTACAGATCAATGTATAGCTCAAGGCGTGTTTGTTTCTGCCCTGGTTCAGTCTCTGTAGCTGAGGTATATTGTTTTTATTATTTATAGTGTTGGGGGGAGGAATCCTGTGTGTTTGAATTTATTTGCTGTGCTGTGTGGCTGATTTGGAACACGTCCTGTTGTGGGGTTTTTGTTATTCTTTTGCTAAGGAGCTCAGCAATCATTTGGCACTGACTACAGAAAAAAATAAAAGAAAAAAATAAAAACCCCTCCAGATTCCATTTAACCGTTTACCTTTTCAGCACTTGGCCACTGTGCACATGTTTGGAACGGCAGAGGGAACCTGTCTGGCCTTGATTCAAGAGGTCTTGGGTGGAATTTTAGCACATGCCTGAGGGTGAAAGCGCTGTGCCAGCCATGGACACGGCGAGGATGGCTCCAGAGATGGAGCACAGCAGCTGCTCTGCAGCAGCACGGGAGCCTGAGCCAGGAGGGAAAGAGGATCCATTACATTGCAAGTCAGCTTTCAACTCGCTTCAGGGTTTGAACGTGAATCATTCATTCCACTGGGGAAATGACTGAGGACTCTGGGCAAAAAAACAACAAACCCGTTGGAGAGCTGCAGAGGAACACCCAAGAGATGTGAGTGGGAACTTGGACCTGAGGACTTGGGCAGCTTGGAGGCATCCTTCAGATGCTTAACCAGGAGTCTTGCTGTTCCCTTTTTCTTGAGCAGCTCGGGGTTCTGGACTGGTTTTCTGCTTGCCTTAGTGTGGTTTTTATGTCTCTGCCTGGCAGAAGAGACCTGTAACAATACTCTGGGGCTTTGCTTCTGAACTGAGCCACAGCTCCCCTGCATGGAGCCAGCTGCATGTCTGTAGTGGACTGGGAAATCCCAGGATGAGGGAGGGCAGTGGGAATTCCTTTGTATTGAGGTACCACATGCAAAGAGAGCTGCTTTTGTAGGCCTCTGAAAAGGCTTGGGGAGGTCCCAGTGAGTGCAGATATTGACATGGTGGGCATCCCTTTGGGCGCAAGGCTGAGCCTTAGTCAAGAGGCTGGAGTACAACACATGCAAGTGTAGGGCTAGGGAAGGAAACTTGCCTCTTCTGCACAAGACTTTCCAAAAAAAAATCAGGACTTTGGAGGCACTGAACACTGAGTCCCATGATTCTGGGCAGAAGATAAAGGTCATCTTTAAGCCTCAGAGCTCCTCAGCAATTCAGTTCTCCAGTGAATTCCTCCTCCGTTGTGCCCTGTGTCAGGGATTTCCCCAGTCACATCTTTCTGCAACTGGAACCAACAGCTCAGGCTGTGCAGCCAAAAGCCAAATGGAACACATGTCCTCAGAGCATAGGGGACAGTTCTGGCCTCTTACATGTGCAAAAGCAGTTTAAATGGAACACTGAGGCCAGGAAACCCAACCTGCATAGCCTGGAAGCTTCGCATTGTAAGTTGACGGAGGCGGCATTAATTCAGCTGTTTGCTCTCCCTTGGCATGAGCTCCACTTGTTTTCCTTGTGATGTGCAAACCTTGACACTTGGCTACTCCTGACTTTTCATCTGTACTGAACTTGAGACCCAAACACAGACACTTTGGCTGAGTGGACACTTCAGGAGAAATCTAAGCTGGTGGAATTGCCCACCTTAGTGTCATTTCAAACTCTTCACTTGGACTTGGGGGATTTGTTTCTCACTGCTGTGCATTCAGGGAAGAGATACTGCTGCTGGTCCTTTCTTTGTGTATTCTCTTGTCTCGTTTCCAAAATATTAGAGGGACAGAAAGTGCACAGATGCTTGGTTTTAGAAATGTGCAGCATTGCCCTTCCTAATGAGTTTTAAGGTGTGTGACTATCAGTGTTAACATGTGTATTTAAATTATTTTCTCAATCTGACTATTGAAGTTACAGAAATTCCTACTGATTTCCATACAGGCTGGTACAAGGAGACAAAAGGTGGCCCTGACTCACTCATGATTCCTTGGATAGGAACCAGCCTTGCACCCTGTATTGTTTTGGAGTGACCCACCAAGGTGTATCCATGTTTCTGTTGCCAAATTCAGCACAATATTGTGGGTTTGTTGAGCATGTTCCCAGTAAAACTGGTCCAACCTTTCTTCTCCCTCTGCTCTGTGTAACAGGTCACACTGAAAAAGAAAACCACATTTTGGCTAAAACCAAAACGTTTTCCAAGAGTGTCAGCTTCAGCTAGATTTCCCAGCAGCTGACATTGGCATGACTTCCTTTGGCTTTCGGTGCTTTGTTTGCATAACATCAAAAGGCTCTTGTTTCAATGGACTGGGGTCTTGTCATTTCAGCAGCAGCATTTCACTTCATCCTGGTTTCCCTGTTGCTCTGAGTTCTTTGGTGTTACAGTGAGCAAGGGGGTTGGTGACCCCACCTTTAGAGGGAATGGATGATGGCTCTTCCAAAAGGAATTCCAGGCTATGGCTTTGGAGGGGTAGGGTAGGGCTTCCCACAACCGTGACTTAGAGAGAGAGCTTGGGGCAGGAATTTTATGGTCTTTGGTGTTCGGCACCAAATGGTGACTGAGTTGTTCTTGTCATGGCAGGGCTTTGGTTTTAATAGAATTGCAAAGATGTGGTTTTCTTCCTAATAAAAATCTCTGGGACTTTCTGCTTTGTGGAAAACTTCAAAATCTTGGCTGGGTTTTCTTCAAATGGGAATCAGAAGTGAGTTTAGTCACATTGGAGATTTTGACAAGGGCGTGAAAACCCTGACCTGCTGCTCAGGAAAATCACCTTGGATTGCAGCCAGTGGTGGGTTTTTTTGCAGTTTGGACCCACAGAAGTGTTTGAAGCAAAGATTCCCCTCTCAAGGCTTTGAGGAGCACAGCTCCCCCAGCTTTGGGGCTGCTGAGTGTCTCCCATTTTTTCATCCCATTACTCCATTTCAAGGGGTTTATTTAAATAACATTTGTTTAAATGCATGAAGTTTACCTGGAAGTGTAAAGAAGGATCCTTCCCCTGTGTCCTTGATGGGGAAGAAAGGCATACTGAGCTGTGAAGAACAGGTGAAGATTCCTTACACTGACATGAGATGAGTATTAGTTGCTCACTCCTTGGCTTCCAGGTCCATCAGTGTTTCCAAACCAAACCCCAGAGGATGATCTCCCCATTTCCAAGGCTGAATTGCTTGTCTGTGTTCCTGAATTCACTGCATTTGTTTGCTTCTCAGCCAACACTGTTTCTCAGCAGGTGCCTGTAGTAAAACCACAGACCTATGAATGAAAGCACAGACCGTTCTTTGGAGACACTTTATCTCCCTCGCCGGTGCCGCTGGGGAAGGTAAAGGGAATTCTCCTGCTTTTTCCTGGCTTTGGTTACAATCCCTTCTCAGGGCTGCGGGCCATTAAGCAGGGCATGCTCCTTCCGTTGTGCCTGCGCTCAAGGCTTGGGTTTAGCCAATCCAAAGATATATGGTTGCATTTTGAATGAAAATTACATCTGAAACCAGTTTTATCAGTTTCCTGGAAGATGACAGGGAGCAAATATGTGAAAAATGTCTTTTCACCTCTGTTGGGATGTTTTTCTTTGTCCTTTGTCACCCATTGCATCAAGCTGCCCTATCATTTGACCATGAGAAAATGTTTTCACCCAGTAAGAGAGAGGGCAAACCCTCATGGGTTCATTAAGGGGTGAGTGGTGTGACCGGAGATACCTGATCTGGATACGAGGGAGCGTCAGCTCCGGGACCTGCGCTTTGGGCTGGATTTTATTGCCTTGGTGGTGATGGTTTGGGGCAGGGAGACAGAGACACATTTCTCCTGCCTAACCCAGCTCTGCTTGCAGGTTTGAGAGGAGCAGCTGGTGCCATTCCCAGCTCCCCATTTCCCCAGCCCTTGGACAGGAGAGAGCAGCAGGATGCTCCTCAGCTGCACTGGGGCTCGCAGTGTGAAGGAATGAGGGAGAATTTGACAGCCCCTGACTCTCTCACACAGAAACAGGGCAAGAAACCTTCTCACTTTCAGTGACGTCCCCTCCAGGCAATATATTTCTCCCGTTTCTCCCAGTGGATGCAGCTTT
This sequence comes from Nicator chloris, assembly GCA_013400495.1. NCBI lineage: Eukaryota > Metazoa > Chordata > Aves > Passeriformes > Pycnonotidae > Nicator > Nicator chloris. Next base: position 468,387 of record WAAE01026053.1, read on the forward strand.
ACTATCTGTGTAACAACATATTAGTTAGGTCACTTCACAGTTATGAGGCTGTTGTGTGGATTCCCTCTCTTCTAGGAATTCTGCCGATGAATCATCAACACTTAGGGCCGGAGTTTGATGTCTTTATTCACACTTAATGCTCGTACTTGGCTGCAGAAGTAATCCTGTGGAATCCAATGGGACTAACTGTGGAGTTGGATACCATTAAATCTTCAGCCTTTTAACAGGAGTAATGGGTTACAGCCAGATTTGTGAATAAAACTGAAATGCAGTCCTGGCTTTCTGAGGGGTTAGGAAGGAGTAACAGGGCTAAAATGTTCCTGATGAAACCTAGACCCATGTGAAAATTCCCTGCTAGCTGGCTTTGTTGTAAAGCCTTGGATGTGATTCTCTGGGGAAGGGCAGTCAGACCCACCTGGCCTCACTTCTCACAGGGACCACTGCAATTGGGAACAAATCACATCCCGGGGGGGGGGCGTTTGTCAGTTTGTTTCATTTGTTCACTAGTGTTGTAGTTAAGATGTTTCAGAACATAATTAATTGTCTTTCTGAACTAATAGGTTTTTAATGCTGGAAATGACAGGATGTTCTGTCTCATACTGAGTGCCATGGGCTGTGGAAGATGCAGTTATGGGATATGCAATCCTGCTCTCCGGGAAGGAATTTGGGATCTGATGAGGATGCTGTTTATTTGTAGGAATGCATTGTTCTGGTCTCCACTCAAATTCTAGATGGATTTACTGGAGTTGTCTGAATCTGAGGTGATGTGCAGACTAACTTGGCTTTCTTGGAGGGTGGGGAAAATGAGTACCATTAACCTAATTTTCCTATGTGGAAAGAAAAAAGAAGTATTTGTTTGAAAAAGCAGCAGTGCTGTCATTAGTCTCAACACTACTTTGGTAATGTGGTGCTTGATGAACTTCAGACAACACCAATTGATTTGGATTGGATATTGGGACAGAATTGTTCCCTGGGAGGGTGGGGAGGCCCTGGCACAGGGTGCCCAGAGCAGCTGTGGCTGCCCCTGGATCCCTGGCAGTGTCCAAGGCCAGGCTGGATGGGGCTGGGAGCAGCCTGGGATGGTGGAAAGTGTCCCTGCCCATGGCTGGTGTGGGGCTGGGTGGGCTTCAAGGTCCATCCTAATCCAAACCATTCCGTGATTCTATAAACTTTAAAAAAAGGAAAATGGATCCAGATCTGGTGAATCACAACATTTCCATGCTTTAGTGTTATTTAAGAAACACACAATCAGCAGAGTTGTGGATCACAAATCTCCATTCAGTGAACTCTTGGGAGTCAACCTCAGCTGCAGGGCTGAGCCCCAGCCCTGGAGGGGACAGTGCCCCTTCCTGTGCAGTGCCCTGCTGTGACAGAGTCCTGCCAGGAGCAGGGGGCAGCTCCTGGAGCGTGGCCGTGCCCCAGGCACCACCACAGCCCTTTGCCATGTGCCCAAGAGGAGAAACCCCAGCAAAGACACTCCAGTGCAGCTGTACAGCATTACCCTGCAGGGGAGGAGGCTGGGGAAATAAGCAACAGCCACACACCCTCCCTCGGACAGGGCTTGGTTTACACTGCCCCACTGAGGGTTTGTTTTCTTTTAGACCAGAATGGGTTGTGGCATTTGAGGCTGGACACGAAAACACGACCAGGCTCGGTGGCTTCCAGCGCTGCTGGTCCCCTGGCCCGAGCTCCTGCGAGGACCCAACAAGGAAGATTTGAAGTCTCTCTATCTTCAGCCTCTGCCTCTCCCCCCTCCACTCCCTTCCTCTCCCAAGGTGCTTTTAATCCCTTCGGTTAATGTGAAATTAAGATAATAAGTCAAAGAGGAGAGAGGATTGGGAAGGGGGTAGCAGGGGGAAGAGGGAAAGAAAAGAATACAGAAAAAAGAGAGATTCTTCTGACAGATAATTAGGGAGATTGGTTTACCAGCCAGGGACTAATGCTGGCTTCCCAGCTCAAACAGTCCCTTGTGACTCATTTTGTGACTTTAATTTCTATGGGGTTCCTTGAGCAGGTGCCCTCTGACAGGTAGTCAATAGGGGACTTCTGGCTGAGCACCAGTGCCTCTTTGGAGAGGTCAGAGCAGGAGGTCAGAGAGCGGGGCCTGCGAGGTTGGCAGGTCAGGAGCCATCACGGTGACAGATGAACCTAAACGTGTTCCCTTCTCTCGGGCTGTCCCTGCCGAGTGGCAGCGCTGGCTCTCTCGGGACTGGCCCCCTCTCTGCTCAGGGACATCCCTGTTCCCTCTGCTCGCACCTCTCAACTGCTCTTCATTAGCCAGCGGGGCTGTTCACAGCCACGATCCGATGGGGAGAGGGTGCTGTCTCCATACCTCTCAACTGGTCCTCATTAGGTAGAACAGTCCCCTTTTGTCCTGCATGAAGCCCCCTTTGTTTCTGAGCCACAGCGGGGCTGCAAGAGCAGAACCTGATACAAAACAATGCAGCATTATTTAGCCAGAGCCTAAAGTCAAGGAGGGAGCAGCATTTCGGGAAGCTCTGGCTGCTGTAGCGTGCATGCGTGTGTGTGTGTGTGAACACCCATAGATTCTTGCTGTGCATCCATCTGTCCTTCCTGCTCCAAGCTTGGTTCCTCTTGGAGTTTCTAGCTGGCGTTCACACCATCTGCCACCAGCCCATCTTGCAGGATCCCTCTGAGAATGTATTTCTAAAGTTCTGTAGCTACAAGGACCTGCTTTTACTCTGCTCCATGGTCAGCACTCCCCCTTTCCTGGGCAGGTTTTCGGGGGGTCCCCTGTTCTGGCAGCATTTCCCTGCTTGACAGAGGAATACGAGACCATTCTGCTTTGCTTCCACCCCTCCCAGGCTGCCTGCCTGCTGCCAACAGCTGAGGTTGTGTTGGCTGGAGCCAGATTAGTCATTCTGTCTGAGATTTCTTTCATATTGAGGATAAGGATGACAAAAAAGAAATTAATTTTCTTTATAATTGGATTCCCGCTTTTCCCCAAAGAGCTGATGCCTTTTTAAAAAGCAGCATCTCTCACCTCTGTGTTGGTGGCTGCAACGCTGCTGCAAAGTGGGATCACCACAGGAGTGTCTGGTAGGTTATAAATCGGGTGGCAGAATTAAATGCTTACATGCCTGGAGTGCCAAGGTCGGGTCCTTGATCCCATTAGCCACTTCTTTCGCCTGGAAACAGCTGGAGCAGAGCTGAGCATCAGCTGCAGAATACCTCATTCAAGCAGAAACTGCAGAGGCAAACTGGAAAGAAATTATCTCAAACGTTGTGCTTTTGGGTCTCATCCACTGCAAAAAAAAAGTGAGAGGACTGGGATTAAACAGGGTCCTACCTCAGAGAAAGAAAACAAAGCCTGACTTGGGAGCAGTGGTGGAGCCAAAATGCTGCTTGCAATGAATAGTGTTTGCAAAATTAAGGTCATCTTTAAATTTTTTTAATAAGAAAAGGAAACCAAATGTGCATCAAGCCTCAGCAGAGCTTCGAAGAGACAGGAGTGAAGACAAGGAGCTCATTGTCCGTGTGCCAGCGATCCAGAGAGAGGAACCTCTCTGTCCTATGCCAGAGTCTGAATATGAAAGTCCTCTATAAATCCAACCTGATTTGAGAGTTAATTGGAGTGGGAAAACCAGGACAGGGGGATGGAGAAACAGGACTTTGTGGGTTTCCTGGTACACCTCTCCCAAAGAGATCCTCCTGCATTTGGAGAAGGTTTTTGTGGCCTGTGGGGCCAGTGTTTACACCGACATCTCTGCCAAGGCTGTTGCGTCACGTCGGTCAAGGTTTATTTGGATCCAACCACGGGTGGCCTCACGCATTGCACACCAGTCACAGCAGCATTTTGGCCACCTTGGGGAGCCCTTGCCTGGTGACCACTGAGCCCAAAGGGTGCTGTGGGAACTGGAGCCATGGCTGTGGTTTTGCAGCCACAGACTGTTGGGTATCGGATGTTCTCACCATTGTACACTTGAACCCTGTGCAACCCAAGGAGAGAAGCTGGTACCGACCTCCCGTGTGACTCAGGCAGCAGTGACACACAGGCTTGGGTGTCTCTGGCAAGCAGATGTTTCAGTGGCCAGCTAAGAATTTTCGAGGGGGGGGGTTGCCTTTGCTGTGGAAACCTCCAGCACCATTCGCAGAAGGGCTGGAAATTGTGCCAAGTGGCTGAGCAAGGGTTGTACCCAGCAGTTTGGTTGAGGCTGGTGCCTGCCTTTCATTCCATGCTCCCACCTTGCTGGTGGGTGTGATTTTTGGCTCACTGCACCTGCAGCGGCGTGGTCACCTGAGAGGACCAATCCATGTGGCAAACTGGGAGCTGTTTGTTCCTGGACGGTGGATTAGCTCTGTGGGTGCTGGGATGGGGCCAGGCACAGTGCTGAGCTCCAGGGCTGCTCCCTGTTTACAGCTCTTCCAGTGAGCACAGGCCGTGGCTGGGTGGGACTTGGAGTCCTGCAGTTGAGGGTTTTGTGTTTTGTTTCAAACCGTAAATATAACACAATTGTGTTTATGTAATGCAGTTCTGCGAGATGCTGCACACGGGTTTTAAATAGAATAAGGGTCAAATTTAGCCTGGTTTTTTTCCTCCCATTGATTTTGCAGAGATAGATTTGTGTTTAAAAGACTTCTCACCCTGGAGTTTACCGGACTCTGTGCTGCATGATCTCATTGCTAGGATCTCACTCTTTCTCCACCCTTCCCTCCCGTTGTTTGCTATTCTGACTAAAGATGAGACAGAAGAAGTTAAACAAACTTTTTTTTAAGACAGGGAACGCATCATCCTATGTGTTTATGCAGTATTAAACACAACAAGATCATTATCTGGAGACACTGGAGACCGGATTCCCTTTGGATGTAAATGAGTAAAGTTCCCATCAAGTACATGATTTACACCAGCGCGGGCTTTGGCGCCAGGGTGTATAAAGATGAGCAAGGGAAAAAAAATTCAGCTATGCAGAGTTGGACTTTTTAAACATTTCTTATTAGCCTCCAATTAGCAACTGGAAAAAATTATTAGAAGAAAGAAAACAAATAGGCTGAACATCATGAGAAGAGCATACTTTGAAATTATGAACATATTTTGTAATTTTAAATCTGAGTGGGTTCTTTTCCAGTCAGCAGCAAAGGGTTAGGCCCAACAACTGGGTCTGAATTTCCCCACTTCTCAGAGGTCAACACTTGTTATTTACGCCCCTAATAGGAGCTGAAATGATATCTGGGATTCAGAGCCAAGAGCCAGTGATGCAGAGGGGTTTGCAGATTGGGCTGGCTTTGCCATACAGGATGTTTGAGCAACTTTTCTCCAGCTCCAGCTTCTCCCAAGGTTATTTTGAAGTTTCTGTTGTGATTCACACGTCCTGGGATCTCTGCAGTAAAGGATTGGAATTTTGTGCTTGGAGGCAAATCCTTGGGTCAGCAAAGCTAAGTAGTAAACAACACTTCATGTTTCCAGGGCTCTCAAATAGCAGCATTCCATCAAAAGTCTTCAATACAAAGCGATTTTAGGTTTACTAACAACATTTCTGAGGAAGAAATTAATAATCCACCCAAGCCAGAGCAGCATCCCAGACTGAGGCCTGTTACTGTCCATCTGCTTCCATGCTGCTGCTTCCATCCTGGTGGGACACCAGAAATATTGGGGTTTATTCTCTTAGGAAGGAAAAATATTACCTGGCTTTTGGGAGGAAAAAATGACTGGTCAGCCAAATTCTTTGGTCATATCTTATTCGTGGTCTTTATGCAGCCCGGAAGAGTCGTCCAATTTGTCACTGGTTCTTCACTCATATTTGTGAACTAAGTACAACTCTGAATTTCTTCCAGCTCTAACAAGGATGACATCTGTCTGGGGAGCTGGAATAGGCAACAGGCAAAAGTAGGTTTGGGTTTTTCTCTTATATGGATCCAGGACTTAAAACAATCTGCACACCATGAGGACCTCTCTGTTACCTCACTGTTCCTTCAGGAGAGAATTGCCAAGGCTTCCTGGCAGCAGAGATTCGATGAACAAAGGAAATCTGTATCATTTCCCCCACTGGGAGATCTGGATGGAGTGGTTGTCTCCCAGCTGGCGTGAGGTTTAAAGTGGGAATGGAGTGGCACTTGGAACAATCTCCTGGCTTACTGGGGACATACTACAAGTATGTGATGTTTATTGGTTCCAAGCTTGGCCCATGCTGGGTTTGAAGCCTGGGTTTATTTTTGAAGGTGGGATGATACTGTGGTTGAATGACACGTAATTCAATGCCCATTTTTGCCAGTTGGACTGTCTGTGGTCTCTTCCGTTGCTCCTTTCCAGGGCTCCCTAACTCCAAGCTAATTGGGTGCTGGCTCCAGGCTTTCTATTTTAATGCCGTTTGATGATAATCATCATTCCCGCAGGATGAATGGTTGAGAACAAAGACAGGAAACGTCCCCCTGATTAGATAGAGGCAGGAGAGCCATTGGAGGAAAAAAACAAATGACAAAAGTGACAAATGAGGGTCCTGTAACTTCTGCCATCCTCCTGGGGCATGTGGAAGGGCCTGGAAGGAGACATGAATAAGACTTATTTACTGGTTTGGAAAACCATGCCTTGGAAGTCTTCAGGTTTCATCTCCATTTGCAAACAAAGGCCAGAGGAGAGATAAGGCCAGGCAGCTCCCAGAGCTGGGCTGTTTTGGGGACAGTTACACAATCCCTCCTTCATTCCAGACCAAAACTAATCATCAATGCTGCATAAGAGGGATAGAGGCAACACTCGGATGTAGGTTTAGGTGATGAGCAGGGTACAAACTACACCTGCAGCATATTCAGAGCACAGACCTGAGCCCCAGCTGGAGTCTGACCTTGTTTCATGTTGACTTGTGTTCATGCCGTGCCCGGGCTAAGCTTGGTGTGTTCTGTGGGGATCACTGGAAAGGCAAAATGGCCCCCAGCAGCGACCCAAATATGTGCAGTGCTGCAGAGCAGAAGGGTGTGGTCTATCTGGCCCTCCATTCATGGATAAATGTCTCTCTTACAGTACTATCAAATAGTTTCAGAATCCTAAAAGGCCTTGCAAGCATCTTGCCTCAAGGACAGGAAGGTTCTGCAGGAGTTGGGCTTTAGGTGTCAGTCCAGAGGAAGGGGAGTGCATGGAGCTTGGAGCAGGGCTGTTCAACCCTGTGCCCTGTCCAGGTCCCAGAGGTGCTGTTAGGGTTTAGTTTTACCTTTTTCTTCAAGTACAGAGGTGCTCTGAAAACCAGACAAGTGGAGCCTAGCATGTCTTGGGGGGAAAGATCAACAAAAGTAAACTCTCTGACTTCAGACAAATTGTCATCAGAATATGGCAACTTCTTAAAAACGCAGAGGTTTTCATTTTCAGTGGTTGAAAACTGAGTGGGAGCTGGAAGTACAGGGGAGCTGGTTCTGATTAGCCCCAAATCCCCACATGCTGTCGTGCATTTTGGGTTTATTTTTGTTTGTTAAGCTTTGTTTCAATTAATTCTGTTTAGTGTTCATGTTTAGAGCATGGCCTTGGGTTTGTTTATGATCATTGTGCACTGGGGGGATGAGCAGAGTCTGGGCGTCCCTGAGAAACCCCCAAACTGGGGAACTTGGACTAGAAGGGGCTCTGAGATGCTGAAGGAGTTTGACATTTCCATGGCTTGGAGAGAATCTTTAAAAGATTATCTGAGGCTGAATGAAACATAAAGGCCCAAATTGTTCCTTCTCTCTTTCAACTGTAAAAGAGGCAAAAACCTGATCTGGAGAACAGCTGTAGGGCTGGTGTTTTTGGTGGTTCTTCCCCAAACCTTGGCAACTTGTCCTGCTCCTTACCAGACCCTTTCAATCAAGGGTTACTGTGGTTCTCAGTGCTGTCTAGGTTTGGAGCCAACAGAAATCTCCTGAAAGGAAACGGAAATAGGAATATTCTGACTTGAATACCTTTAACTTAAGCTCTGGGATGAAGTATATTTTCTAATGCTACAAGATTTTTGTTGATGGTGTTTCTGAAAGTGAGGATGACTTTTTAGGTGTGCTCATACAAACCCAAGTCTTCCCTGTGTGTTTAGTGATAATTTATATCTACTCTTTAAGACCTCTGCTGTGAAATAAATTAGGGATATGTCTGGAAAAGACTGGATTGGCTGAAATATGCTGTGGAGTCATTTTAGTTTCTTTTATCCTGCATTTTTAAATTAAAGAAATGTGATGATTTAAGGCGTTTGATCTCTGAATGTTGCAATTTTTATTAGCATTTGTTTCCAGTTGTGTGTTTTCCCGGTAATCGGTTTATGGAACCTTTCACCCCCAGTCTCCTCCTCCAGGGTCGTGTGCCTTGCTCAGCTCCAGCCATCTGGCTCTTCTCTCCCACCACTGAGCAAATGGGGGTCACTTTTTTTCTGGAAAGAAAGAAAGAACAAATGCTGCTGCAGCCATTGCTCCTTGGCAGCTCTGATGGGTGGCCTCAGCAGGGTCAAGGACTTAAAATCTGCAGAGTGACCTCCTGGTCCCTTTCTAGGTAGGATATTCCAGCCTGGGAATGACATGTACGAAGCTGCTGGAAGTTCTGCCAAGCAAGTCAACCTAATGCATGATTTCACTTCTGAATCAGATATTCTTCCCTTCCCCCCCTCCTTTGGAGGGTCTAGTGAATCAAGATGTGGCTTCAATACCACTCATTTCAAAATCAGGCAGATCTGTCTTTTCCCATCTTGGGACCAGTTCAGGCTCTGTTTGGAGTCCCTCACATTCACAGGCAACAGCCCAACAGCTGGCCTAGAGCAACACTGAAGGCAGAGCTGGTCTGACTTCACAAGGGAGGTTTTGCAAAGATCACTGAAGTTCAGAAATCCCTAAGAATTTATTCTAATCCTTTATTTCCAGTAGAAACACTTCCAAAAGTGTTTCTGTGTCAGTCCCCTTCCCTTGTACCTTTGTCTGCACACTACCTGTGGGTTCCACTAGCCCACACTCCCTCAGCTGCTCCGATGTGCCGATGCCGTGAGGATTTGCTCACCCTGGAGCGCTGTCCGATCCGTTTGGTGCATTCCCGACGAGCTCCCACTTCAGCAAAGTGCCGTTCCCTGTGTCAGAAGGGAAAAGCTGCAATTTGGTTTAACCAGACACAACTCTGGGGCTCGGGTTGCTCTCCCAAAGCTCAGCCTATGGTTCTGACCTTAAATAGGCTCCGTAACAAGTCGTTCCAGCCTCTGTGTGCGTTGTTAACTGTTTCCATGTTTTTGACAGATGGCTTGGTGTACCTCACAGCAAAGCCAACTTCCTGTTGAACAAACAATGAGGAAAGAGGAGGGAGGAAGAATGGGGTGTGGGAGAGAACACAGGATGCCATTTATATTTTATTTATGCAAGTGTTGGATTTATTTTCTTTTTATTTTTAAATCTTGGGTATGCAGAGGACTGGGAATTTGGGGAGAAACTGGAACTTTGAGGCTTCATTTATGAGGAGTCTTCAAGATTCCCAAACCTTCCTGCAGAGACTGAGACTTGTCATTACTCCTGTTTGTACTGATATCATGGGGAGTCGTGGTTCAATGAGTGAAGTTACTGTCTTGTAAGTCTTTTGTAAGGCACTGTCCATCCCTCCCTGGCAGTGATGTTCCTTTTGGAGAAGCTTTCAGGATTCAGGCTGTACATGGCTTTGCTTTCAAGGTTTTGTGCTTGTCTGAAATTCCAGAATCCACCACCAGGCTTCATCTCCCAGTGAATTGTTGTGCTAAGTGACTCCTTATTTTGTGACCCCATGCTCCAGCACATTCTTTGACTGTCCTACACAAGATTTTGGTGGTATGTCTTTTCGGTCAGAGCACAGGACTGTGACTTGGACTTGGGTCTGGCAAGATGAACTTGGAGAAGCTAGGGCAGAGAGTCTTGTCAATCTGTAATATAAACAGGAATATTTGATTGTTTTTGCCAAGTATTTTTAACATCTAGTGGTAGAGAAATCTTAAAAACCTCTCCAGATAGCAGAGGGTATCTGTTACTGTGGTGATCAGCACAAGACTTTCTCAGCCCTGTAGAGAAGTACTGGTGACACTGACAGAGCAAGAATTCCACATCAGCCACACAGTGGGACCCAAGTGGTGGCAACTTGCTTAATGAATGGCTGGAGAGGCAGCACAGCTTCTTGTCTATTATTGTTCAAGTCCTCATTGGTCACAACTCCTGTCCAGCCCCTTCCCAGCAGCACACAGTGATTGCCAGGGTTTCTGATGGCTGGGTTTGGAGCTGTCTCTGCTGTCCCCTCTGAACAAGGGCTGCTCTTGCAGGATTTCAACCCTGGCTGGCACTTGCCCTGCCTGGTCAGTGTGATCAATTTTGATGGACACAGAACTCAGCTGACCCCAGCTCCTCAAAAAAAAGTTGACTCTGCTCTATGCCTTGCTCTATGCCTTGCTCTGCTTTCTGTCTACTGTGACCCAGCTCTTCTGTTTACCTCTGAATCTTCTTTTTTCTTCTCTCTTAAAACCATATGCAAATTTAATATCTTTCTCTCCTTCTTCTATGTTTCTGCACCCCTCCCTATGGTGATCTTGTCTGTGTTTATGGTGGAATTCTCCCTGGTCAGACACTGTGCAAGGTGTGCCTGATGGAATTGGATTCCTCCCACTCGGGATTTTGGCACCATAGAACAAAGCAGCTTTTGCCCCTGAACCTGTGTAGATCCTTGTCAGATCCCCAGCACAGTCTGGTGACACCAGGAAAGCAGAGCTGGTGATAGTTCTGACTCCAAAACCCCTCTGTTTCCTTGTTTGCCCTTTAGTAACTCCAGGGAACTGCACCTGGATGATCCCCTCTGAGATGTGGCGAGGGTCTGCTGGACCAGGCCACCCAGCTCTGGCCAGAGGCTCTTGGACAGTAATGTCCTGCCAGAATATCAAATACTCATCCTGAATTGCTTCTGACCACCTTACCCCAAGGCTGTACCTCAAACCAGGGTATATCCAAATATCTTGGGGTATTTCCCCCCAAAAAGCTGGCAGTTGCAAGCCTGAGAAGCATCCAAGAAACCCCCCAGTTCTGCAGAGGCATTTGTAGGGATCCCAAGTGGTTCCCTGTCCCTGAAATAGCACAGCCTGTTAAACACTCCCAGCTGAAGGAAACCCACACTCAGTGGCAGGAGATTTGGGAGGCACCACGATGCCAAGTCCCCTTTGCAATCCATCATTCCCCTTTCCACAAGTTTCCCAGGCAATGGGAGTGTTTTTCCATCCTTCCCTGCTAGTAGTGAAATAAAGCATAAAGTGAGTTATAAAGATGTTTAAAGGAGCTTTTGCCCCAGCCCGGCCTGGAAGAGCTGAGGTCATTCCCAGTGCACATTAGTGAATATGTGGAGGGTCTTTGGAGCTTTCTTCCAGGGAAACAGCCAATAAAGCTGCCTGTGTTTGTTGTTCATGCCAAGACACATTCCAGCATCTGATTATTTTATGTCATTACTTTAATGTGGAAAGAAAGAGCAAAGCACGGATTTTTCCAGGTGGATTGGCCGGTCTGGGGGAGGCCACAGCTTAGAGTAGGTGTGTTGGATTAAAACTGACCCAAAGTACTCTGTCAGAAATTAACTTTGTGCAACTAAACGTCAAATTTTAGTGTCACTAAACTTGAATAAGGAGGGGTATGGCAGCAGAAACAACAGCTTCGTTTCGGAGGCATTTGCAGATTTGATGTGGAATTGAAAAAGGAAAGAAAAAGAGACAATAGTGTTGTAATTGCTTAAGTGGCTCAAACCGAAAGGAAATGTTCAAAACTCATGTAGAAGACCTCCCTGTAGCCAAATGTAGTACAGAAGGTACCAAAGAGGAATTTTGCTCCCTCAGAAATTCTGCAGTTTGAGGAAGGGATTGTTCCCAGTTGGAATAAAATGCTAAACTTCCCATGTCCCACAGGCCTACTTAAAAAATGGATTTAATGTTGCCAAGACACTTTGTCAAGGGGATTAGTCGCTTGAACTTTTTTACTGTGGTAAATAATGCAAAAATCTAACAAACATTCTGACATTTCTAGGAAAAAAGTCATCAAAATCAATACTTCTCTTTAGATCTCTGCGCTTTTAAGGTAATTACTCTGTTTCAACTCTTTTAAACCAGCTGTGCTCTGTCTGAGGTCTTGGTCTTTGGATATGTGACCAGTCTGTACTCGTGGGAATAGGGAATAATGATTTTGTGAAACGGGATACATGAGTATGGACTCTCTATAATCAGAAAAAGTCATAGATTCATGTTCTGTAGGTCTGGTTTAATTTTTCACTTTTGTGTCACTTCATTGGCATTTCTCTTAATTCTCCCCAACACAGCCTGAATTGGAAACAGGACATCTAAGTCTGGGAATTTGTGGCCAGCTTCTTATCTCCCATTGGTTTTCCACCACTACAACTTCAATGACGGATCATCTTTTTTTGTTTAAATATTCTGGTGTGAGAGAAATGAAGACCAAAGGACTTGGGATAGTTTATGATGGGTTACTGGATATAAGTGGAAAATTAGAAGTGATCCATATCCGGTCTATTCAACTCTGTTATCCATTTAATCATCACAATTCCAGGCACTGTAGATTTCTAAGTGTTCTTTGGAAATGAAGTGGCTCGTTACAACTGATGTTGCTAATCCTTGTGCTGGCAGTAGCTCCCCTGCTGAAATGACATAATTTGTGACTTGCAGTGATCAATGGTGTTGTAAGCAGGTTAAATCTGAAGCCCAATTTGCAATGGCTTTGCTCATCATCTTACGACAGTTGTTAACTGCTACATGTGGCTGTTACATCTGACGTTAGAGGGCGAAGGGAAAATAAATATTTAAGTCCTGTTTATGTGTGGTCCTGCCAAGCAGCACGGAGATAGGACTGGTGTCCAGTCCTCCCCACTGGAACACCATGGCTTTGGGTTCTAACTGAACGTGGAAATTCCTGGGCTACACTCTGCACTATGGGGCTTTCCCAAAGCTTGTAAAGAGATCCTAAGGGGAGGAGCCATTAATTTTCCAGGTCTGAGGATAGACAAGTACAAATAGGTCTCATTTTCAAGATACTAAGGAAAACTATCCGAAGATTGGCTGTTGCCAACAGCTGTCTAAGTCTGGTCTAAATTGTCATACAGGATTCCTGTCCACAAGTGGTCTGTTTGAGTGTTTTCACTGAAAATTCCTTGAGATCCTATATTCAATGTTTCCTAAACTTCTGCTGGAGATACATTTCATGCTGCAGCAACTGCAGCTGTGAAGATTGTGGGCAGTGCTTGACGAGCTGGGTAAAGTGGTCTCATGAGTAGGCAATATGTTCATGCAGATCAGCACATTTTCTGATTGGGTGTCTAAAAGGTGGATTAATTGAAATCTGAATTGGAATATATTGACTTCAGGGTTTAGTGGAACGTTGCAGGGGTGAGCCCAAGAAGATATGGATTTTTTGGATCCAGATGGAAAATTTAAAAGTGAAAATATCAGATTTGTTTCAATCCTGCAAAACTGGGTCTGGGGTAGAAGGTAGATCATTACTGATCTGTGGTGAGGCTCAGTTGATTTAATCCCACTGCATTAACACCTTCTTTTCTAAAGCAGTGTTTAGTACTGCTCTCATCCCTTACCCACATTTTTGTTCCGTTTGGATTTGTGGAAGTTTTTTATCACAAGGAAAACATTCGAGGACTGAACATAGATTTGAGAAGGGAAATGAAAAGCGCTGTCAAGGCAGAAGGGAGATATTGGGTGGGTTGCTCAGATTTCTTAATAAACTGCTCGAGTTTAAACATGGCCTTGCTCCTTCAGCCCAGCTTCTCCTTCCTAGCTTCAGCTGTGGAAAAATAACAACAAAACTTCGTATTGTGATGCAGAATGTTGTTTACAATACTATAGAGTCACTGCATTCACCCATCACAAGAGCAACATGACATTGGTCTGGATCTTGGGTGGGCTCCAGGGGTTGAATATCAGCAAATTCTTTTGATCTGTTTGGGTTTGAGGAGTTTTTTTGGTTGGTCTTTTATGCAAAGAACTCAAGTCTCCAAAAAGGAAGTGTTCCCAGTGTGTCAGGAACAGCTTCCCACCCATCCTCAAGCTCTAAGGACTGTAGGGAATGTGCAGGGTGGACACAACAATGTGGGGCAGACATGGAAATCGTGGATGACCTGCAAAGATTTCTCTGCTGAGCAGGTAGAGATACCATGGATCTTGGAAACCCTTCCAAAGCTCCAGGCTTGGATGTGCCTCCGTGTCTTGGAGATGAGTGGAGAAGAAGAAAATTTGCATAACTTAACATTTCAGGACTATTTAGCTTTTTGGTAATGAGGTTGGTAAAATACTGAGATTTTTCAAAGCAGTCACCTGCTCTTTTGTAGCCTTGAGTCACTTCTGAGAAACTTTTTGAACAGCAACAGTGGATTTTGCACCCTTCATGTTTTTCCCAGAGCTCAGAATTTCTCTGCAGTGGCTGTTCTGCACTTACCCTAGGGACACAGAATGTTCTGCTTGAAGATCAATATTTCACACAGTCTTAAAGCCTGCTGGGATGTGGGAACCTAAAGCCCAGGCTTGCTAGAAGTTGGGAGAATAAGCTGATTGATAATGCAGCAGATTTTCCACTGGAAACCAAGTGGTTTATGCCAGGATTTTGCTGAGACAAGCACGCCACTGAGGAACATCCCAGGATTTGTCCCATTTGGACTCTGAAGTTTTCTGCTGCAATTTCTGACAGTTTGGGTCACGGTCCCATGCCTTTGGTGAAGCTGAAGCAATGAGTGTGTCATGAAAAGAAAGCTCTTCCATCCACCCAGATCTGACCCACTTAAGTATGTCCAGATGGACAGATTACCTCCAGAGGTCCCTTTCAGCCTAAATTATTCAGTGACTCCGTTTCCAGCATTCCAGAGGGAGTGTTAGGTGAAACTGGGACCGTCCCATCTGGGGAGGAGGATAGAGTTATATCTGCAAGTCCTGTATCTTGACCCCATCCTCTGCCCTGGCCATCCATCACTGGGCACTGGTATTTTATTCTACCAGGATGTCAATCACCTTTTCAATTAGTGAGTGGGAGGGCAGAGTGTGGATGATAGCACCCAATCTTCCATTTGATTTAGGATGAATCACACTTAAGAGGGCATCTGGGGTTAAAGAACACAGGATTCTGGACACATGTATAAATCAACAGACTTGAGGTTTGCATTATTCACCTTCTGGAGTATGAAGTGATATGACTCATTGGATCATAAAAGAGATCAAATAGCTTTGTTGCTAATAATTCTTTCCTTGACCCATTCCCTGGCACATTAGGTTTGTAAACAGAGTTTTAATGGCATCCCTTGGAAGTAATAACATCACGCCTTTATAGCACCTTGGCTGACTGTACCCTCCTGGCTGTAACTGTGCTTGGGTTTAAGCCTCAGCCATTTGTGGGAACTAATGTGCTTTCATATCTTGAGTTTGCAGTTACTGCCTTTTTGAGATTGATCATCTCCAGTTACTCTGCCTCCCGCCCCTCCTCTTCCACAGACGACATTTGAACCCTCCCAAGAGCCCAGAACTCAGCTTCTCCCAAATGATAAGCACACCCTGTAATATTCTGGGGCAGATAACATGCTTGAACTTCAGGGTGTTGTCAATGTCTAATGAGCTCATGGCACCATTTACTGTTTTATGGCTAAATCATGATTGTTCATTAACAAAAACAGCACTAGACCATGTGCCAACTTTGGACAGAGGAAAAGGCAAAGCAGAGTCGTATGATGGAGTGTGATAAGGATGTGGCACCTGTGGCAGGACAGGTAGCACATTTCCTGCTGGCTCCTGTGGAGAAGCCTGGAGGGGAGGGAGAGCAGTGCAGGGCTCTGATGTTGTGGCTTTACAGGTACATGGTGTCAAACAACTCCCGTGCTCAGATGTGATGGTGCTTTTTGTCTTCCTGGGCATCACCCGTGGCAGCCTGTTTGGAGTTGTTTCATGGAATTACTGATGTTGGGAAAGGCCTCTAAGATCATTGAGTCCAGCCGCTAACCCAGCACCACCGTGTTCACCACTGAAACAGTGTCCCCCAGTGCCACATCCATGTGGCATAGAATGGTTTGAGGACCTTAAAGCTCACCCCATTCCACCCCCTCCCATGCGCAAGGACACCTTCCACTATCCCAGGTTGCTCCAAGCCCCATCCAGCCCAGCCTTGAACACTTCCAGGGATGGTCATTCCAGCACTTCCTTGGGCAGCTTCACTTGCCTCTGCCTGTGTCTGTCTTATTTGCTGACTGTCGAGTGATGCCCCCTTACATCACCCCAGCTTTGCTCTGCCTGCCCAGGCTGCAGGACATGCATACGGGATTGGCGGTTCCCAGGGCAGGAAATCACATTTCCAAACAGTAGAAGTGGGAGAAAGAAGGTCCCAGTCTCCATTAGAGGGTCTGTCCTGTGGGAAGAGATGGAGATATCTGGTCCAGGGAGAGGAGGAAGGGGGTAGAGGAAAGGAAAGAAGGTTGGGAAATGTCAGTGTAGAACTGTGCTGCTTTATCACATAGTCTCGGGTCCATCACATAGTCTCAGGTTGCTGCTGAGCCTACAGCAGGTAAGAGACCTTTGTAGAGACAAAAACTGGGACAAAGTCTCAGAAGTTATCTAAGAACTGGGGTTTTTTTGGTGGCTAATTTAATCAAGGGCTGGTGGACACTCAAAAGCAGCAAGCTATAGCTGATGGTCAATAAAGAGGGGTTTAGGTGCAATAGAGTTGAAAATCTCTAATTATAGCATGACATCTTGTAGATATACAGACCAAGGAGTTTAAAGAGAATGTTAAAGAAGGACAATAATGTGAAGGATGAGGAGCGGGTGGGAATCTGGGAATATCAGGATTGTTCCACCTCATCTGAAGGACGTTCTGTATCAGTTTTCATGTTATCGCTATTTTGGTCAGTTCCTATAGATAATACATAAATTCTTGCATTGAGAGCTAACAAAAGACTGCTCAGGGACAGCATATAAATAGCTTTTGGGCTACCTTATATTTATATATGTTGGTTAAGCAAACTTACATGTATAAACAATAGCAATATAATGACCTTTTTATAGATATGGCTCCATGCATGCAGCAGAGCAGTCTGGTGTATTTATTTCAGCTTGTAAACCATGCGTGGTTAGAACAGGATGTGTACTCTTCAGCATTTACAGTTGTTTAAAGGGAGGCTTCCGTGGTGGTGCTGTCATACAAGGAAACACCACCAGCCTGGGGCACACAAGGTATTAAGTATCAAGGGGTGGATGTATTAAGCAAGAGATTTAATTATAAGGCCATCATGATATCTTGTAGCTAAAGAGTATCTTCAGTTAAAAACTGAATATAGGAGCTGAATAACCCTTATAAGATACCTGAAATGCTTTGGAGGGGTTAGTAACTATGGGATTTTGGAGAATGGGGTATTTAACTCCTCTTGAAGTCTCTGGAGGTGTTAGTAGCAACCTGAAGGCTGAATTCATCCCTGGTCTTCTAAAATCCCTGCTTTTGCCTGGGAGTGGGCTTGGCTCAGGGAAGAAAAAGTGCTCTCTGATGCGTCCTGGAAAGTAAACCAGTAGGTTTGGGATGCACACTGTGCTCCTGCCAGCTCTGCTCTGGAGGAGTGTGGCTCACAGAGCAACAATGAACAGCCCTCACAGGGCTTAGATGGGGAATTTTGCCATAAATCTTCTAAAACGCTTGGAAAGATGGAATGTTTCCCCTTCTCTTTTCTCTGCCCTTCCTCGTGAATACAAATCCCCAGTGTTCAGGAACACGCAACCCTAGTGTCTGAGGACAGATGGTCACCCTCTTTTTGCTGAGGGATTTTCCCCCATGGCTGGTTTGTTCTGGAAGTTATGCCGAGCTCTTCCCAACCTCTGGACTCAAGCTCTTTCCAGAAGAGTAATTGCACATGGGGAAAATCAGGGCAGAGTAAAGTAGTTGAATTACCCAGGCCAGAAGTTGAACATCAGGCTCTAGAGCCCATCTGGGTGTCAGGGGATGGTGATGTTTCCCCCAGGCAGCTTCCAGCTTGGGTGAACCTGCTCTGGGAAGGTTGTCTCTGGACCCTCCATGTAGGTGGGTGCCCTGAAGCTGCTGTTTGCTCAGCCATCAGCACTTGAGTGCCTGGACAATTCCTGCTGAGAACATGCAGTCTTCATTTTCTGAGTGTCCATCCTGCTCCATGATGTTTCTCCATGGCAGCAGTTTGTGCCTTGCCTCCTCTTCAGCTCCTTGTGTGCTGCTCCATAGCCAGGAGCAGGAAGGCCCATTCCCAGTGTTTTCAGCCTCTTCTTTTGTATCCTACGGAATGGGAGCAACTGCCAAGCCCACTTTGCCTCCTGAAGTTTAACAGATTGGCCCACATCTAATTTCTGCCTCTGTGTTTACAGAAGGTGGAGGATGGAGGGGAAGGGGGGCTGCTGAGCAAGGGAAGAGGGCACAGAGAAAAAAGAAATTACTAACCCTCCATCAAAGAGCTGCTTTCCTACTTGTGGTTTCAAAATGCTTCCTCCTTCCCCAGCTATCCTGTAATCACTCTCCAACATTCACCAGAGCAGTGTTTACATCCAGCCCTATTACCGGCAGGGGAGACAGGAGAAATTAAGGGCTCCCATGCCCCATTATCTCCCCCTCTTCCCCCTCCTCTCCCCCTCCCACAGGCAGACACACTTCTCTCCCCTTACCCCTTTTCATCAAACGCCTCCAATTCATGAAGGAGTAAAAGCCCTTTAATGGGATTCTGGAGTTCTTAAAATCCAGGTGGTTTGTTTAAAAAAAAAAAAAAGAGAGGGAAATAAAAAAAAGGAAAAACTTGGAGGAATAAAAAATACCAGCAGTTCACTCTTTTTGGCTTCTTTGTTCCTTTTCCACGTTGTCTTGAACCTTTTTCTCCTCCACAACTCTGCTTGGCAGCTGGGGTGAGCTGAAGTTTGACTTGGATGGCTGGTGAGACCACACAGAGCTCACCCTGGCTGGAATTAATTTCCGATGTACAGCTGAAGAATCCCATGCACACACACAAACACAGCGAGCCCTTGCATTTCCTTTTGATTTCCTTCTGGTGCTTCCTTCCCCAGATACCCTTTTTATCAGAAGCAGAACGAGCTGCAGTGCCAGCGCCGGGGCTGCCGGGGCGAGAGGCTCTGCCCCAGCGTGGCAGCAGAGCCGGGGGAAGGCGGAGGCTCTTTAGATGTTGGGCAGGCAAAGAGACGTGTGAAAAATGGCCAGCGTTGGACAACAATAAATGGGGATTATGAGTTTTTTTAATGAAGGGTAAAAAAGGATACTCATCTGGTACTGGCACTTGACGGGGACTTGAGGTCTGATTCCAATTCCTTGTTTAACCACAGATTTCCTCTAAATAATTCTCGTAATCTCTTGATTCCCTAGCTGAGGTCAGGGGCCCATTGTTCTACACCCTGTAACAACACAATGGGACACAGTTCCTGCCCCAAAGAGCTTACAGTGAAAACAATCAAAGAATGAAAAAGAAACCCAGGCTTGCCTGGAGTTACACCCTGGTGTTAAATTGAAGATTAGAACCAGACCTCCTGACTCTCTAGGTTTTGAGTCTTCTGCAATTGTAACATTTTTCTGGCTCCTATCTTGAGATTCACACTGCAGTGTTAAAGACCATCAAAATAGAAAATACTGAACCTCTTACCCCTCGGAGCAGAGGAGAAGGAGCTGTTTATGATGGACAGCTCTGCTCCTACAGCAAGGACAGCCTTGCTGATTCTTAGTCAGTGTTACCAGCACACAGAGAGAGGTTGGGAAGTTTGGGAAGCTGGTTGACCTTAGAGGTTCCTGGGTTTCCTACGAGCCAGGGCGATGGACCAGTGCTGCAATGGGCTGGGTGGCTGGGAAGGGATTGCAACAGGGCTGCGTTGAGGTCCCTTCCTCAACAGGGAGGGAAATGGCCGTGGGCGTATGGGGACATTTAAGCGGAGAATATTCACTCCCACATGTAGGAGTTGCTGGAACAGCTCCGCGCCCGGAACTCTCTCCCCTCCCAGGGCAGGGATGTGCTGAATGTGGGGCGGCGCACGCGCGAGTGAACTCGGCCCAAGTCCTCCCAGTGCTGGCACGGCCGCGCTTCGCTGCGGGAATACTCGTGGCACCATGGTCCTGGAGAAAGGGGACGGGCTGCAACGGGCTTCTGCTTGTACTGGCAGTGCTCTAAAGCATCAGAGCATGACGTGGGCTCTGCCACTGGAGGAGTAAAACTAAAGTAAAACTGAAGCAGGCTCGGCAAATGCCACCCTCGGTATTGCTCGGCAAAGAGAGGATCTGGCCCTACGTGTTGCTGGAAACCTCACGGTGTTATGGCTTTTTTAAAGTCTCGGCATCTGGAACAACCTGGTAATACAGAAAGTGCTGATTTGTGTGTTCTCAGCCATTAATATACAGCCATATATACACTCCACATTTTCCTTGGTTTCCCAGACCTGTATTCCTGCCTCCAGAGTATTCCAGTGCCACTACTTGGGCTCTGGATACTGAGTATTATTAGTAGGGGGAAATGTGAATGCTCATATCCTGTTTTCCTTTTCCTATTTGACAGTTTATATGAAACTTTTAGTCACTCTGAGGTCTTTGATTTCATCCAGATTCGGGTTTTAGGCTTGTCAGAGAGATGGACACACGCACACCTGGATGAACACACTCTGCAGGATTCATCAACCATAACTTTGGGCATCAGAGGAGATTTCCTCTCCATGTACAGAGATTACACGTTAAATGTGCTTTACATCTGCTCAAAAATCTACATTTTTGCCTGTATTTTATGGTTGAGGGAAATGGCTGCTTCTAGGGCTAGGCTCAACAGCATTATTCCAGAGTTTCATTGGGGTGAGAAGTTTCCTCTGACTACAAGGTGAGTTGCTGCATTAAAAAAAAACCTCCAGCCTGCTGGGGCACTTGGGTGAATCACCAGAGCTGTGTGGTTCTGTCTGAGGGCACTCAGTGGTCCCATGTGGCCCTGTTGGATGTGCTGGCCTTGGCTCCAGATCCTGATCCTGGAGGAGGCTTGTGCTCAAGAGCTTTATTAGGCACAGAGTTGCCACTGGCAGATTTGTTCCTTGGCACTGGGGCTGAGCTGTTGAATAAGACTTTATTCTTCAGGCTTAGGGATGACAGGTTTGACTGTACAATGAAATCAGCTTCATCCTCCTGATACTCTTAAATTTATTTTCTTTGTTTCAGAAAAATGTGGGGAAATTACTGGATTTCCAAACATCTCTTCCAAAGAGAACTGTAGACCTTGATTTTCTGTAGAAGTATTGGCAAAGGCTAAGAGGAGAAGCAGGAAAAGGATTCTAACATAAAATACTCCAGAACCAAGATATAAACATCAAAAACTGATAAGATTTAATACACAAGAAGCTTATTTGGCGTCTGGATTTGGGGATTTGAGATGTACTTGGGTCACACTTTCAAGATTTTCCTTGTACAACAGCAAGGAAATTTGCTTCTTTTAACTTTGTTCTTCTGTTGATGAGAGCTGAGACTCTCATGTAATTATTGTCTCCTGGAGTTGGGGCCTTTAAGTAAATATCCAATATCCAGAGATTTGTGTTAAAGTCAGGAGCTGGCCATTCTGTTGTATTTTATCTTAGAGAAGCCTCTATTCATGTACAAAACGTTGATAGCTTTGAAATAGCCATGGAAAGAGAATTATCATGGTGTTTTTTAGTTCTACTAATAGCTACTCTAACAGCAGCTGATTTTTTTTTTCCTGTGAGAATTTATTCTATTGGAAAAAATTTGGAACATAGCAAAATGTTTCTTTTTGGAGAAGTTAAAAAGCTTCTTCTTGACTTAATTCTGCCTTCCATTATAGTACACATTATTTACAGTATAAGGGATGAAAGAGCTGAGCCCCATTTGAAATGCTCAAGTGGAAATTAGATAGTTCTTAATAAAAAGAAGGATTTGGGGGAGGGGGTCACAACAAACTATTTTCCTTAGTTTTCATCTCCTCCAAACTCTGAAGGATTGGACTTTTCATATCAATTACTTGAAGTGTGGATATCTCAGAAATTTCTGCTCTACATTCAACTTTTGACCAGCCTTTTCTATTATTTCAGATGCAGATTAGAATAGAAACACGATGATACAATTTGTTTAGTTATAAATATACTCCTTATTTTGTTGTCCTCTGCTTTTCAATTTTATTTGTGACCCATTTCAAAAGCAATTGTTGCAGGCTAATACCTTGATGCAACATTAATAAGAAAAAAGAGGCTTAAATTATGGAAATAGCTGTCTATGTGACAAATTAGTAGTTTTACTCTCCATTTGGCAGATCTATTGTGGACAAAAATGTGTGTGAAGGGATAAAAGGGAAGAAACTTGGATAAGAGTGGCAGGATCTGCTCCAGGATAATGAAGAAGACAGACCCACGCAGAGATTTATTTTTGCTTTTGGCAATTAGAATTAGCAATACTGTATCTGAGAAGCTGAAACTGCCACAGATAATAATGGGATTGCTTTTGAGATGGTTTACCCAGCTCTCATAGCCAGGGATTGAATTTGTGAGGGCTGTGGGGACTCAGCACCACCTCTGGAGGTCCTCTCATATGTGCTGCTAATGACACAAACTTTTAGGCACCCAACATAAGGAGCCCAGGGTAAGAAAAGTTGGCTTTAGAGCTGTCAGGTGAACACAGCCTTGCCCGGAGTGTTCCATCCCTGCTGCTCAATCTCATCTCCCTCCCAGGGAACAATTCCTTCCCAATATCCCACCCATCCCCGTCCTCTTGCACTGGGAAACCATTCCCTGTGTCCTTTCCCTCCCTCCCTTGTCCCCGGTCCCTCTCCAGCTCTCCTGGAGCCCCTCTAGGCCCTGGAAGGAGCTCTGAGCTCTCCCTGGAGCCTTCTCTTCTCCAGGTGAGCACCCCCAGCTCTCCCGGCCTGGCTCTAGAGCAGAGGGGCCCCAGCCCTCAGAGCATCTCCGTGGCCTCCTCTGGACTTGCTCCAGCAGCTCCAGCTGGTTTGTCCTGCATTTGTCCTAAATACCTGTGGCTGTGTACAGTAGACTGTCCATTTACACCAGGGTTTCACATAAACATCAAGGCTTTGGTGTATTTGTTACCAGGGATCAGCTGAGACTTGGCAGCTCAAACCCTCTGGGCTGTGCTAGTCCATCTCCTTCACCCAACTACACAATTCCCTCTGGTTGGGGCTTTGATCTGGGATGGAGAACTGCTTCTGGTGTTCCTGAATGTCAGAAAAGTTCTTCTCTGATGTAAATCCCCTGGCTGCCAGTGAGCTGCCCTGACAACATAATGCAAATGACACAGGAGATGGGTGTGAGAGGTAGAAGTAGTCCAGAGGCTGGTGTTTGGGCGGTGTGGCTGCCGTGAGCTGGCCTTGGCTCAGCCTGTGGCAGTTGCAGTGAAAACCCCCGACACCAGGGATGCTCACAAGGCATTTCATGCATTTCCAAGGCCTTGCCAGCTGTCACAGTCCCGGTGACAACTTCAGCAAGTGTTTCTTAGTGCTTTTTCAGGTGAAGGCAGTGAGGGGCAGGAGGTCAGTGGTGCCCTGAGCCACAGGACAGGCTGGGGGAGGAGCCAGAGCCGTGTGTTTCCCATCCCCGTGGTAGCTCCTAAAAACACTGCCCTGACAGGCTGCCAGGGCAGCAGAGCCAGGAGGTGTCTCGATCCCCTGAGCCAAAACACAAGCTGCTGGCTGACTTCAGAGCAGGGAACTCGGGGT
The DNA here is from genome assembly GCA_013400495.1 of Nicator chloris. Classification (NCBI taxonomy): domain Eukaryota; kingdom Metazoa; phylum Chordata; class Aves; order Passeriformes; family Pycnonotidae; genus Nicator; species Nicator chloris. The sequence continues at coordinate 492,028 of WAAE01026053.1, forward strand.
GCAGGTTTGAGCTTGCTCAGTGGAGAAGTGCCACCAGCCAGCTCCTCGTGGCACTGGTGACAGAGAACCCCCGGGCGGTCACATCGCCACCGAAGGCTCTTGGCGGCGGCGTACGCGGCAGAAGCTGTGTCACCCATGCCTGGGAAGGTGCCTGTGTGGGAGTGTTGAGCAAGATCCTTATGCTCAAGGGAATGTGAAATCTTCCCCTTCCTGTCTGTACTCTTTTTGTGTGTCTGGAAAGGAGGAGGGAGCTCGTGCTGTCTCTGTCCGCTCCCTCCTCAGGAAGGTTCGGGGAGCTGGGAGCCAGGGGCTCGCGCACCCCATTCTGTCGCAACGTCCCAACATCAACACCCTCTGATCTATGGTATCCTGAGAGTTTGCAGCTCTTGTGTGGAGATGGAGTATGAATAAGGGCCCCCCAGTGTATAGGGAATTGGGCCTGTGGGTCTCCCGTGTCAAGTGAGTCATAATGTATTAGATCCGAGGACTTCCCCCACGGGTGTTTAGTCTCAACAAACCCAGCTAATTCAGATTTAACTTAGCTCTTAATATGCTACATTGCTGAGTCTTCTAATTAATGCCACATGTTGCAGTCAGCTGTCATACTGAATAAATGTTTACAAAGCTATTAATGTACTGTATTTGTAAACCAGACCGGCTCCTTTTTGGAAATCATGTGGTATGTGTTTTCCCCTCGAAGATGAAAAAGGTTTTTAGCAATAACGGATACATTTTTTTTGCAGCAACAGCCACTTCCAAGGAATTCATTACTAACTTTCTTGGGCCACAGCCATTATCCAAGGGAAGGAGGGGGAAAAGCACCATCTTTTAAACAGAGATGGTGAGCTGAGCCCTCTTGCCATGGTGGGCGGAGGGGCTGGTAGGATCTGAGATCCCGATGCCGGGAGGAGGCAGAGTCTGTGTGTCTGTTGGTGGCTCTCCTGTCCCCAGCTGCTGCGATCCCTCCGCTCCACTGCCACGTGAGCGGGGACACCCGGCCACAGCTGAGGGAACAGGGACACGGCCGCGCCGTCAAGCAGTCTGCAGGCCAGCTGCCTTCTGCTCAGGGGCCCTTGCAGGGCTGGGGACACGGGCTGGGGACGTGGGCTGGCCACCGCCATCCTCACGTGGGCTGGCCACCACATCCCCCAGCACTTACCTGGCACAGGGACTGGGTGACTGGAGCAGTGGGATCGTGGGGGTGGGAACTCCAACCGTATCCTCGGAGCCACTCCCCAACAGCTTGCTCTGCACAAATTCGTGTTTTCTGTTTTCTGAGTTTGTTTGGTTGTGTCTTTAATTCCCTCCTGGGGCTCCAGGGAAACAGCTTTCTTCTGCTGGATTCCTGCACTCCTGTTTCATCTCTAATCAGCTGCAGAAACCACAGGCGATGCCAAAGGACTTTTGAAAGCTTAGGGAGGGTGAGGCTGGGATCTGTGCACAGTCACCAGCTCCTGTGTCCCACTAGCCAAGGTATCTCGCTAAGGGATTTGGGGATGTTGTCCTAGCTGAAGTCCATGACCCTCACGGAGCCTATTGAGAAAGGTTTCACTCCAGCATTAATTAGGTAAATGGAAATGGTGTTTTCTCTGCTTTTAACCGGGTGAAATTTAGGCTAACGCTATTTTGGAAGAATTAATAGTGAAGCCTGTACAGGTAAAGAGAAGCAAAGCAGTTAAGTGATTTCACTAGTGGGGCTCAGCCCTTTGCCCTCTTGCTCCACTGGCTCTGACTGACTTCCCCAACACAGGGATTAGCTCCAGATCTGGACATACAAGCAGGGCAAATCCAACCTTCTCCTAGTCATGGTGCCTTGGTGAGATGCTCAGTGGACTCTCAGTAGAATGAGTCTAAAAATGGTAAAAATATTCTTACTTAGGCTCTTTATTCATTCTTTTCTCTCCCTGCAGTCCTGCAGCCCTCTAATGGCACTGTGCCTGCATGTGGATTGTGTTTTCCACCCAAAAGGGAAGAGAGGGTCATTTCATCTGGAAAATGTTTGAGTACTTTATCAGGGAATGATGCTGCATAAGTTAAGGACCTTACAGCCTTCCTGTTTTATTTAGTGCCTATTTATGGCTAAATATGGCTGAGGGAATGGGGGATCTTTGGTTTCCTGGTGCTGGCAGCAGGTGGAAGGTCCTACTGCACCACAGAGCCATGTGCTCCATGAGGCACGGAAGGTGCCATCAGAAATCACCAAATAGCAGGAGTAACTATCCCTCCCTGTAAGAACTAGTCTAGAAAATGGCTTTTGCACTTTGCATGAGAGCCTACGGGCATCTCTGTGGAGGTGGCTTTCATCCTCTCATGTCTCCTTGGATAGTATCTCCAGCCCTTGGGTTTTTTCTCCTTACCTGATGCTTGTCTCCCCCCAGCAGTGTGATTTCTGTTCTGTTCACCCCACAAGATCTCCCTGTCTCCCTCCTCAGCTGCTGCTGCCCCGAGCCAAGGGTTGTGTCTGCAGAGGGGCACATGGAGTGCAGGCAATGTGCCACTGTCCCAATGCCTCAGCCAGTTCAGATGGGGGGACCTGCTGCTTCCCTCCCTGCCTGGGCTGGAAAGCAAAGAGCTTTTGGGCCCCCATGGCTGGGGACACGGCCAGGCTGTGGGTCGCTCCTGCCTGCCAGGACCTTCCAGTACCTTCTAGTCAGTTGAGACTCAGCTCCATGTGCTCCAGCTTGTGTGCAGTGAACCAAGAAGTGAGATATTTTTGGTGTTGCCTCTCCCTAGGAGCAATACCCCTGCCAGTGGAGTTAACACTGTGTGCCTGGGTGTTACTTGTTATCTCCCAGCCTGCTGAACCCCCAGTAGAGGCCTCGAGAGGCTGCTGGTGACTGGTGGGGCACAGCCATCTCTCAGAGCCCCACACTTGCAGGGAGAAGGAAGCAAGGCAAGCTAAGCTGGCTTTTCATTCAGGATAATGATTTCAATGCAGGATCCATTCAGGACCATGTTTTGATGGATTGCCCCAAGCTGCAAACCTTAAAACATTCTTCCCTCCCTGCTGAAGCCAAGCACACACCTGCTCTTGCTGTGGAGCCACCTCGTCCATGTTTTTAATCCCCTTTTTTCCAGCCTGCCTGGCCAGTGCAAAGTATGCTCACGATGTTAAACTTCCCTCATTAGGCTGAACATTCCTCTTTTTAACCTCTTTAACCTGCAGCATTCCCATTGGGAGGACCCTGTCTCCATACTTCTCAACTGCTCTTAATTAGATTGGGCATTTCTTGCCTCCACTGTATATTTACAATTTAGGAACAGGAAAAAATACAGCCTGCACTTAAGGGCCTTCTTCCCTTCGTTCGCTTCCCGTGCTTGATATGTTGGACAGCAGGAGGTGGAAATTTTAAAGCCCAGAGGAGCAGAACTTGTCTGGGAGGACAATCCAAGGCTGTTTAGGTCATTCTTTAGGCAGGGCTGATTTCATATCTTGATGGATTTTTACAACAGCTCTCACATTTTTTATTCCCATCACCCTTGTGTGCGCATGTCCCTGTGCACACACACACACACACCCCTATTGTCTGTCGTCTGCTCTTCTCCTGCCATCAGCCTTTTATTATTGTTGATGTCTTTTCATTCCTGATGCCAAACTTGATTTGGAGATCGCAGTACTGAGGGTTTCATTTGGAGCACTGTGGATGGAAAACTGAAGTCCTAAGTGACTGGAGCCCTCGGCCAATCTAATTGTTATTGACATTTGTGTCTGGTTGTTCATCAAGGGGGATTTGACTTGCAGGCCAAATCATTCTATTACCAGGGTTCCTTTCAACCTCTTCTCTAACATAAAAAAACACCCCCACCCCAGTCAGCAGCAGCAGAATCAATGGCAATATCTGGAGATGTGAGGGGGGAGCAAAGCTGGAGGAGATCATGCACGTCCCGTTTGAAATGTGCGAGCAAAAAATCCAAGAGCTGGCGGTGTTGCCTTACAGGGGGAAAAAGGATCTCATTAACAGACTACCGTTTTCATGGCAAGGTGAAGGAGGGAGAGGAAGGAGGGGCTGGCAGGGCTAATTATATTAAGGTCATTTCACCTGTCAAAACTTTCCCTTTAGTGGTGTCCCTGGTGCCCTGGGATAACATCCAGATTTGTCCTGAATGGTGTCTCTGTTCCTGCTTAGAAGCCTTGACTGGTGGGTCGTGAAGCGAGCTGCATGAAAGGAGCCCTGAAGGCACCCTTTTGCCTTCTTTTCACCTCCTGCTCTCCTTTGATTTTGCTTTTTCCCCCTCTTGAGTTTCAGGGTGGGTAATGACGAAGCCCTGCTGTGCCGCTTGCCCGGAGTCGCGCTTTCCCCGCGAAGCACCGAGGCAGCTGGCACAGCAAACACCCCATGTGCAGCCAGGTTCCTGTCTCCCTGCATTTCCAACCCACTTACACCCTGCTGCAATGCCAATTTATCCCCCTTGAAAGCTCTCCTCTGGAGCAGAGAGGGATGGAGTGAGGCTGATTTTACTCATTAGGTTAATGGTGGAAACTGGAACAATGCAGACACAGGGATCAAAACAGAACCAAGGGAAGTATTCTGTTTATTCATTTCAAAGAGGCAGGGGTGAGGGGGTGGCTGGTAAACCAGAGCATCCTCATTCTGGTGATGAACCCTAGAATTACCTACCCTCCTTCAGGGGATTGTTCCGAGTCATTAAGTTATTTCATTTTCCAGGAGTTTGGGGGGTGGATAACTTCTGCAGTTAATCTTTCTCTCAAGGTAGGTGGAAGCCATGCAGATGGCCTCGCTTTGCTAACATTAGCAGGTAGAAGTAATTTGGGGAAGGAGGCAATGGGAGGAACACAATAGGGTTCATTCAGGATCACACAGGTTTTACGTGTCGCCACAGAAACAGCAGAAATCTCAGAGATCAAAGACTTCTCCACCAAAAGTTGCTACCTCAATGTGTTGGGCAGCTTGAGAGAGAACTGAGGACAAGGAGGAAGTGAGCCTAATTCCCCTGGCCTTCAGGGAACAGTGAGTCAGTGAGTCAGATTTATCCTGCTGAAGTTGCCTTGTTGGGGTTTGAGAGCTGGATTTGGTTTAACATGCCCTGCCTTTGAGAGATGCTCAGGAGCAGTGGTGAGTCATGAACAGTTGTGACGTGTGGTAGGATTTGATGAGTTTCCCTAAATCAGGACATATTTGGATCCTGGGCTTGGCTTTCAAGTAGGAAAATAAGCAGAACCACATATGTGCTAATAGTACGTGGTTACTACTACTGTTTAATTAATTATTTCCTTTGAGAGATGAACGAAAGGCATTGAACTGTGCATGCAGGTGGAAGTGCCTGGTGAGTGGTGCCATTAAGGTTGAACTGTTGGATATTTGCATTTTGCTCCACCAAAAGGGTTAAATGGCCCCTAGTGTTATAAAGGATTCTTGGGGGCAAAACCCTGCAGTTTGTAGTTCTGAGAGTGCCGGGGGAATTGTTCTAACTGAGATGTGTGTAACTGTGTGTAACTATCTGTCACACCAACCTCTGCCACTCCGGGCTCTTCCCATCATTTCTAACATGTCAACAACCATGATAGCAGCCCGTCCTCTGTTTCTGTCTGACTGTTTGTCCCAGTGCTGCTCTTCTACCCTCCTGCCTCCCGAGCCAGCTTAATTCAGCAGCAACATAACTGGCCAGACTCATCTCTGACTCTCTAATTGCTTTATTTGTTTTTGGTGAAGCCTTTTGGGAGGTAGTTCTCAATAAATGCCACTTCCTCCTTTCTGGAGATAGGCAGGGGTAAAAAGGAACCATATGAGGCTTTGGCCCTAAATAAGGAGGAAAATACCCAAATGAGGAGAGTGCTGTGCATTCTCACTCCTTAAGGATGTGAATCTCCCCTTGACCAAGTTGCTATTCCAAAAGACTTCCAGACCTATAAAAAACTGGTTTCACCGTAGCACGGTGTGTAACTTGGGCCTTGAGGAGGATGAATGAACAAGTGTAAATGCTATTGCTCTCTCAGGAAAGGACAAATCAGAGTTTTGATCATATCAAGGGCAATGGGAAGCAAAAATATGTGCTGGGACTGGCACTTGAGTATCCACCCTGAGTCTCACTCCTGCCAGGTGTTCCTGCCGTGACTCCCAAGGCAGCGATGCTTCCAGGGCAGTAACCTGAATCATTTTAAAGAGCAAAAGCAGGGACAAAGCACCGCATTGTCGGCAGCGAAGGTTGAATAAGAAGACCTTTGGGAGCCCCACCACTTCTCCCTTTAATCTGATCAGCAAGCAGCATTCTTGTAATTCCCTCCAGGTCACTCTGAATTCCTGCAGTTTCTCAGCCAGGTTGAAGCCTTCCCCTCTGATATTAAATAATCTGCAGGCTTAGAGAAAACAACAAAGCAGGAGTAAGGCAAGGCTCCGTTTATATCAGAAACCAACAGGAAGGTGCTGCCACCTTCTCCCATCTGTGAGATTCAGGAATTTAAGCCTTACCTCGCACTGTGCACTCTGCTTTTAAAACACTTTGCAAGGTCATTCTGAGGGGATGTGTTGTGTTTTTACCATAAAACAGTGCCCTTATGATGCATCTGTAAACTTCAGTTGTTCCTGGCTTAATTCAGGTGAAGCAGGAGCTTCACTGGTAACCCAGAGACAAGGCACTGCTCCTAAAGCTCATGAGAACAAGGTTGTCTTGGTTCAAATCTCACCTCGGTTGCATTTTGGGGGCACAGTGGAGCCCACTGACACCGAATGAGGCAGGAAGATGAACCAAAAGAATTTAAACTTTTGTCCCTTGGTGGGAAATAGTGATGTTGCCAGAATTCCTTATTCCAGCTGCCCTAGGAAAGCACTTCATTCACTTCAGTGACTGCTAACTCCAGCCTAATGCTGAACTCCAAAGATTTTAAGTGATGCTGGAGAGACGAGACTATTTTGAGAAGTGAAGTGTTACTGTTTTTCTGAGGACTTGATTTAGAAAAGGAACAAATTTTCTTCCAAAACATACAAAACAAATATTCCTACCGTGGAAATGAATAGCCTGAAGACTCAAATGACATTAGGTCACTGCTTTCTTTTATCAATAACTTTGAAGTCTTGTCCCAGTTTTCTAATTTAGATTCTTGCGATAAGAGGTTCTCAGCGAGCCTGGGCAAAAGCCAAGGCCCTCTCCTGGCTAATAATGTGTTGGGAACACAAGTACCAGTAGCACTTCCAGTTCTGAGGGTGGGCCAGGCCTTAAAAGTGGCTGTGGGGACTTTGCAGAGACAAACCCTGAGACTTAGGGCTGTTTTACATTTCAGCCGAGGGCATGAGCCATGTGCTGGGTTTGATCTTTAGAAGCATCATGCTGGTGCTGCATTCCTGGGCTCTGCCATGCTGGACTGATGCATGAGGTGGATTTCACAGGCTTGGTCTTTGAACTCCCTCCTGGTCTCATCTGTTCACAAAAGCTTGTGGAAGTTTCAAATAAGATGGAGAATTAAATGAGCAGCTCGTAGCTAAACTTATTTTTGAGCAGGTGCCGTTGGGGATGAGCCAGCCCTGGGCAGAGCCCATCCTAGTCTGAACGGCGTGGAGATGTGTGGAAGGAATGGGGAATGATACATTTCTAGAGTGGGCAGTGACTGAGTCCAACTATTCCTACCCCAGAGAGTTGGCAGTCCCGGAGAAAGTGGGAAGGCACAAAGGCTACCTGCTCCCAGGAGTTACCTTCTCCTCTGTGTAGTGTTTGGGGATGCTCATGGACACTGAAGAAGAGCTTGAAAAAGAGCTTTCCTTGCTCCAAGACCTAAGGCAGCTGCCAGCTGAGCACAGCACATCCACAGTTTGCTGGATGTTTCAGCAAGAAGGAAAAATGGGATCCTTGTGCCCAGGGGATGTCTCAGACACCCAGCTCCAGGACTGGCCACTGCAGGTGCACTGAGCACTCGGGCCTGCCCTGAGGAATGGCAGTGCCAGGACATTTGTGCTGGAGCCGTGGCTCTGGGAGCACGGGGATCATCGAATCTGTGCTGGCTGGGCACTGCCCCGTGCCTGCACAAGCTGTGTGTGCAGGACCTGAGCCCCAAGAGCTACAGCTCATTCTGTAATTAATTAGTGATTCCTGACCCCAGGCGGCTCCAGCCTGCTGACAATAACAAGATTGCAGGAGCTGCCTCTGCGCCCTCACCGCTCTCATTATGTTAGCTGAAATCCCTGCAACAGAGACAAGGGCAGGGATAAACCTCCAGCTCTCCTTGGTTTGGGTCTGGTTCCCTGTGGAATTAGCCCTTGGGTGTTGCTCCCACCCTCAGTGGCTCCCTGCCCCGGGGCATTGCCCCAAAGGCCTCGGCAGTGCCAACGGCACAGCTCACCCCCATCGCCCATCCAACCCACTCACCAGCTGGGATGGGAATTCTCCGGGAATTCTCCACAATGCCCTCTGTAGGCTCCAGATGAACAGAGCACACAGTTCCCAGTGCCAGGGGAAGTGGGAACGGGCTGGGGCTGCGGCAGGACACGGCTGCCTGGGAGCTGGAGTAGCCCTGGGGAGGACCTGGCAGTGTTTCCCTGGGTGTATCCCGGTGTATCCCAGCAGTGCTCCCGGCTGTGCCAGCTGTCCGGGAGAGCTCTGCAGCGAGGAGGTAAGCGGGGAGCTGTGCTAGCGTGTTTGCTGTCTCACACGGGGGTGCTTTCACACTCAGAATGGTTTTAATTATTTGTTGGAAGATTTTGAGAGCTCCCAGGGCAATGGAGAGGCCTCAGTCAGTGTTTCCTAGCTGAAGGCATCCCTGGATGTGCGTTCCTTGCCTTACTCACAGCCCAACCTTGCATGAAGGGTGGGGCCTGTGCCAAAGTGCCTGGGTGGTTCCTTGGTGGCTCTGGTCGTGGGTCTCAACGGTTGGCAGCTCCAGACGTGTTGGGTTTTGCACCAAGCTCTACGGAATTTGTAGAGAATTGTCTGTTTCTCCTAATTTATCACTTCTTATTTTGCCTTGCAACAGTGCAGTACACATAACCTTGCAGGGATAAAACCTCATTTGTGGGAATAGCAAAATGACTCAGGAAAAAGGGGCTTCAGCTGCAGAGGTGAGCTGTGGCTGTAGCTTCAACCATGTACTCATCCCTTGTTTCACTGTGCAATTCCTAATGTTCAGGATTCCCTTTAATGTTCATACTTGAGCAAGAAAAGTCTTTCCCTTTTTTTTTTCCTGGAAGAACGTATCAGCAGATGCTGCTGACTAGCTGAACTCACACTTCCAAGAAGGAAAAATCAAAGGGACAAGTTCCCTTCCCTGTTTGGCCTCAGACTTAATCTCGTGTGGGTGAACTGTGTAAGGAACGAGTGCAGAATTTTTTATATAGGTTTTATAAAGTCATGTTTATGGTAGAGGTGGGAAGAAGGATCCCAAATTAATGACCTGGGGGATGATAGCTCCCGCCAAGGGCATCTCAGCTCCAACGTGATCCATGCGTTCCCACAGTGCTGGATTGCCCAGCATCGCTGCTCATCACCCAGGTGTCTCCCTGCAAGGCTTTGGAGCTCAGCTCTGAGCTTCAGCTCTGTCCCTGTGACCCACAGCACGTTGCTGGAGGCCCCACACACCTTCCCCTCCACGCTGGGACACCGCAGGCTGGGCGGGCACGGAGGACTGAGCGTGGGGCAGTTGGGTACAGCACGAAGGGAGAGCTCAACAGAGCAGGGCCAGATGTTCCCACATCAGTGGAGAAGCAGAGCGGCCAAGAGCTGTCACCAGGACAACCAGAACACTGATGGATTGGTCCAGTCCCATCCCCTGCTCTCTGCAGCTGCCTTCCCACCCTCAAACCAGGCCTCCTATGGGCTCTTCCACCCATTCCTTACATCTTCTGCAGGGCACTGACAGAGTTGTAACAGGGCTAACATTTCTCCTTTTTCTGTTTTTTCTGTTTCTCTCCAGTACCTGGGGGTATTTTGTGGGGAAGAGGTGAAGAGGCTCATGGTGTTGGGTGGCCTGGAATGCACATAGACACAGTTGATGGGCTCCACTTCTCTTTCCTCACACCCACCCCACAAATCCCATCCCAATGTGGTTCTTCATCAAAGCTCACATGATGTGATCTGATACTTGCCTGTCCTTGGGGAAAGAAAAAGCACTGAGTGATTCCTTTTGTTTTAAGCTGTGTAATTGGTAAGGAAAACATATCCCCTTCTAGTGGCTTTTCTTTTATTGTCATGTTTAGGAAGTTTTCTCGCATGTCATAACATTTTGTCTGTTTTACTGAAATCCTTCCATGAAGGAATGATTGTTTGCACAAACAGACTGACATGTTGATACAGGCTGACAACTGCATGGCTAAGACCAAAATAAAATGTAAAGTAAACACATTTGCATAAGTTTATAATATGACCCCGTTCTTACGAAGCAGAGGAAATGGGGAGATGTGAATCTAAGCAGCTTATCTTGCATCGCCCCTTTCTGCTGTGCCCCTCATTCTTAACCTCTGCTCCTTGAGTGCCATGGGAGACTTGTCTGATTTTTCCATTCAGATTTGAAACAACAGGTCCCTCTTGTAGTTCACTTGTGGTTTTGTTTTGCTTAGGAGGGAGGGCATGGAGGAGGGAGCATTCCTGGTTTTCCCCTCATGTGAAACTGGTTGGTCTTTTCATCCTTTTTCTTCTCGGTTACACTTGAAAAGGCTTCTGTCAGTGTATTTTCCATCACTTTGAAATTGCATTGACATGCTGCTGTTTTGTCATAACTGTAGCATCACAAAATGCTGATTTGGTACTATCTATTTTTGATCTGCTTGTGGCATGATTTCCTTAAGGATTGTGAGATCAGTGCCTCTTTTTCCAGATGAGAAAACCAGAGTGTAGAGCAGTGATTTCCTTTTGGACTCAGATCACTGCTGTCCTGGCTGAGTGAAGTGAGATTTGTTAGTTCTCAGCTGCCTGGAAATGATACAGCTCCCTTGTTGATGTGTGTGACTGGAAACAGGCCCTTGCCCAGACGCCCAGGAGTTCATCCAGCAGTTTGTGGCATCAGTCAGGTCTAAGTTGTTGGTTGGCTTTCACAAAACAACTCCCAAAAACTATGAATCCTAAAAATACCTTTTGAAGGGCTTCCTCTGAATCTGGCTGTCCCAGAGGGAGCCAAAGGGCCCTTATTCCTAAAACTGCAATTAATTCGTGCTGCACAGTTGGAGAGGAGGCTGAGGGAGGTCTTGGAAAAATAATGTTTAGTCCTTGGAGCAGAGAGATGCTTAAACCTGACTGCCACAAGGGTAAAGATGGACTCCAGCTCCATTAAAGAATATTTCTTTGACTTGCACAATTTCTTCCTGCAGTTGAACATCTCTGTTGGGTTTCCTACAGTACCTGAAGGCAGAGGAACTTCTAAATTGAACTCTCATTCTCGGAACCTTAGAGGTCCCTCAGCCCCCTGCAAGCCTCTCGCATCTGATGTCCATGGCCACACACAACGTTGTTGGTAGTAGAGGGGCAGAGTTAACTTTTCTATCAGCTTTGAACAGAGCCAGTTTGGTTTTGATTAGGAGAAGCCCACTGGTGCCAAACGATCTAACAGAGCCCCGTGTGAGCAATCCTTGATGTGGATGGGACACAATAATAGTTTCCAAAAGTCTTGAAGGGAGCTCAAAGCCCTGGTCTCCAAGGCATGAGCAATTCAGATGCACCGTCATTCCTTGTGTGAATTTCTGGGAGAGAGTTGGATTTAGGGGAATATTTATTTCTGGGTTTCCTTTTGCCTATTTTGGGCAGTTTCTAGGTTGGTGAGTTGTCATCCACGCCTCACTTGGATGGTCGTTATTTTAGGCACTGACATTCAGTCCTTGGAGCTGTGAGGTCTCACAGTGACCCTTGTGTCACCGTCCTTGGGGGTCCCTGCTCTCCATCCCCATGGCTTGCTCAGCTGAGCTCCCTCTGGAGCTCCAGAGCTGATAGGGAATGCAGCTGTTTCCCTGCTGGCCCCTCTGGCTCTGAGTTCCAAAGGGAACTGGAGGGGCAGAGCTCCATTTGTCACTATCTGACCCCATTGTCATCTGGGGGGACTTTGCCAATGACATTGCAACTGAGGAGAGTGGCACAAGGGTGCTTTGTCATGGCAACATCACCCTGGAATAACAGTGGGGAACGTTATTTAGGGGTTTTTTCCTATGTTGTTGCACGTGCTAGTAAGAGTCTAACAAGAAAAATATGTGTTTGTGAAAATCCTAGACAGGGTGTCCCCACAGCCAGACCCTTCACATGTCTTTATTTTGTTGGATTTTGGATATGCCTCTCTCTTGGCAGGAATTGTATGCCCAACCTTAGAAAGTGTCAAGATATTCAAGATTTATGAGCCATAATTTTGATTTCCAAGAGGCAGTAATGGGGCTGTGATATTCAAATTATCCATGAAATATGTTTGTGCCATGGCTAGTGCTGGATCCTTTAAAGGATGAGGTTTGGGTAAATATCCCAGAAGAGTTAGAGCAAAAATACTGTTTGCAGGAGAAAGAAGACCTGGGAAGGGGTTGATTGATGCTTGTGTTTTGTCATTCTGGGTATTTTTCTGTGACACATGTCCACTTTAGCACACTGGTATTAAGCTCTGATGTCATATGTTGCAGGTTTTGTGGCTTTTACAGTTTTCTTAGAAGAGCTGGGAAGAGTTTTGGTGTGTGTGGGAAAAATGTGGCGGGGATGACAGGAACTGTGTCTGCGAACACACAAGTCCCAGCAGATGTTCCTACGGCCAGGATACCCCAGAGGCACAGCTGAATGTGGCTCATGGGATTTGTAGCTGTGCTCTCCCAGACTGGCAGTGAAGCTTCATCTTAACTGAGGGAACTGGGCTGAGAGCTGGGGGTGCTCACCTGAGAAGAGAAGGCTCCAGGGAGAGCTCAGAGCCTCTTCCAGTGCCTAAAGGGGCTCCAGGAGAGCTGGAGAGGGACTGGGGACAAGGGATGGAGGGACAGGACCCAGGGAATGGCTTCCCAGTGCCAGACAGCAGGGGTGAATGGGATATTGGGAAGGAATTGTTCCCTGGGAGGGTGGGGCTGCCCTGGCACAGGGTGCCCAGAGAAGCTGTCGCTGTCCCTGGATCCTTGGCAGTGTCCAAGGCCAGGTTGGATGGGGCTTGGAACAACCTGGGCTAGTGGAAGGTGTCCCTGCCCATGGCAGGCGTAGCACTGGATGGACTTTGAGGGCCCTCCCAACCCAAACCATTCATGATTCTCAGAAATTGGGAGGCCTGAGTCTGTATTCGTGGGTTTTGAAGGTGATCTGGAGTGAAAGGGGAAAATGTCACGGGGAAAATGGCCAGAGCTGAACCAGTTTATGCAACCACCATATTCTCTCCCTGGCCTTGCTACAAGCTTTCTGAGAAACTATAGACCAGTCACATATTTCCCTCCTCTGCCCTGGTATTATTATTTGAGAATTAGAAATAATTAGCTGTTTTTTGCCTGTTGCATCTGTTCAGACCACAGCTAACTGGAACTTGACTTTCCACTCTGTGGCCAGACACAAGAGCAAGACGTTAGTCTGAACGTTTGGCTTGTCTGATCATTTTCATAGCTAATGTATCAGATAAAACCGAGCACAGCAAGAACGTGTCTCATTCCTGACTCTGCTCTAAAGGCTGGCTTGACAGTCATGTATTTCTGCACCAGTGGAACTTTTTAAGCCAATGTAATTGTGCTGCTGCATACATGGGTGGGACTGATTTTGGACTGGAGATGTTAATGGCTCGAGCATGGTGTAGGACTCCAAGAACAAAGGACGTGGAAGTTTGACTCCCAGATCACAAGTGGGAGATGATAAGGGTGCTGTTTGAGTCTTCTGGATATCATCTGATAAATATCGGATTATCTGAGTCCCCTCATGGAGGAAGTGGCAAATAAACGCAGCCTAGTGGCAATTCTACCACCCCAGCTTTCAGAGTTCTCTGGTTCATGCTGGCAGATAAAAAGATATTAAAGACATCTGTACCTCTTATTCCTTAAAAGTTCTTTTTTTACCACCCTGTGTCTCCCAGGTGATCTGCACTGTTTTTTCATGTCATTCTGCTGGGAGGGACATAGGGCTTGAGCTGGCATCTGTGGGGAATTGCTGGGAAGCTTTGCCCTGATCGTGCTCACGCTCCAGATCGTTTACACAAGCTTTGCAAATCCAGTACTTTGGGAATATGGTCGGGATATGCTAGAATAAACTAAGCATGCTGCTTCCATGAAGTGTGGGAGCAATGAGTCACATTACACAGAGGGACTTACGTAGAAAAACTCCCTGCTAGGTGTCAGAAGAAAATGTGTTTAGTGCCTGCAGCTTCTGCGGTCGGGCAACACATGCTGCAAAAATGTTCTGGATGTGCAGGAAACCAGCTCGAGCTGGGAGCTCTGACCAGATCCCAGGAACACACAAATCCTACACAAATGTCCAGAAACTTCTCAGTGGGAAAGAGGACACGAAATAGACTCCTGACTGTTTTACAGGGCTATGGTTTTCCCCTTTCAAAGGAGATTTGTTGGATACACCCTGATGCAAGTTTGGATGAAGCTGCTTGGGTGTTTCCTGCCGCTCATGGCAGAACATCCAAGATCACAAACTCCCTCCTTCCCATCATAGAACCCCTTGAGGAAGGGAATAGCCTGTTATTGAAATTGTCTGTAAGCTAGTTAGATCAGCATCCCTAAACTGCTGCAAGGGCTCTTGGATAATATATGTATGATTTTTTTTATGGCTTTTTATGAAAAAGGAAGTCAGGCCCAGATTGGTGAGACTGGAAGAGCAGGGAGTGGATTGGCTGTCAAGGGTCAGCCTCCCAATAGCCCTGTGATCAAAGGCTGCTCTCAGCAGCATGGGTTTATAGGCAGCCAAGACAAACAATGAACGACTTTATCTCCTTTCAGAAAAGGAAAAAAAAACCCAACACTTAAGTTCCAGGAAACCATTTCTGTTCTGGACAAATTTTGGTTGTTATTCCCTTTCTCTCTCCTAGTGCAGCTATTTCTAGATGTAGGATGCTAACAGGGAGGCGGCAGAGCAAAGCCCACACATAAACCAGGTTGTGCCGTGTTCTCAGGTGGTGAAAATTGGTGCAGAGCTGGGGAACTCTAAACAGCAGGACCAGTTTACTCCTGCTGAGAATCTGGCCTTCACCAGCAGCTGTCCCTGGAAAAGCAACAGGAAACTCTGAATTGAACCGTGGCCACTTCCCCCGGTTCAATCCCTTCTCCAAAGGTGTTGCCTCATTTGTTTGCAGTTGGAATTTTGCCTGTTTGGTTGTCCCAGCTGGGCCTCCAAAGTCAGCTGGTCAGAGCACAGCTGGCCAGTTTTAAACATGCTGGATGCAGTCTCAGCTCGCTGGATAAAGTGAGCAGAGGGGAAAAACGTTTTGGGCTCCTGTGTACTTGATTATTTGTTTGGGAGGGAAAGGAAGATATGAGAAGAAAAACTCTCATTCCTAAAATGGAAAAAGTTGCAAAACATTTAGTTGGGTTTGGATGCGAGGGAGAGGAATCTTCTCAAACTGCAGAGTGTTCTTGATTTAGGATTTCCTGTTGGATACGTTTCAGAAAGCTATTCCTGTCATAAGTGGCCAGATTCTCAGCTAGAATACATGTGTAAAGCTCTGCTGATATGAATCCATGTAGCATTTTGACCCTTGCCTAAGATCTTAGGCCGAGGTCTGGTCATGGATTGTGGAGATCTATCCCTGCTTATGGGCTCAGGGCAGGGCTACATCCAAACAGAAGTGGCAGTTCTGAGGTTCAGAGCTGCATGTGGGTGTTTAATCCCCCTCCAGTGCCGACACCCCCAGTGATTTGAGGGTTGGACTGTTCTTGGAAGGTGTCTTGATTCAAGACTGCAAGGTTTGTTTTGGTGTTATGCCAAATGGGCCTGGTGACATCGGTCTGGGGAGAGGCAGGAAGCCCCCCAACCTCCCAACAAAACAGCCTTGGGGGTTTTATACCCATTACATGTCTGTACCCCTCTACACACTGAACGTGGAAAATATTGTGAGAAAATCTTTCCCAGCCAGGATTTAGTGCTGAGAACAGAGGCAAAAAAGCCCTGGGAGCTCAAGAGAACGTATTTCCATAGTCTTTCCAGATGTCCACACAACAAAGTAGTGGAGAGTTGGGAGGGCATTGCTGTTTCCAGTCATGGGTGCTCCTGAGACAATACTGGGGATTGTGGCCTTGATGTGTAGGAACAGCACCATGGCCATGGAGCTGCTGCCCAGTGAAGGATGAAGCAGCAGGAGAACTTCACCTTCTCTTCTTCCCGTCCACCCTGGTGAACTCAAAGGGATAAATCTAACCTCCTGTTCTGGATTTCAGGATAGAAGGGGGAAGAGAAGGGAAAATTGGGTCCAGGCCTGCCTACTGAGGCCAGTGGCATAATCAATAACAGGACAGGTTGTCTGGTTGTCTGGTTCTCTGTCCTGGGATCTTACTACGTGAAGTTGATCAGGTTTTGCCAACGGCTGCAGCCCAGGGGGGAAGGGCTTTCTCCAGGGGGTTACTGAGCTCCAGCTGGAAGGTCCGAGCTGAAGCAGAGAGAGATTTGCCAATGTTTGTGGGGTTTTGAGGGGTTTTTTTATGTCTTACCCTTCCTCCCACCATGGGAAGGAGCAGCTGCTGGAGACCTCCATATGAGGAGAGCATTTCCAGGGCTGGGACAGGAGGGCCCTAGATTTTCTTTCCTTGGCTGGCACCACTGCTCCAGGGTATATTCCCAAATCCCTGACTTTCTTTCCACACCTGTCAGCAAGGGCTGGGTTGTGTCCACTGCTGCACTCTCCCCTTGATGTCTCATTCTCTCTGTTCACATACTTTGTGTTCTTCTGCCTTTCTCCCACCCTTCAGAGTCCACACCACAGCAGCCTGTGAGTGACAGCAAAACATGAGCGACTTTATTTTGTTGAACTTTATTGCCTTACAGGCCTTTGTTTTAAGCCTCTAACATTCAGTCTGCTGCCTGCTGCTCCTGCCTCATGGAAGCTGTTGAACTCCAGAGGCACCAGAGCTCACAGGTTGGTGCTAGCACACCTGGTACCTTCAGAAGGTCTAAGAAAATGATGTACCCTCTTGCCCAGGGATTTCAGCAAAGTTCAAATCTCCCATTCCTGGAAGGTGCCTGTGACTCTCCCAGCGAAAACCTGCCGCGTTTCCCCAGCATGGTTCATTATTTATACATTTCTGCATAATTACCGGGCTCCTGTGAAGGTCTCAAGGTGCTCTGCAGATGCCAAGGTGTGACCTCACCTGCAGTTAATGAACCTCTGGTGACCGATAGACCTGTGACTTGCCCAGGGCACAAAGCACTGGGCAACGTGAGCCCTCTCCCTACCTCCACCCCGATGAGTTACCCCCATTCCACTGCTCCAGAGAAGCTGGAAATCCAGTTTAACCATCTGCTTGGGAATTCCCCTGTAGCTGGAGGGGATGGAGCATTCTCACACCCCAGCATCGAGGGTGCGGTTGAGGTGAAGGACGCATGCGTGGGCTTGGTGTGCGCTGCATGAGCCAGGCTGACCCCCAAACTGTCCCTTGGGAACTGGGACAACTGGTCAGGACTCAGCGTGCCACTTTGGACTGCCAGCTGTTTCCCAAGGTTGGACAGCGTGTCCCGAGCATCCTGGAAGCCCGGTGACTGTGTTAGTGCTGGGATGTAGCTGGGAGAGAGTGTCTGATGTGCGGGTGTTGGGAATCTTCCCCATCCCTCCCGTTAGAGGGCCTGTGGAAACCTGGGGTTTAGTTGCTCTGGAAGCAAAGGACAGAGCTGCATTGCTCCTGAGCAGAACAGACTTTATGAGGGGGGAATACTCTCAAAACCAGCAAAATCTCTCTCTGTAATTAAGGACATTTCTCAAATAATAGCTGTAAGCACCCTCAAACATTCTAAAAGTGGTTTGCAGCATAGCATTGTTAGGACCTGGTTCTCCAGAACTCATACTGGAACTTGTGCCATCTTCCAGTGTCAGACACAATTCGGAAAGCTCCAGCTGTTGAACAACATGTGGCAGCAGCATGTGCTCCAAAAGTGGGGAGAAACCCATAAAGCAGTGACAGCCAAGCCATAATTTGGACCACCAGTGGTCTGCAGGGTTGGGGGTTTTTTTAGCAGCTCTGATTGGTTTTTGAACTCATCCTGATTTCTTCCCAGAAATAATTCATTGGTTTGATGGAGGAGCTTGTGCTTCCCTGTTGGCTGGGGAGGCCCTGCTGCTGTGGCAGGACGGGGGAGCTGGTGCTGCTCTGTGGTCACTGGTGGTGCAGAAGGAGCTGAGAACATCACCTGGACAGAGGTGATCTATTCAGTACTGTGGGCATCTATTGCCAAACCCCACAGATTATTGCATGAGAACACTTTGGGAGGCCAACCTTAAGGTTATTTATTGCGATAAGGGGTTTTTAAATTTCTTTTTATGATAAAGCTCCCAAAGAGAGCAGCTCAAGAGAGCTGACTGGATCTCAGTAGGATATCCCCATATGGAGAGGAGAGCACTTGGAGACTTGCTCTGTGCTGGGTGTGAAGGGCCATTCTTATGACCCAATAGTCAATATATTGGATAAATCTGTATCCAACAGTGAAGTCTGGATTGAGTTAGAATTGCCCAATGACCTATTAGTGCAATCTCCTTGTTATTTTTCCTGGCATGCCTCGTTTTCCTCTACCCCTCATGTTTCTTTTTTGCAGTTCACAGATACTTGGGAAAATGTGCTGCTTTTATTTTCTGCGTGGCAGAAAATATCTTCATCTTCTGCTTTCTTTTTTTTTTGTTTGTTTTAAGCATAATTAACAGAGCAAAATTGCTTGCAGATTCTGCTTTTCAACGGTCAAAACACAAACTGTCAGTTTTGCTTTGGGGTTTTTTTATGGCTGAATTTTGGAAAAGAGGGGATAGAAGAATTAAAATTACCTGCTTTTCTGTAATGGGTAAAAACAGGAACCTTTTCATGAAAATTGACTGACGACAGTACTTTTTTCCTGGGGAGGAGAGAGGATTAGGGTAAAGAGCAGAAAGAACAGCTCAAGTTAAAACTCCTTTTGGCAAGTGAGCGCACATCAGCACGCTCAACAAAATTCCACCCTGCCTCTGCCCTTGCTAGATTGAGTTGGATGCCGTTAACCTCCCAACTGCAGTTTCTTTTGCAAATATGGTTTTCATTTTTCCTGTCTTGCTGCTGTTTAGGCCCTTATCAGTTCCTTGCTTGACAAGAGATGCTTCTGCTTTTTCTTCTTATTCGTCCTCGCCTTCCGCGCTCAAACTTGAGCATTTCGCATCATTGTTGGGTTGTTTCATCACAGACCAAATCATTCCCTTGCCTGTCCCCCTCCCCTGCTGTTGAGCTTCATGATGAGGAGTGTGGAGGAAGGAAAATATAGAGCTCATTTATTTTTAAGTAACTGTAACTAATGGCTTGATCAGCTAACGTAGTGGAAAATATGCAAACTGCTTGGAGGAGAGTGGATGTTAAAAATGTAACTACAACATTATTGAGACATCTTTCAGCTCTAATGACAGACTGAATAACAAACATGTCAGAAACTTTGTTGCTTCTCTAAGCAAAACCAAATAATTGAATTTATTTTCAGTGATGGTTTTTCCTTTTACATATACAGCTCCTCATCCATTTTGCTGTAGACCTTGTCAGATCTCTTTGAATAAACAGATTTTTTTCTTAAATGGTAGAGTGAACAGGGGGACAGGACTTTTTCGTACCTCCCTTTCTTCTCTGCCACGCACATTTTTTTTGGTTTATCACATAAGACTGATTCTCAAATGTTTCTGCTGTGTCTCCATCATATGCCTACATTGGTTGTAGCTGTCTCTGCTCCTTGAGCACACCCATGAGTGATGTGGACTGGAGCCAGTTTATTTATTTCTCAATAATTATGTTGCCTTGTATCAGTTGATGGTCTGGTCCCCATAATCTGGAGGTGTGAAGGTACTGGTGCAAGCCTTTGTGTAAATTAGGGGCTGCTTGTTCTGCTGTGGCCCGTGGGCTCTTCTCTGCAGAACTCCCATGATGGTGCAGGCTGTGAACAGCACAGGAGAGGCTATGATGGGACCTTTTCTCACCGTTCTCACGGGAAATTGGGGAATCAAATCCATTTGTCTAATGGGACAATCCTTGAGAAAGCATGTGTTCTCCTTTAAGGTATCCTCCCAAAGAGAAGGGTTGGTTGGATTTCCATCCTTCCCTGATGGAGGGGCTGGGGAGGCCCTCATGGCACCGCGCCGCGCCGCACCTGCCAGCCCCTGCAGCTCTCTGCTCCAAATTGCTCCTTGCCCTTCTTGGCACCAGGAGCTAAACCTGCACGTCTCCCTCTCTGGAAGGGAACCCTGGAGCTGGCCCACAGCTCTGCACAGCACTGGGCACGCAGCAGCTCAGACACATGGTTCTTGCATGTGCGTTTCTTTTTAATTTAACACAGAGCTGCAGCAAACCATTCCACCCACAGGTGAGATCCTTGGAAAACTGACTGCCCAGAGCTCTGAAGCTTTCAGCCTTCACGCTAACGCACGGGCCCAGCTGGCTGGAGATTAAAGAGCGCAGTTGAAAACCAAAAAGCATTTGAAATTGCACCACTGAGCTGGCAGGAAATTCCAGCTTTTTGTAGATGTCGGAGGCGTTGGAACGGCGAGGAACCAGAAGGTAAAATTCCGGGGTGAATCGCATCATCAGCGTTTCAGCAAAGCCTCGGACACGGGTTGTGCATGGGGGGGCACTTTCCCCACCCCTCCCAATCTTGGGAAGGGGGGAAGAGCATCCTGGCTTGCAGCCTGGCTCATGCCTCAGCTGTCTCTGAGCACGAGAGGCCTCTCAGCTCAGTGTGAATCCCAGAGCGGTGCTCAGCACTTGCTCTGGGGATGGAGCTTCCAGCCCTGTCAGCCTCAGCCAGCCCCAGGCGTGCCAGAGATCTCCAGGGCAGATTGGAGGCTTTTGTTGTACCAAGATAAACGTTCCCTTTGCTTCTTGGACTGACTTGCTCATACTGTTGGAAGATAACTCACAGTTTAGCGGGGTTTTAACTGCTCTGAAAGGAGTCAGTGTTGTGTGCGGTTTGATCAGAGAGGACATCTGCCTGCAAGGAACAAGGGTAGGAGACCAAGAGGACGAAATGGCTTTTTGGACCTTTACCCTTTATTAGTGCAGGCACGTGTGGGCCTGAGATGAGACTGTTGGTGAACATTGATTCTAAAATCCTCCTGAAAATCAGTGCGACCGCTCATTCCCTTCCCCTCCTAAATGGGCTGCCAAAGATTATCACTCCAACAACAATGCTTACAGGCAGCTGAAGAACTCAAGGCCTCCTGTGAAGCCATTGGCACCAATGGGAGACTTCAGCTTCCTCTTCTCTCATCCCCTTTCCTCCCCCCCTCACCAAGAGCAGATCAAGCCCTGCCAACATGAGCGGTGGAGAACAGAATCTGCATTGACGACAGATGGAACAAATGTTATGGATGCATCCCAGGCCCTGAACTGTTGTGCCACATAAATCAGTAGGAAAACTTTGCCAACTCAGAATGCTTCACAAGACTAGACTATCAGCCAGCTTAATGTCTGGCTCTGCAACCCCAAAATTGCGTGGTCCAAATTAAAAAAAAAAAAAGTAAAATAGTGAATGTGTGTGCCCTCAGTTGAACTTCCAGCCAGCAGGGCTGGGTTGGGTCCAGCTGCTGGAGATGAATGTGTCTCTGTGATAAGTGACTTGTGAAAGATAATTCATGGTTTGGAAGCCTCCCACTGCACCAATGGCCGTGGATGCTGCAGATGAAGTGTGGGGTCCCAGGCTGCAGATGCTATCGGAGCTGTGCGGGCGGCTGGATGTGTGTGATGGCCAACCC
Organism: Nicator chloris; assembly: GCA_013400495.1. Classification (NCBI taxonomy): domain Eukaryota; kingdom Metazoa; phylum Chordata; class Aves; order Passeriformes; family Pycnonotidae; genus Nicator; species Nicator chloris. The sequence continues at coordinate 513,791 of WAAE01026053.1, forward strand.
CAGCCCTCAACCCTGACTAGAAACCGAACAAGCAGGGCACCCAAAAAAACTTCATCCTGCTCTCCTTGCGTGTGTGCCAGTGCCTGCGCCACTCCTTCGCAGAGAAAAGCTGGAACCACACACGAGCACCGTGTGTGAAAACTCGCTCCCGTCAGGAAAGCTGCTTCCCATGCACTGCATAAATCCCAAGTGGTTGGGATTGAAGACAAAAAAAAGAGGCAAATAAAAAGATCTGCTGTTAAAATTATGACTTGGCAACCCCATAGATGTGCGTGGGGGAGACGTGCCTGCAACCTTTTTAGAGACATACTTGCCCTTTGGAAAATGAACTTCCATTAAAGTAACAAGGCTTCACCCTTCTCGGTGGGATTTTGGCAGCACAAGGGGGAGAGGAAAGGCTGAAATGATCCCTTCAGCTTTCTCACTCTGTCTCAGCAATGATAAAATGAAATATTTTAATGCAGCACTTCAGATCTGTGACAGCTGTGGTAGCCTGGTGTTTACAGAAGACATCCTGTTGTTCAAGGGAGATACTTCTGCCTTGCTGAAATGAAGGGGTTTTAATTTTTTTCCCCTCCTCACTGCTCTTTTATGCAATTTCCACTCCAAGAGGCCGTTACAAGGGTGACTCTGCACATTCTGAAGGTTGTAACAGCAAGTTCTCCATCAAAAAGCAGTCCCAGCTTGTGGGAAAACTGCCCTGGCACCCACACGGGGCTGAGCAACACTTGGAAGGAGGAAAAGAAGCCTTGATGGTCATGGAAACTCTCGCTGCAGCATTGAGGCCAGCACGTGAGTGTATCCTCCTGGGGTTGCCTCCCAGCTTGCAGCACAGTGGGATGAATCATAAGGAAATGCCACCCCAGGGAATGAATTGGTCATTGTTTGAAAGAGCTGATGGCTCTTGGGCAGGCGCTGGGATAGCGATGGAAGCAGGGAGGGAGGCGGCATCCAGCTCGCTGCATTTGCCGCAGCGCTGCAGGAACACGCCGGCGAGGCCGGGCATGCTTTGCTGCCTTCCCAGCAGAAAAACCATTTCCCTGTGTTTTTGGTTCCTTGATCTTTCTAAATAAACAATTTCTTTGTACTGAGAAAGAAAAAACAAAAAAAGCTCAGCCATTGGTGCGGTGCAAAGGTTTTTTTTGGGAAGTAGGGAATGTGGGGACTTTCACCTGCTGGCAGCCCCTTTGGTGCTCCACAGGGGTTTTGGAGTCTTCCTACTCTGAGCAGGGTGATGGGAATGATAGCTCTGAGCCTTGAACAGCTTCCTCAGCTTTGGGTCTCCAAACCTGCTGCACTCTCAGATTTTCCCCAGCCTCGTGGGCGTTCATGGCTTTGTTCAGCTGTTGCTTTGCCTCTGGGTCAGGAGAGCTCACAGGGCTCAGTCAGAAGCTCAGGGTCACTGGGAGGATCAGCAGCAGAGCCAGAATCAGTGGTTTACAGCCTGCTTACCACGTGCTGTGGGATAGCTGGAGAAGGGAGAATTTTGGTGTTTTGGTACTGCTTTGCTTGGCAAAAGCTGTAAGACCCAAGGATAAAGCCTAGTTTCCCTCTGTGGGATCTTCAGTGGAGACCAGGTGGAGACCTCAGGTCTTTCTGTGATGAGACACCAAAGGGAAGCCCCGTGAACACCACCCTGGCATCCTTTGTTCTTGTGCACAAGATCCTGGGAGCTGTGACTTTAGAGGCCCATGATGTCACCAGGGAGCAATCCCTGCTGCTGCTCCAGTGCATTCAGCTGGCTTGGGTAGGAGAAAGGGTGAGTCCCACAAGCTGATGGATATCTTGCACCTCCGGCCACTGATTTAAGGGGAAACGTGTCGCCGTCCTCCTGTCTCCCCACAAAAAGCCTTAGATGGAAGAAACTGGGAGATCTTATAAGATCTCTATCAGGGGACTTGCTTTCAAGTGACATCCGTGTCTTTAATCCAGCAAAATCTTTCTGTTTCTATTGATGCCCTACAATAAAAACAAAAGTAAAGAGAGGGAAGAATTAAGAACAGGGAGACTTGCTTTTAAAAGGCTTATAAAAATACATATAAAGCGAGACACGATGAGAACAAAGGGGTAATGGAAGCCGACAGACAGTTCTCATGCCATTAAACAGCATCTCAAAAAAAAACCCAAAAAACCAAAACTCTAAAAAAAAAAAAAAAAAAAGTTAATCATTATTTGGAGGGGGGGGAGTGTTTTTATTGTGAACATGTGCAAATGGAGGCTTCAGCCATATAAAACCCATGCCCACAATAAGTATATTTGTGTAGCAATTAATGTGAGATCACAGGCTTGGCTTTTGCCAAATAGTCGTGTCAGCATGGGGTACATTATGTGTGTCAGGAATCCAGTTTCCAAATGTGGAAGACATTGGGCCACTCGTAATTAAATGTTTTGTCATCGCGGGGCCGAGCGGCGTGCGCTTCGGCTGAGCCGAGCGCGGCACCTCCAGCGCCATCGCCCAGGGTTTGCTCTTTTGGCAGCTCTTTAAGGAAACTTTATGCAGAAGGAATTTCAAGACACTTGTAATTAGATCTCCCCCCCTCCTTCTCTTCCTCCCCCTCCCTGAAATGCAGAGGGCAATTTTGATTTTCTCTCTCAGCCAAGGAAACCGAGTTTCAATTTCTCTTTATCGGAGCAGGGATTATCTCCCCGATTGGTTGCGTTGAGACATCATTTCCATGGGTTTCTGTTAATGTTTCTAGTAACACTTCCGTGAATCCAATACTTTCTGGGAAGTTAAATACAGCAGCTGCTAAAGGCAAAGCAGAGATGTCCAAATAGTGCAGGAACATGCATTTACCACACTTACAACTCCAACAGATTCAGTTACAAGAACTCCTGCAATATTTCTCTTTTTTTCCCTCTCCTTTTATTTCCTTTTTTTTTCCCCTTTCCTATTCCTTGTGGTCTTATTAAGACCCAGCAAAGGCTGTGGTCCCTGGTGCTATGTCTCTGAATTAATTTTAAGTAAAGCAGAGGCTGGAGTGGAGTGTGGGAAGGTTCTTGGCATGGATGGGCTTGGCTGGAGTTTTCAGTAAAGAGACATTTAAGGGAAGGGAGAAGAGGATTGCATGTGTGTATATGGGGGGACAATATTTTTTATATACTCTGCACAAAAAGCCATCTCCAGAGCTATCAGGCTTTCATCGCCCCAGTCTGATCCAAGGATGTTCAAAAAGTGAAACACGTCGTAAATCTGGCAGGCTGGCTGGAACTTGGAGAGGTTTGAAAGGCGCTGGAGGGTGGGAGCATCCCGGCTGGGCTGGGCTGGTCAGAGCAGCCCGTGGCAGGGGAAGCCCCTTTCCACGGCTCTAGGCACTTCCATCAGCTTTTTATCTTCTTGCTGAGGAGATATCCCAATTATTCCCCCCCGCCCACTTCCAGGGAAATGGGAGCAGATGTGCCCCACTGTAGAAGTGCTGAGCAGCTGAGACAGAAGCTTGAAGGTTCAGAGTGATTTTTTCTTTTAATTTTTTTTTCGTTCTTTAATGGTTTTCTCAGTCACGATGTGAGGGGTCGCTTGAGATTGAAGAGCGCAGCACAAGTCAGTTTTTATTCCACCTTCACCAGGGCTACTTCTTCCAGTGATTTTCCGCTTGATAAGAATTGGGAGAGTGTTATAAAAGATGATTCAGGGTGAGTGGCAGAAGCACTGGTGCTTCCCCACCCTCAGTGCCCTTTTCTGCACGAGGTGAGTAAGATGTGGATGGGCAGCGCTGGATTTTGGAGCCTTTCTCCCCCTCCGCTGGTGGTTTGTGACTCAATCGCCGCAGCTAAATCAGAAATGAGGTCACTGATGCTCCAAAACTGCAATAATACCTCTTGTTTGCACATCCCATGGTGGTGGGCTGGTATAGACAGCTGCCCCGTACCAAAACGTATTCTAGGAATTTTCCCAATTGTTTTCAGAACTCACACTTTCCAAAAATAATAGGAACATGCACCAGTGATGGGGACATATTTTACTCTAAATGAGCAAAACACCCACATTTCCACGTTTGCCTTTTATTAACTTTAACCACAACTCTTCAGGACGGATCATAAATAATACATCAGCCATATTACCTTTGGAAGATATGTTTAGTGTTACTTAAAGACACCTGCTAATTAATTACAGCCAGAATCTTAGCAAGGCTCTAGGTGAGAGGGGTTCTCACCTCCCAGGTAGTATTTCACAGGAGGCAGGTAGCGTGCCGAGCTCACGGATACTTCGCTCTGTTTGTTTGTCTTGTAGGTGTTGCAGCGGGATGTAAATTCTTGTTATTATTAAGAGAAAAATCCCCTTTTCTGAAAATGATTCATCAAACACCTCGTCCTCATTGCGTGTAACATCTTGTTGGGCCTGGAATTGCTCTCTGCCGAGCGCTTGCACCGCAGGGAAGGCGCTGGGTTCGGCGGGAGCCGGGGCGCTCGCGAGAGGAGCCTTTGCTCAGTCTGTGCTTGCCTCCCATGGCTGCGTGGTGGAGAAGCCTCTGGAGGGGTAGAGGCCAACAGGGGTTGGTTTCAACTTGTTCCAAAGAGGTGAAACCCTCGTTTCCTCTAAATCTCACCAATGATGATTGGTTTTCCATTTCCCCTGCAAAGGTTGTCCCTGCTTGGGAAAATCCACTGAGAGGGAGGAACGCAGGGTGGACCAGGAGGTCTTCTTTCCAAGAGGGAGGAAAATTGTTTGGAATTAGTGGTGGGGCCACCTAATCCTATAAGAGGTTCTCCTGGAAGGCAAAATCTCGATGAATAAGTCTGCAGAAATCTCAAATATTAATGGTGAGGCTGAAGGGAGAAGGGGAAAGGGTGGCAGCAGTGATTAGGGCTGGATTGCCTGACTTGGTGGGATGCACTTCCCATCCCTGCTGGGGGAATTCCAAGCTGTTCTGTGCACTTTCTATGCCTTCTACCACACATTTCAAATTGCCTTTCTAGGTGGAAGGGCTGAGGGTGGTGAGAGTGCTGCAGATGCACAGCATGCAAAAACACAAACCCGTGGCATGGGGGAAATCTGTCTGAAACTCGCCTGGGGTTAGGATGGCACTGAGCATTTGTGCAGGAGGTGTTGGTGTTTCTGCTCCTCCAGGGACAGGGACCCCACAAATTCCCAAACCCCACTGCCACTGAAAGAGCTTTTGGGGCTGGAGATGTTTCCAGTGCAGCACCTGGGGCTGCACTTGGGTGTTGTGGTGGGGTAATCACAGGCAGCAAAGGTGATGGCATCTGCCTGCTCTGCATTATCCAGGGTGGGAAAATCCCCCCATGTCAAGAAGGTGGATTTAAGGCTGCACTTGGTTTCATGGAATGATGGAGTGCCTCTCTTTGTAGGTTATCTGGGTCCCTTCTCCAATGACCGGTGAGGGGTCTGACCCACACTGAGGGCTGAGTGCTGCCTTTGCCATCAGGGAGGTTGGGAGGTTGTCCTGGTGGTTTAATCTGCCCTTCCCAGAAGCAGCGCTGTCCTTGTCCTTCATGTTGGTAGTGCTGCAGGGCAGGGGCTGCTTTCTGCATCCCAAAATCCCTTTGCACCAGTAGTGCTACTGCAAAAGCTGCCTGGAGCAGCCCAGCAAAAAACCTCACCTTTTCCTTAGCTCCCTACCAAGACAGAGCTCCCCATCTTGAGCTAGGAGCCAGGCTGTATCCTCCCAAATCCTGGCCCTGTGGATTAATCTCAGTAACACCTGCACAGACCTTTCTGCCAGCAACCCCAACAGCACTTCCTGCAAAAGAGGTTTTTCCCCCCTGGCCTTCCCCTCGGTAGTGGCCACTCTCCCTGCAGAAACCCTGGCTGTCCACTTCCAGGCTGAACTTTTGAACCTCCAGCCCCAGCCAGGTCGTTATTTTCGACACCCTTTCCCCGAGTTATTGCACAGCTGTAAAAGAGAGGGCCAGGCTGGCCATGGCTCCTGGCTTTTCCCAGTGCCCAATGCTCCCTGCTAGCCCCTGGCACCCGTTCAGGTGAGCTCGGGGTGGCCCACGACTTGTGACAGCACAGTGGACTAGTGCCACCAAGGAGGAGAGCTGCCTTCTGGTCTTCCCACTTGTATGATTTAGGGAGCATATTTTTCTTGATCTGGATCCTGCATTAATTGTTTCCCGGAATATTTTGCTACATGAATGTCACGCTTCTGTCTGCTTGGCTTGCCCTGAGTTGAGCAGAGGTATTTATGAGTGGGTTTTTGCACATATTTTTCACCTTTTTGAAATGCTTGGCAGTGTTCTGGATGCTGGAACAGATCCTTCCTGTTGAAAATACAGAACTCAGTTAGTCTGGTTGGGGACTGAAGGGAAAAGCAGTGGTTTAGCTGCTCAGCTCTGGTTCAGCTGATGCTGAGTGATGGTGAGCCCTGCACTCCTGCAGAGCTGGAGGTGGCTGGTGCAGAAGTCAGGTCTCTTTGCCAGTGCTGGTGTAATTCAGGAGTCAGAAAAAGCCTCCTCCTCCCCAAAAAGAGCATCAAGGAAATCTGTCCTTCCCAGAGCTGGATGCCAGGGCAGGGTGGGAGCCCTTTGGCTGCAGCTCTTCCCTGCACACGAGACTTATTGCAGTATTTTATTTGTTGTGTGACAATCTCTGAACCAGGTTCAGGTTTATGATCAAGTTACCAGGGCTCAGCTGCTCTGCATTAACCAGCCAGGGGGGCATTCCCATCCTAGGACAAAGAAAAGATAAAACCTGTTCATTTCAACATCTTTCACAGAGGTTTAAACAAAACATCGTTTGCTTTATGTACTCATGTGTGCAATTAATGAGGCAGTAGCTTGATTTGAGCCCCTGGTTATCCAGCTCTGATGGTTGCTTTGCTTTGGACCAAAGGAGAAGCATCTCAAATGTATTTATTTATTCACCTACATGCTGTGGCACTGGCAGACAAATGGAGGAATCAAAGCTTTGCTCATGGGAGTGGAGCTGGGCATTGCCATAGATGTCTTACAACCATTCCTTGGAGGCCAGGGATCCATGTCCACTTGGAGGGAGGGGGTTTCAGACCCCACCAAGCTCTTCTTTCAGCTCCAGCAGGAATCAGGAGGTTGATGGTGAGCATCAGGCTGGAAACCTTATTGGGAAAATGGAAGGATCTCTGAGGATCCCATGCTTCCCCAAAAGATGTCCCTTCATTTTCACCTTGGAGTGAAAGCATGCTGTGCTGGGAGTGGGAACACAGTGTAGAGCTGGTGTAGGTGTGCATTTTAAAGCTCAAAAATTAGTCAAGAAACAGGAAAAGTGGTTCCTAAGATGTGTGAGGTGTTTGTAACTTAACAGCCCTCCTTCCAGGGGAGGTTTCCCAGCTGCCTGTCAATCCCAGCCCCAAAGTGCCTGAATCCTGGTGCTCCAAGGGCCCAGCTCTGGGACAACTCTCTTTGAGCCCTGTTGCAACTCTTCAGCTAAACAGGAGCTTAGCTGTGTCCTCCTGCTGGCCAAGAGCTTTGGAGCTGACAGAGCAGAGCATGGTTTGAAGATGATGAAGCATGTGCCTACACTGTCTGTTGTTGGACCTGCATCGGAGCTCAGGCTGGGGAACCATTTTCTGAGCAGCCTTCCCAGCTTCCTGAAATCAATGGTGAAAGTAAGCAAAACATGTTTACATTCCTCTGTGCTGACAGCTGAGCAGGTTTTCAGGTGCCAAGTCATCATTTATCTTTCTTTTCTCGTTTCCTGTATCCCCCAAAGTCCTGGAGAAACCCCAAGGTGATTGTTCTCGCTCTTGTTCAGGGCCACTCCTTGGGCTTTGCAGAATTTCAGAGCTGGCTGCAGACAAACAAAACCCCCCTTCTTGCAGAAGTGTGTGTCATTTTTGACTGGGATACTTGCTTATTCCTGTTATTTTGATGAGTGGTGGCTTTGTTTCTTGTAGGTGTATTAATCTGCTTTTTTGTATGTTGTACAGAAAGACAAATGCCAATTTATAGTCAAGACAAAATTCTAGTTTGGTGTTTGGAAATGCAGTACCCAAGCTAAAATCCTTAATTTTCAGCCTATTTGGACTCTTGGGAATTGTCAGGCTTCACCTCTGAGCCTTCAGACCAGAGACTGAATTCAGACCAGGAGCTATTTGCTACTTCAGGGAAAGGAAAGTTAAATCTAAGATAGGGATAGAACTTTGCAGGCTTGAGGTTTACAATTGTCAGACTTCTTCCTCAGGAACTCTTCTGCAGTGGTTTCATGAGCATTTTGTCCTTTTATGCTTTTCTTTTTTGTATTTGCACCATTTTTGAAGCCCTGCTGCTGTGGCTGATTCCCTCCATCCACATGAAACCACGGCTCCATCAGATAGAATGAGCCGCACCCAAGTTCTGCTTAGCTCCATTATTTTTACTGGAGCAGCAGTAAAGGAAGAAGTACAGCACAGCATCTCACAGACCAACCCTCAGCTCTCACCAGTGTCATAAATCAGAAATAAGAAGCTCACCTAAAGTCAAGGGAGGAAAAGGACACTTTTGTAAATGGAAACGGCTGCCAGTCCCATCTGGATGTCGTGGCAGAGGCCCCTGCCCCAGAAGGAGGTGGCCCCATCACCCCCACGCTGGGGTTTCCCTGTGGGAATGGGAATTCATTATTTAGCTTTTTCTGAGCCCTAACAACAGAATGCTTTGCAGAGCAGCTGAACAGGACTGTGATGCTCGGCCGACAGAAACGCCGCGGCCTCCAGAGTAAATCAGAATTTCCCCTTTGATTTGAAGGGGGGAAAGCTGATTTTTACAAGGAAATTCGGGGTGATCACAAAGCTGCCCTCTTCTCCCTGTTCCCCAGTGATAATCCTCAGCAAGCGTTACTAGAAATACAGATGTTGGGTTTGCCTTTCATGTTTTCTTGGTAAATATCTGAATAAATATTTATCAGTAAACAGAGCAGATTTGTTTCTAAATTGGAGTTGGCTGGGTTTGTGCATAGTTTTCAGTGAGGGGTTTTTAGGAGTGGTGGAGGGATGCTCAGTCTCAGGGACTGAGCTCTGCAGAGAGAAGAAATGAAGCAGAATTAGCTTTTTAATCAGAAAACGGGGTTTAATGGTTTCTCCCTCATAAAATGTGCTGATGGAAGAATTTTATGTAATAAAAACAAACAACACCTCTTTCCCCCTCAAAAAAAAAAAAGGAATAGGGAGTTTCCTTGCAAAATGTATTATTTGGATGTTTTCAGACTGAACAAACTCTTTTTTATTTCATTTTTGAACTCATTTCAGGGGAGAATCCATAGAGAAATAATTGAACAGAGGCTCCAAACCCAGATAAAAGAACTTGCCCTGACTGAAACAAAGCATTTTGTGGAGCTTGAAAGTATTTGTGTGCTTGGAAAGCAGCTCTTTGTGTGTGTAGGGGGGTTGTTTTGGTGATCCATGAAATATTTTTAAGATTTATGGGACCTGGTGGTGGCTTTGAAGACAGAAAGTCTTTTTCAGCTCAGCTGCAGCCGCTCGTGTCCGTGTGCTGTGTGGGCACTGAGGAGATATGAAAGCAGTCAATATATTTTGTGAAATGTACTGGTTGCAAAGATAATAGATGTCTTTTATAAAAATATAGATATATAAAATAAAATCTATCTGCAGGTTTTGGTGGGAAGAGAGCTTGTGTGGGTGCATGCCACAGCCAGGTGAAGAGGGGTTTAAACACAGACCAGCAGGGAAGTTGATGGGATTAACTCTCCCCATCACCTACATTACTGTTTGGAAGAGATGCCCTGACTCCCTAATCCCATTTTAACCTCCCCAACTGGAATATCATCCTGAGCAGTACAAAACCAGTTTGCTTCTGGTAGGCAGCAGGACTCTGCTGGGCTGCTGCCAGCATTCCCTGGGTTTGGGGGCTCCCCTCTCTTCTAAAATTGTTGTGTTCTCCTGGGAATGCAGGGCAAGCAAGGAAACCTTCAGACCCCTCACTCCTTGCGTCTTTACCTTTTGGGAAAAACTCTTCTTCAAATGAGATGCCAATCAAAAGATGAATGTCCCCTGCCCCAGGAGCAGGTTTTAGGGCTGGGAGAGTCTTTGCTGGACTCTCCAGAAAGTGATACACTCTCAACTTGTGTTTTGAGGGAAGGGAGGGAAATGCAGGGCAGGGTATTCCTAGCCTGATGTGTCCGAGGAACACGGCAGGATTTGGCTCGAATGATTAAACCAGAAACGAGTGGTGGATCTGGAAGGTGCAGGGAGCATCCTGTGCCCTCCTGCTCTCCAAACCTCAGGGCTCATGCTGAGCCTTTTGCCGGCAGAGCTGGAAAAGGGGTGGCAGGATGTTGTGAGGGAGGAGGACAGAGGAAATACCTGATTTTACAGGAGTGTTTCCATCGCAGCACTCGTGTGTGGTGCTTGTTTGAGACACATTTCTCTCTGCACAGATTTCTTCTTCAAACCAGAGAGGCTGAATGGATAAATCCCGAGATTCAGGGGCTGCCTCACATCTGTGTGTTTGAGGCAAAAGGGTTTCCACCTCCTTAGAGCTGAAATTGTTGAAGAAATCCAGTATTTCCACATCTTTTAGCACTTCAGAGCATGGCAAAGAAAAAACTGTTTGGGGGAGAGGCACAGCTCTGGGCTGAGCCTGGGATGTGACGATGAAATAAGCTCAGGAATAGAAGGAATTGCATTCAAATGGTTTTGTGATGACAGGGACATGGTCGTGTCCCTTCCCCCTCTCTCTGCCAGCCTCCTTAGGGAGCAACAGGTCCCAGGGTGCTTGGAAGGGCAAGGAACTGGTGGAAAATGAGTGACCTGGGATTCACATCCCTTCTCTGGTGCTCACGAGGAATTCCCCTGACCCTGGCAGACGGGGCTTTCGTTCAGGGCCCGTCCAACACAAACAGGAGAATTCAAAGCTACTGGATTAGGAGCTGGTGTGGCTTCCATTAACCCGGGGGTTTTGCTGAGCTGACTCCTGGAAGAGCCGTGCATCAAACGCAATGAATCAGGAGGGAAGCCCAGAGATCAGACGAGCCCGCTGACCTCTGGAGTGAGATAGCATTCCCGACAGCAGTGTGTTGGGAAGGGGGGCGGCCGCCAAAACCAGCCTGGCCTCCTATTTATTAATTTCTTTAATGTCCTGATAGGCTTTCAGACCCAAACTCGTTAATTTTGCCGATGTACACACAGATTTTTGTCAGTGGGGATGGCTGGGGGCTGAGCCTCTGTAAGTATTCAAGTAAAAAAACCAGCCGGGGAGAAACACTGCGTTGTAAGCAGGGAAGGTTTTACTGCAAGACAGCCAAAAAAAGTGCTGAGCCCTTCCAGGGAATTCGCCTGCTCTTTGTTTTCGCTTTGCATGCTGCAGATATATGAAAATATTGATGCATTCCTCAAGCATCCATCTGAGGCTGGAAGTGCATGAGGGAGCCCAAAAGCAGTGCACATCCGTGTGCAAGTGTGTAAATAGATATTGCTACCCTGAGCCCGTGGGGCTGCAGCTTTCCTCCCTGGGACCAGGTTGGTGTCATGCACTGATTAAGTTCATTCCCTGGCCAAGCAGTGTTTAAACTACTGGAGGCAATTCTTTTTTTAACCTGAAAAGTAAAACCAAAGACAAAAAAAAAAAACCAGGAAAATCCCTGAAGTAACTCCAGCAACAGTTAGGTGAGCCCCTTGCCAGCTAGGATGTGCCTGCACATATGGACACACAATAACTTTGTCCATTGCTGTCATAAAACTAAAGGCACTTATATGAGGGTGAGAGGTCAGGGGAGACCTTGATTTAATAACTGGGGAAACATTATTTTTCTGTTATTAATTACGCGTTATCCATAGTACATTGGCTGCACTTACTTTAGATAAGGTTACATCTATATTTTTGTTAGGGAAACTTCTCGGGTCACGTAGGACAAGGTGGCTGGAAGGCAGGGAAAAGAAATCTGCTTTAGAGAGCTGGGGAAATGCTGCATTTCTCTGTGACCTCCCCCTTCTCAATCTGCTCTTGTGGGGACTGATCCTTGCACATTCCTGGAATAGCTCACTTGGAGAATGCTAAATGAATTGAGGTGCAGAAGAAAGTTGGGGCAGCATCAGCTTGGTGTTCCCAGAGAGTCCGGAGGGATGGATACATCCTTACACCTGTGCTCTCCCTTCCTAGCTTGTAGCTACTGGATCAGTCAAATTCCAAGTGAAAAGTTACGTTCAGTGAGAGGGAGACTTAAAAGTTCAAATCTAGGTCTGGTTCAGTGCATTCCTTCTCTTGTTTCCTCACTTTCAGCTGCTTTGGAGGAGTCTATTGGGAGGATTTATCCCATTCCTGCTGGGGGGGGACATCCAGCCTGCAGAGGTGGGGACAGTGGGGATCATTCTGGGGGGAATGTGGGGCTCAGCTCCAGGAATTGTCCCAAAATGAGAAGCGCAGGTGCCTCTGTGCTCCCTTCCCAGCACAGATCAGGAGCTAACAGCGCTGCTCTCAGGGATGGATCCATCTCCCCTTTCCCAGCTGAGATTTTGCCTAAGGAAGGGGCCAGGCAGCTGATGGGAGAGGAGGAAAAAGAAGTGAGGGAAAATAAACAATCCTCAAGGAATCCCCTCCGTGCAGATGGACAGTTTGTATTACAGGGAGATGAAGAACCTCTTCACGTGGTGCCAGCACTTGGGAAATTCCTCCTCTATAAGTAAATTTTTGGGGGAGAAGAAAAAGAAATAGAAGGGTTTGTTTTTTTAGCACAGCAAGGCTTGGGATTAGGATTTACCCACCTGAGACCTCCATCCCTGGGAGCACAAAGGGCTGAGGGGGATGTGTGCCTGTTACGTGGGAGAGCAGATCATTCTCCAGGCACTTAATTCCGTAGGAAAGGGCAGCTGCTGCTCTGTGATCATCACAGACTCGTTAAGTTTGGCAGGTGAGGCAGTGCCAGTGCTGGATTGGGGATATAATCCTGTGTGGAGCCTCTCCTGCAGGTCAGGGACAGTTCGGTGGCCCTGGAATGTCTGTAGGCTGTGCCCCAGCCCTGTCTCTGTCAGTGCACATGGAAAATGGGAGTCAGCAGCCATTCTGTCCAAGCTGATCTCAGATTAAGCTGTTTCTTTTCTCAACCCCCTCAGGACACCAGGGAATGCAGCTCTGGGTCTGTCTAGGGAGAAAGCAAACGTGAAAGTGTCTGCTAACCTGGGTGATCTATAGAAACGGCTGGGGGCTGGATGCTTTTAGCAGCAGTTCCTTTTTTCATGATCTTTTCCATACTCCAGCAGTGCTCACATCAGTAGGAGCCACAGGCTGAGGCCAGGGAGGGATCTCTGCTGGCTTTCCCCCTTGGGATGTCCGACAGGTCTGGTACAAACTCAGTGATGGAGACCCAGCTGCATCTGCTCTGGCTGAGTTTGTTGTCTGCCCAAAACTCAGCATTTGTCCATCTTTGTGCCCATCTATTCATTCCACTCTTTTCAGATGGCTTCCAGTATCTGTGGAGTGTTTGCCTCCTGTGGCTCATCCCTGGAAAGAAACAAGTGGAATTGTCTTTTTGGATGTGAAAGGTAGACAGCAAAACTCTGGTTCTGCTTTAGTGGCTGAAAAGTGAAACACCTGAGGGCCTGATGAGTGTTGGGACACCAGTTTGTGTTACCTGACCGAATCGACTGGGAATCCTGGCTGAAGTCAGCACAGTGACTTCCTCAGATAATTAACTTGATTAATTTATGCAAACACAGTGACAGCTCCCTATTCCAGAATCCTGCTCCCAGAGCTGAGCATCCCTTGGATGTCCCTTTGGAGTGTTTGCTGCTGCCTCTCACCACCAGTTTCTGTAGTGAACTTAATGTTATTTCTTTGGGGGTTGTTTTACTTCCCAGTTCCCTGTTTCTAGCAGTAAAATCAGCGCCAAAAATAATCTGTACAGCTCAGGGTGATGATGTCCTTGGGTCAGTGATGTGTCTGTCACATGCTCTGAAGGGTGATGTGATCTCCAGTGTTCTGCTTCATCAGAACCTCCTGTTGTATGTGTTTTGTTCCAGGATATGTTCATTTATATGGAAAATTATACATCCATTTTCATTGCTGGCAAGCTTTTAGCAGGGCGGTTTGTGCAGATAAACCTTTCCAGTCAAGTTGTTTCAAAACTTTCCTAAAAGTCTGGCTGTGGAATTTCTCTCCTTGAAAACACTCATGCCTTAAATTAGGGGATTGATTTAAGCACAGCTCTTAAACCAACTTAATGTCCCCGCTACAAGGAGCATTCGTGCAACAGTCATCTCAGTCCCTGCAGTCAGAGCCTCTGAGCTTTTCCTCATAAGCAAATAGAAAAAAAAACAAAGAAAGCAACCCCTGAGCTGAATCAGAGCCCTCTTGCTCCCACGCAAAGTGGAACGATTAAAAAAAAAAAGGATGCTTTTGTTTTAAGTGTAGAACCAGTCATAATAGGCACAACAGGGAAGTGCTTAATAGGGTTTCAGCTTGCAAAACAGTAATTAGAGATGATATTCCTCTGATTGCTCAAGGCTGAGTTTGTGATAGGTCATCCCTCAGTCGGGGCTGAATATATGTGATGTGGAGGCCCATACTTGCAACATTACAAGGCAGGCATGCTTTTCTTTAATCATTATTATTTCAGTTACAACCCGGATGAGTGATCCCAGCTGGTAGATAAGAATCAAACACACACAAATAGGGCTCATCTTTCTTGCCATATGGAAACCTGAATTGCAGAAGTCGTCTCCATCTCAAACCCTGCTCAGCCCCCGTCCGCCCGGGCACTGTTTCTGTCCTGTTTTCACTGTAGTTAATTGATGAGCAACTCTCCAACCCGAGCACAGCCTCTCCCTGTGTATAGGGGCAGGGATAACTTCATTTATAAGAGCTTTGAGTCCTGCCTGGCTCTCCTTTCTTCTGAGCTCAAGGTACCATCTTTTCCTGGCCAGCTCAGAACACGCTTTCCATCTGCTCCTTCTCCCTCTTGGTAACAGCTTCATGTCCCAGCCACCAGGTATCCAAATGGTTTTTCTTAAAGTCCAAGTGGAAAAACAAGTCCTGCTTTGATGAGGTATTTCCTTTACAAGTTTTAGGGGGGATTTGGCTTCTTTTAAGGGTACCTGCACAGCCAGAACAGAGACAGGACAAGCCCAAGGAACGCACTCATCTTCCATATGTGAACATACTTTACCCTCTGCATTAAAAGGTAGAGGGGGTAGAAAAATCCCTGATGAAGGGGAAGGGGCAACAATGTCTAATCACTGCAGAGCCATCTTGAGCTAATTGAGTTTGTCTAAAATTCATCCAGCCTTTAAGGTTTAATAGAAGATGATGTTCTTAATGCATCACATGCCTTGGAGTAAATGGATACTCTGCTTTAAAGGCCCTGTTGATGTTACGTGAAGGGGAACAACAGTTGTTATGATTCTGAAACTCAGATTGAACCCAATTAATCAATGCTGAGATGATTTGAATCATGTGGCATGCATGGTCACCTCTCTGATATTCTATCCTTATCCCTCCCAAGGCTGAGACATGATTGATGTCAACTGTACACCGAATTTTCAGGGGGAAGGCTGAGCCAAGTCATTTGGACAGAGAAACAAATTAGATCAAAAGTGTGATCCAGGGGAAGGGAGATCAGTTTCAGAGTAGAAGCTTAAATTTCTTTTTATACCTTGGGTGCTCTGTCCGAGTGCACAAACCCTGGGGATTGCAGTTGTGTGCTTTTTGGGGGGGTTTGGTGTGGGGCGTGCGCGAGCAGCAGCTCAGGACACTCAGCAGGAGATGGCCACACATGCCTCAGTCAAATCCCGGCGTGCAGAACTCATCCAAAGGCACGTTTGCATCTTCAGGCAGCCCTTAATGTAAAAATAATCTGCAGCCATCCTCCGATCTTAGGTTACAGCCAGCCGTGGTTACCTTGTGACTTTCCTTGGAGAAAGGGGAGCGGGAGGAGGCAGGAGGAGGGGCAGAGCTGGGGGGGAGCACCCCGGGCCCTGCACGGTGCTTCACACCCCCTGTCCACCTTTGGCTGCAGCTTCTCCGCCCTCTCAGCCTGCCAAGCCTTGGCCGGGGGTTCACAGGGAGGGGGAGGATTTTGGATCTCGCCCTTTATTTCATTGGGCTTCTCCTCCTGGATTACAGAAAGCAGTGGGAGGACTGGCTGGTGTGATATGGGTGTTTCAAAGGACTGGCGGTTGGGGTTTTTTCTTAATGTTGTTGTTGTTTTATTTTTTTTTTCTTTTCCTTTTTCTCGCCTTTTTTCCTTTTCCTTCTTTTTTTCTCTTTTGTGTTTTAAACTCCTTCTTTCTCGTTTCTCCTTTTTTATCCTTTCTTTTTTCTTGTTTCCTTTTTTGTTTCTTTCTCTTTTTGTTAGCTAGTTAGTTAGTCAGTCAGTCAGTCAGTCAGTCAGTTAGTTAGTTCGTTTGTTTGTTTGTTTGTTTGTGGCTTTTCCTTTCTTTTCCACAAAGGGGTTTTCGCTGCTGCTCTCCACTGCCCCCGCAAACCCTGTGCCAGCAGTTTGCGGGTGGAAGGACTGTCCTTGCCCCTCGTTCTGCCCCAAAGGAGGAGTCCGGGGGCGCGGGGGTTCCCGGCAGCCGCAGCCGCTTTACCCCTCCTCACCGTTCGCTACCCGCGCCGCAGTCCCGCTCCCTGACAGCTCCACAAAAACTTGGCATTTCGAGAAAACTTGCCCAAACAAACCCGTGGGACGTGAGCAGGGAAGCTGAGGTCCAGATCCCCCCTCCGCAGCCCCGGTGCCCTCCGGAGCTGTTGGCGCGGCTCCCCGGGATGCTGCGGGCGGCCGCTCCCGTGCCGTGCCCGACCCCCGTGACAGCGGCCGTGTGTCACCTTCATTTCCTACAGGGAGCTCAAATCGCTGTCGCTTCACCCCGTGGCGCCTGCGGGAAGGGGGGACTGGCTCGGACGCCGTGTCACCTCCCCGCGGGGCCGGCACCGGCGGAAGGTGGAGACGCGGAACCCCGAGGTCCCCAGCGTGTTCCTATTAAAGGGGTTTGAAAGCTTTTGTGTCCACAAATACTTGGTGTCCGTCTCCAGCTCCTGGTGCCGGGGATCCTGGAGTTTGCTGACGCTAGGAACTATAGAACTTTTTCTTTCCTTTCATTTTTTTTTAAGAGGAGCTCTCCTTAATTATGATATTAAGCGATTCAGGCTAATTCTGATTAAAGCGAGCGTTGTAACAGTTCAATACAACCCCGTCTCATCTCTTTAATAGCTCTAAAAGCGTCTGCGAGGGGAAGATACCTTAAGGAAGTTAAATGATGTCAAGATTATTTTTCGTTACTGCAGTTTTGTATAGTTAGAAAAGCAACAAACACTGTTAATCTGGTTCAGTGAGGGGGCAAAGCCTTTAACTACACATTTTTTTTTACTCGTTAAGTTCATTTGTGCAAAAATTCTTGTAATATAATTGCGTGTCTATACTACCTTTGCTCGTTTTCCTCCTTTTTTTTTTTAACCCCCAATCGAAAAAAAATCACTGCTGCTGAAAATCGCTGATTATCCTGACACATTTTTTCCCCCCCAGTGGAAACGCTGATGATTTGAAGCACAAGGAATAGGAAATTCTGACGGGAGATCTATTGTTTTTCAGAAAGATCTGAACAATAAATGTCATGGAAGGCTCCGTGCTTGTATATGTGTTAATTAGAGGCTGCATAAATAGGTGCACAGAGGAATAGAAGTGGCTTCCTTAAGTTTCCAGAGCTGGGCTATAGTTTATGTTACAAACAAAAGAAAACTCGGGTTTGGGTTGGCGTTTTTTTAACGACAGCGCATAAAACCTTCTCACTTTCCTCAGTACCGTCCATCCAGCCCTTCCTGTCTCCCGCCTCGGGGAGGGGAAAAAAATAAATAAAGGAAAAGTGGGGATGTAAGCGTTGACTTAAGAGTTTGGGTAGTTTTAATTCATCCCCGCTTCCTTTCCAGCCGAAATTCTCGAGAATTCGCACATTAGCGGGGAGAAAGGATGGGGGCAAAGCCCACGCTTTTCCATAACAGCTGGCCCTGAGATGTTGGGGTGAAAACGCTGAATTTTGGGCTGCCAGGGTGACACTTTCGTCTCTTCGCAGCATTTCCGCAGAGTTTGAGCGGCTGCGGTGGGGGCTGAGCTGGGTGCGGGGATTGCCCCCCGTGTCCCCAGCGCTGCCCTACTGCCCCGAGCTTCCACCCCCTACGCCAACATCACTGCCTCCCACCAAAAAGAAAAAAGAAAAGAAAAAAAAAAAAAAAAAAAAAAAAAAAAAAAAGATTTTTT